>JAAGOF010000088.1:1308894-1330680 GCA_010645155.1 Tigriopus japonicus | reverse complement strand
CCGTACATTATTACTCTCGTTTGTTTTCAGTTTGTTTAGCCGAAACTAAAATGCTATTGATGGATCGAAAGGGCTCTAAAACGAAATCGAAGGAAGTTGACTTTAAAGTTGTGGCCTTAGGGTATGTACCTACACAATTCAACTTACGATTATTATTGCCTATAGGATAAAAAAGAGCTCATAGAATTTTATAGTGAAATTTCAGAAAGAATTCTGTTTAAAGTTTTTCCCCCAAACTTCTCTTAATGTGCATGTCTGCTGTCAGTTTCGGTAGGAATAATCAAAACCGAAACTGAATTTCAGCCGATGGCACTTTTGGTCCATCACAACAAAATAGAAGGGTTTCGGTCTTTCAGTTATTTGTTTTAGCTTATAAAGTTTGAGTATCTAATCAAGGATCTTTTTAACAAGAAGAATTCAGAATGTTGTTTGAAGGTCACTCACCTGTTCTGTTGCGGTATACAAGGTAGGTGTGACGGGAATCTGGTTCTCGGTTCCAGGAGCCACGTGGAACGCTCGCTGACGAATAATGGGCATATCCAAATGATGAACCACCGCCACTTTCAGACCTTCACTGCCCTCGTCATAATATCCGTAGTCGAAGGATTCGATATCGAAAAGCACTGAGAACCCATTATCCTTGCCTGTTTTGGCCCCTTTGGGCACAGAATTGAACCAAAAGGCCCAATCCGTGTCGGGAAGATCAGGGATAGCCGAGAAATTCAATTGTGGTGTGTACCAACAACAGATCCCGTAGTCGGTGCCAAAGTCACGATCATTTTTCCCAAAATCGTAGGTGGTGGTGCTGTTCCATTTGGAGTAGATGAACATATCGTTACATTCCTGATGACTTAGCCACGTAATTGAACCTTCAACGGTGACATTCCACTTCTCGAGGTATGTTTTCAAGACCTGGAATGGAATATTGGAATATTCCATGAATTTATTGTGATTGCCGCTTTCATTTTCGAGTGACATTGTTTATCCCAAAAGAGGACTTCTGATGGATGGCACTTCAAAAATCTTGATTTAATGAAAACGTCAAGGCAATTTGTCAAAGTTAATGTCAAAGCTGAGTTTAGGCACGGACATCCAGAGATATGGACGTTGGTCGGAAAAATGGCCTGACCGAGAGCAGACCGATGTCAAAATGGTTTGAATTTGCCGCCATAACAAGGGGCCAAGTGAGCTCAGAAAAATGCCCAGGTTTGCAAAAAAACTGTGCTAATCAAGCCTCCTCTTCTGATAGCATCAAAAATAATTCTTTCATATTGCAAAAATTTGAAAGTTTAAGCCCAAATTACTATGATTTGGATTATTGAGTAAATTTCATATTAAAATTTCAACTGGCTAGTCAAGACATGAAATGGCATCACTTGAGAATCGCTTAATGCAGTTGTAAACATGGTGTCTCTTTCTAAATGTATGTAGCCTAATTAAAAACTTCAATGGCAAGGACTATCATCATCGTGATTCACAAAAGTGCCCTTGTCCAAGAATTTTCTAGCACCAGTGACCAAGCAGGTGCATCAAGTTACTTTTAAAACAGCAAAATTGGTGGTATTAAATGATCTCAAGAATTGGTTTGGTGAAGTGTAAATCAGTGCTTCAAATGGCTTCTTATTGTGATTTTATATTATTTTTTATTATGGTCAGGCAAAATTAAATCTGGCTTCTGACCAACGTCCATATCTCTAGAGGTCCATGGTTTAGGCAAGGCTGGAAATGGTGGCCTTTTTCTGTATAAACTTTTCGGAGATGGTCAAGGACCAAAACAAATGAAGATTTTCGGCACGTTTCCACGCTTGACCCATTTAGGTCCAAATAAAATATGGGAACTGGTGGAGATGCTCGCGCCACTTGGGCTTGCTGTTGCCAAAATGGGTTTCATTTTGTTCAAGATTGTGACAGTTTGAAAGTAATTTCGATTAAACGGGTCTTCCTTCATTGGCGCTAACTTCCAAGAGAAACTTTAGTTTGCAATTAAATTAGGAATAATAACTTCTCGAGCTTCTCTCCAAAATGCTGAGAATCCAAAGAAAATTCCAAAACGACCCCTTACAATAACACAAATGTAGCAGGAATGTACAATTGTTTTGTTCGTCGTGTCGGAAATTGTTTTTCCATCCAGTCTTTGTTGATGTTTTATTGTTCAAGTTCCAATGAGCTTTAAGTTCCATTTTTCTGTGTTTTGATAGGGATAACATAGGGAATTTCTTGGAGCCCAAATGAGGGTAAGCAGATCGACATTCGACATGAGATGAGTAACAAAGCTAAGTGTTGTCTTCCACACTCCTCAGTATTAGATCTCGTACCATAGAGTATGTAAAAACGTACAGTGTCTTTTGGAGGAGATCAAATATTGACATTACGCATTCGAGAAAGACATCCCATGGATACCATCAAGACTGCTGAGAAAGACAGGACCAATACAAATAATGTCGAAACAAATTACTTCCTATCTTGGCTTTACTACTCTAACAGAGTTTTGGCTTTACGTATGAATATTAAATTTCGTTAATTTTTCATAAAACGAACAAGGCATTAAATTGTTCCTTGATAAGCCCAGCTAAAAAAACTACCTTTAAGGGGTCAACAACAACTCCATGGTCAAAGTCCGTCAAAATTGAGTTCGTGCCATTAAATGCCCACCTAACAGAATTTAATATACTTAAGGGTCCACTATGTAAGGCTCATATTATTTTGCACGGATCTCAGGCCTACTATTTGGGCTTTTCCATTAGGTGTCTAGCCCAACTAAAACTTTACTTGGCTTACTGGATATCAACCCTCAGAGTTTTTCGGAGTTTTAACTTCCAGTTTTGAAGCAAAAAGTTTTTAAGTATTTGGAACGTATAAATTAAGAGTTTTCAAAAATGACGGATCATTACAAAAGGGGGACTCGGAAAGCACTGCTTTTACAAGTATTGTAAAAGGACTTTATACTTTATCAAAGTAGGTTGGAATTCAGGTATTTTTAATTAATTTTCCGATTTCAAAGTTAACTAGAAAATTGGAGAACGGCTGAGGCAAATTAGTCTACTTATTCGCTTTCTCTGATTTTGAACAACCCTCTCAATTTAAACACAAAATACTAGCTGTCTTCAAAATCTAAGTAAAATTTCGCTTCAAACTCATTCACAGTTACAAAGAAGATTTCTAAAATGTTCCATCCGTTGTCAGTTCATTTGTCAAAAAATCTTTTCTAGCTTTAGATTTGTTTGTTTCCCAGGATACCTTAAAAAGGCTTTAGGATTGGCTCATAGGATTTGAATTCGAAATAGTTTTAACTTGAATAAACCAGCAGAAAATAGGAAAAGGCTGAATCTCACGTACATTTATCAAAACAACAGAACCACAGAGTAGGTTCCAATATTTTTGTTCTGACTTTTTAGTCATCCCAAAAATAGAGATGGACAAAGTTAAAGCAATTCATTTTTGGTTTCATTATGATACAGAAATCTTTTCAGCAAAGTGTATTACCCTCTTAAAAAAACTAACGCCTTTGTACTGCACAGCACAAAAAGATTTATAGCCATGATTGCCGAAAGTGCTTGACAAGTCCGCTTCAAGATTATCCCAAAAGAACTCTTTCAAAGATCAGGAAATGAATGGCCATATGTTCTTCCAGGTCTCCAACTCCATTAAAGTCCAACATTTTTCATTCCCCAGAGGATCCATGAACCGTGCAAAAATGGGATGCATGCCAAATGACTTCTCAATTGAATGTTTTTGGACCGAATTGAGGTCTCCCGAAATCAATCCTCTTTTACGTACCATCCAATAAACCGTTTGTTTACAAGACTTGACCTACCTCGTAAAAGGCCGCCCGTTTCGGATCATAAGAGAACCTGTCCTCGGGATCCACGTGGTCTTGGATGCCTTTGATGAAGTCCTCATACATAATTCTCACGAGTGTATCATTCTCGTAGAAGCCTAACTCGGCAAAGAATGACTTCCGGATCTGATTGATGTTACACACAACCACCGACGGGAAGAACACATCAGACAAAGGGACACTTCCATCGAGGGTCGTCTGGACGGTCGAGTTCAGGAACTCGCAAGTGTTATTATGTAGGAAAAACGCCCCACTCATCACCGATCCGAGCACAATCAAAGACCAGAAGGCCGAGCGGAAGTTCTGGAAATAAGTCCGGCGCTTCTTCAAGGACGAATGGGCGTGTTTCAATCGGCTATGAATGCATCGGTGAGGTCCGCGATTGGTCGTCCCATTGGTTTCCGAGGCCGTCGAGCTTGTATTGGTTCCTCGAGAATCCGTGTGAGAAACGGGTCCTGGACCTCCTCGAGAATGATTGGAACTGCAGCAACAACAACAGTTGCTGTTCCGATTCTTGCGATGACATTTGAGCATACATTTGGTCAGTTGAGGGTTGGACGCACTTCCCGGTACAGGGGATGTCTTCTCACCCTCGGCCAAGTAATGCCAACCATGTAGAATGGTTTGCTTGCAAAAGTCAAAGAAGCACTGCCTCACGTCCTTGATTTGCTCCGAGGTGTTTTTGGCCTGCATTTTGAACTGAAATCTTCTGATTCTTGGCATTAGCCGGGCATCATTGCTCCATGGAGGATTTGGCCCGGGAGCTCATATTTTGGCTCCGTTGTCCTTGAATTTCTCGGGGATTTTGAGGTTTTTGAGTCTATCTCAGGATCATCTGAAAAGTAAGATATTCCATTTCAGATTTGCTTTTGATTCGAAGAAATGCAAAACTTGGGTTCGTTTTTAATGTATTCATTTGGATATTCAGCAGACCCCCAAGTAATCCCAATGAGACGGAGAGAAAGGTTGGGAGTGTGTTGGTTTTTCTTCTAATTTGCTTGGCAGCCAAAGCGATGGATTTGTGGGAAATGAGCGCTCCCCCACAACAAGTTAGAGGAGTGTTATCTTTCAGATGAGACCCTTCTTAGATGGCCTTAATGGCCTAGGAAAGTGAGCCCTCCAAGTACAGGATATTGAGAAGGAGAACCTCAAGTGAGCCTCCGTCCCAAAACCACGTTACTAAACACAAAGGAGATTGGCCGTAATGCTAAAAAATGATACATGGTGTGACTTGTGTCAAGTTTAAAAGCCATGTCAAGAAAATTTTAGCTCGACGAAATATGAATGATTTCAAACAAGGAAGATTCATGAGTTAAAGATAAGAAATGTTTTAGGGTTTCCTTTCATGATTTTCATCTTGAGGTGGAGAAGTCCGTTTCAATGCAGTGATGTCGGTTTGTTTGGAAAATCGGTTTTTGTCAACTTGCTCCCAATTTTGGTGGCTTTCCGAAATGCTTGGTTGCTCACAACAAAAATATTTTGATGTGAAGGTCCAATTGAATTATAAATGGAAACCAAGGGCTCGCACAAAACATGTCAACATTTGCCAAAAATGCCAAATCTATTCACAATTCTTGCAACGCGATGGTAACAATCCAAAACATTGAATTATTTGGTAATTTTTCAATCGATTAGGTCACACATACACATTTAATAAAGCAAGCTTTTTACTTTTGGAAAAAAGTAATTTAAAGGATAGAGTGCCATTCATCATAAAATGGCCACACACATAGTCGAAAATTTTCGAATTCCAAATCAATTAACCGAAAAAAGCTCAATCAACTATTCGCCAAGTGTTGAAACACTCTGTCAAATTTCCCGAGTACAAAAAGGATTCTAGCATTTTGTCTTAGCTTTATTTGGATTGCATGACTGAGCTTGCGTGTGAAATAATCCTTTTTGGGCACTAAGCTTAACGATGCTATCGATTTATTTCTTACATAACTATTTAGGATGTTATATTTTGACTCGACAAGTTAACAAACAAAAATAACCACTTCAAGATGCTCCTAGTTTCTTGATTAATATTTCTCCATTATTAAGCATTATTCTTTGGCAATTAATCGCCAAAAATATTTTTAAAGCTAATTTCAAAATGAAACAGAAACTTTACCCTGAAATTCTGTCCACATCTAGTTAATCTCATTTCAGTAATTCAAATAAATTTACAGCTACCATAACGATGACGATAGCAATTTCCTTGACACAAATGTCAAAACTAAGGAAATGGAAATTCGTCGTTCCAATAATTGGCAAAAGAATTAATGCAAACGCTTTCAACCAAGCCAGAGCCAACTAAAATATTGAAAAGCGAGAATCCAGGTCCAATAAGAATTTTTACTGAAGCGTACAAAAAGCCGAAAAGTTCAGAAAAGTTTTGACTTGCTCGCTCAATAAAAAAAATTCCAGCTTCCATACCATCTCCAAGCTCATCTTCTATCCTTAAATCGTCCTATTGAAGTGTGAGATTGACCAAATCTGCTTACAGATACCGGTAGAACGAACCTACAAAACATGGACGGATTTCGTAGCAGACTTTTTAGGGACCAACGACGCTTGTACTACTGCTTTTGAAGGATATAAATAAACTTGAGACCCATTCTCATCTGCGTTTCTTTCGCTCAATCTGTGGAGTCGATATTGTCTGGCAAATCCTCTGAAACTTCTTTTTCCATGTAAATTGAATTTCGAGCCATGTTGAGGCCAAAAAGGATAGAAGATGAAGTCTTAACCGCGCTTGAATAGGTTCGAGATCTTTTGCGAGAAAAGTTGGTGCTCATTGAACGAGATGAGTGAGAGTGCTTGTGCGAAGTACACTGTAGCCTAATTGAAGTTTAGAATTTTATTTTACTCAATTAAAAAAAAAACCTTATTTTTCCACGAAAGTTTTACAAATCAGTTTACTTTGCTGGGGGCTCCTACATCATTGGAAGAGAAGTTTATTCCATGAAACAAACATTTATGCTTTTGTTTTCTTTTTGTTTTCAAAACGTCTAGGGTTAATGAATGAAATTGATCAACGTCGATGATTCGTTCCTAAAGTGGTGGTTTTGACTTTCAAAAGTGGATTAACATCCAACCAAGAAAGCAAGTTTACTTCAAACCGGATTCTTCTGGTAAAGATTTAAACTGAAGACGAACATAAAGTTAGAAAAAAAATCAATGAGAAATTTGTCCTGAGGAAATTTCATACTTTTTCTGAGAACAAAAAACATGAGCAGGACAAAATTACGTAATATATCGAAGTGTTGTTTTGAGCTCAAAAATATAGAAATACCAAGGACAAAGGGAATAAGGTGAAGATTTCAGGAACTAGCCACGTTTCCATTTGTAAAAGGGCTCACTTGTTTTTATGTCCGATCCTAATATTGTGAAGTGTCAATAACGGTCACGTGAGATGAGAAATGAGATTTCTTTGATGCCAAAACGAGTAAATGAAGACCCATTGGTAGAAGTAGGAAAATGAAAACGTACTCGAATCATTTTAATCCAACTTGGACAGTATTTTGATGAATGAATGTGCTCAAACTTAAAAGCGCCATTTCATTCATTTCAATTAAACTTATGCCCAGGTTATCTATGTTTCGAATGAAGGCCAAGATCCACTTTTTGATGTGTTGAATCGAAGGTGTTTCCCGAAATACTGTTGTGAATTAGCGTACATGAGATTCAATGTCCAATGGCATTTTTAAGAATGATATTGCTCAATAAGTTTTCATCCAGGGAATTAGATTATTACATTCCACGACTTTATTGTTATCATGTCAAATCGTCAACGGAAAACATTCGGTGGCCTTTGACATGAAAAAATGGCTTCAAACAAAGGAAAATATGTCGTTCGACAAGGCAGAATGAATTTCCAATACATAACTGTTATTTACTACATATAATATTGAATGGATAAGACAATTAAATTTACTAGTCATGAGTGAAGCAAGAAATATGATAGATATCCTGGGCTCAAGAAGTGATAAATGTCTTCACTTTGTTATTCAAAGAAAACGCCAACATACAAATTGCTATGGCATTGGTTATTGATTGTTACTAACCGAATCGCCTTATTTATTCATCAAATTGAATTTGATGCAAAAGATTAAATTTTTGAATGGAAACACGACCTGTCTAAAGTTATCGAAGGTCATGAAGGCTTCCTTGTTATGCAAAGGCCCTAAAGACATTTTTAATTGCGTTTTGTGGTCTCCACTCGATATTCGTGAATGAAACTGGATCAATGTGGAGTTGTCGGAAATGTATTTCCATCTCTTTGAGACAGCTACTCATTAGTTATTACGCATGCATTCATTCGCATGTTACCCCCTTGTTAGCATATGAACCGAAATGGTTTTTTAAAGTACTAAAAACCAAGTCAAATAGATGCCTTGACGTAGTTGGGTTGGGTTTCACCTCACCTGCGAAAAAAGGTGTCGTCCCGTACTTGCACTTTCACATAGACTTTAAGGCTCACAATGCACTGTTTGGTTCATTTTCAAATATCTGGAAAGGCTCAAGCCTCACTAAACAATGTCAGGATAAATTGAGTATTGATTTAGACCAAACTCTCAATCTGTGGAGCAACTATCCTTCAAACTCGATTGCTACCAGCCTCAATGAGGAACTAAGGTTTCATCTCCATCGACCTCGACCTTCGTTCCTTTGAACGGCGTTTCGCGCGGCAAAACCCGGTCAAACTACGCGTCAGCGGTTGGGTAGAAAGTTCGAAGGAGAATTGGACGACGTCAGAGGGAGACTGCGTCATTTATGGAACAAATCACTTGATGGAATCTCTCTTTGCTCTCCAGGAGGACACATTCCCAATCACTTGTATTGAGGACTCGCTTCCTTAGCCTCAATGCAGGCAGTGAAGTTTCAAGATTGAGCGACATCCCGAAAAAGATCAGGATAAGCTGGAACTAAAAGTTGTTCCTCAAGTGGACCGGTCTTAAATTTGTTACATGATTCGCGCCAATCAAGCGGATCGTACCTTAAGGGTGTGCACATTGAACGTGCACTCTAAAGTCTGAGGAATGGTCCCTAGAGCTCCTGATTTTTAAACTTGAAAGTTCCCCCGACCATGAGGAATGAACGACCTTTACCAAGAAAGAGCCCTTGGAAGTGGGAGAAAAACCTCACTTCTAGATGGAATGAAAATAACGAAAAACTAAATTGAAGTGAAGCGATTGCGGTGGAAAAGCCTCGGTTGAAACTAGATGAGTTTAAAGGCATAAAAAACCAAATGTACTGAAACGTACATTGGGCTAAATCACACTTTTGGACACCTCGACCCAGTTTGAGTTGTACTCAAGGAAGATGGGATATCCACGCCTGGCCTAGTTTCCTCTCGAGTTCATTTCACAGGCCCAAGTTTGTTCCATTGGTGTTGAAGGAACATCAGATCTCAAGATGAGAGTGATTTCCGCGCGCTTTGTTTTCGTCAAGATGACCTAAAAAATAACATCACTTGAAATTGCCCTTCCCTGAAGGAAAGGCTTGTCTGGCGTTTGCTCACCGTCCACGAAATCTACTGGACAAACAATAGCAATGGCTTAAGAGTCAACTAAATCAAATTCCTTCTTTGGTCTTGATAACTCTACTTAAAAAAAGAACGACAAAGGCATTCCCCATCCAACTTTTGGCATTGAACTTGTCGGATTTTCATTTTAATGATCTGTTAAATCGACTGCAGGAAAAAATATATGTAGGCCTGTAACGAGGAGCGTCAAAACTGAAGTCTGGGGTTGGGTCATGAATAAACTTGGCAGTACTGCCATTTCTGTTCTGAGGTTTATGTCTCTTCTCTTGCCTTTCGAAAAGATGCTTTTCGTAAGGTTGTGCCGTGGAGTACGTTATAACGTGTATAACGTTATAACGGAGATGTCTTTGGCTGTGCCAAGCTTTTCGGCCCAAAACCCTGAACAAGGACCAAAATGGCAACACGTTGTCAAATCCAACTAAAAGCACATCAAGCCATATTTCCTTGAGATCTACATCAAGTAATGATATTTATTTACGCACAAGTGTTTTTGGAAATAAAGTTTTCAAAGTTATTCTAGTTATTTTTGCATATAGAATTATACTTAGAGTTAATTTCGAGCTAATATTTGTTTCTCCAAAGTATTTCAATTATGTTTGATTCTTTTAATCTTATTTCACACAAAGATTTGTAGTTGAACATTAGGCTTTGCGTACTTTTGTCCATTATCGACCATTTTCACCGTTTTCTGTCACTTTTTGCCACCAAGTGGAAAAAAATGGCAGAAATTTACTAAAAGTCAAAAGTTGGCATCCCTGAATTACTCAGAGATGCTTTCACCTAGGATGTAAATCATTGGCCTCTCCAACAAAATGAAAATAAGTCACGGCAAAAAGATCATAAGGTGAAAATGGCACAGGAACATCACTTCATACTACTTATTCACTAGCAGAGGAAGGGAATAATGGCTAAAATCCGGCGGAGGGAGTTTCATTTTATTGGGGGCGTTAGCCTGAGGGGCGTCAATTAAAATGAAACGAGTGATGTCGGATATTGGCCAATACCCCTTCATTTGTGGTTGAATATGATATTTTGTTGACCAACTTGGAAGTGGCAGAAATTGACAGTATAGAAAAGTTGGTAAAGTGAAGTTTGTAAAGTGGCAGTATATGGCAGCAAACGGCAGTGCTTACAAAAATGTTCGACCAAAAAAAAATGGATTGAAGTTTTTGACCTAAAACACGTGGTCAATCGTTTTCTTCGTTGGACTGTATTTACTGGTTATTAAGTAATACCTAATGCTAATTTCTAGAGAGAGATGCACCACACTCCTTTTCATTCCTTAATATTTTCCGTGACTCATTTCTTTCTCTCAATCCCGTTATCACCTCAATACTTTTACAAGCGAGTCTCTTCGGCAACTGTTTCCGTAGCTCCAACACGAGATCGAAAATTTTCGACCTAAAAACACGAGATCAATAATTTCGCCCATAAAACGAGATCGAAAATTTTTGACCTAAAAAAACAGATCGAAAATTTTCGACCTAAAACAAGATCGAAAATTTTTGAACTATAAGAACGAGATCGAAAACTTTCGACCTAAAAAAACGAGATCGAAAACTTTCGACCTAAAGAACGAAATCAAAAATTTTCGGCCTGATAAAACGAGATCGAATGTGTGAAAACACAAAATGTAATGAACAAAAACGAGAAAATGTTCGCTAAAAAGTGGCAAAATTTGGCAGTATGGGACTTCTAAAATGGCAGTGGACGCCCGCAATTGGCAATTTTTCAAAAAAACTTTTGGCAATGGCGGTTTGAAACCACCCGGTAACTCTGGCTGATGTGATGGTAACTCAGTGCCTTTACTTGGCTTCCACACCGGATCCAGTGCTTCCATATCAGGGCTGCTAGGTAATCGGAGACAAAAAACGCCAGATGAACCAGTCAAAAACGCCAGAAAAACGACAAATTCCAGTTTCTTTATTTTGCGTTTATTCTGGACCATGAATCAAAAAGTTTTGTCAAAGACACGCAAATTGATTTTGTTTTGCAATTATTTGCTGTTTTTCATTTTCCTTGCCATTTGGATTTGCCACTTCAGCAAATTTTACTTTCCATCCCAGAACATATTTTTGTTATTTAGCATACTAACACATTTTATAAACCACTTCAGCACATTTTAATTACTCTTTTTTGAGCTTCAAAAGCATCTTTTGTTCGCTCAAAATCTCCATCCTTACTTATAGGGTAGTTTCCACAATCCAACACTCCCTTCTCGAATATAAAAGCTACTTTTGGTTCTTTGGCTGAAACAACAGGCACCAATAAAAAAGATGGTATAGAAAGATTTGGCCACATAGGCCAAAAACTGGTCACATATTTTTTTTACAACTTTTAACTCTCTTGAGGAGTGAACCAAATAGCGCTGAGTCCTGCTAGAATCAGTGTGAGAAATTGTGTTTCAACTAATCCTAAAACTCCAAGTAAAAAATGCCAATTTACACGATTTTCATGTAAAAACCGCCAGAAACTTGTCAAAATGTTCTTGCCGCCAAACTAAAATTTCCTTCCGCCAGACCATAGCGTAAACCGCCAGAATACCGCCAGATTTTTCTGTCCCGCCAAAAAAAAATCTCGCCACCAAACGAGGCCTCAAACCGCCAGATACACCAAAATCTGGCGCCCCAAACCGCCACTTCGCAGCCCTGTTCCATATCTCGCGCTTTTGCGCAAATCTTGCGCTTTCTAGGGTCCGGTTTACGCGTTTTTTGGTTTTCCGCTTTGCGCTTTTTTGCCAACAATCTTGCGCTTTTCAGGTCCGAGAAAAATAACTAAATCTTTCAATTTTAAACCCAAAAGTTAAAAAAAGGTAAAGAAAATGAAAAATCAGAGGTAAAAAAACATCAATGTTCAATGTCATCAAGAAATTTGCATTTGTTGCGTCTGAAAAGTCCCAGACAAAAATTGCTAAACCATCAAAGTTTGATAAAGTTAATGCACTTTTGCAAGGCCTTTGGAAAATTCAAAATTTGTCTGAATTAAAGATTTTGATTGAAAAAAGAAGCTTTACGTTAGAGATGTTGGAAAAAAAACGTTATTGGTATGATAAATTTAAAAGCTCCAAGATGTTTGGGATTATAAGTTTTAGGTGCTATTTTCAAAATGGCCATTTTATTTCATGGTTATGGTTGATTTTTTATCAAGTTGAGATTGACATGAGTTTATAAATCCTGTGACAACTTGAGTTGTTACAGAAATTTTACGTTACCACACGCCGTTGGTTTCATTTGCAAACACGAAAGTACGTAAGTTGCGACAAGAAATCGTTTAAAGAAATCTAAGCTTACAAACCACGTCGCAAAACTTTTTCATTACTTTTGCCACAGGATTTCTTGTCCTAACTTATGTACTATCGAATTTGCATAAGAAGTCAACGGCGAGTGGTAGCGAAAAATTTCTGTAACAACTCAAGTTGTCACAGGGTTTATAAGCTACTCAGCATGCTTTGTTCTTTATTATTAATTTTTAATAATTTTTTACGATTGTATTGGTTTGTCTCTCTCTTTAATTAAGTGATGGGCCGCAAGCACTTTCGGCCGAAATTTCGGTTTTGGTTATGCCCACAGAAACCAACAGCAGGCATGCATTATAACTTTACTTTTTCTGTAATGCATTATAACTAGGGATCTCGTTATTTTCTTTTCTTTTGCGCTTTGATTTCTTTATTTTATTTCTTCTAACATTTAACCCAAACGAACGAGTCCCTAAATAAATAAACAACAAACAATAAACAATGGAGGACCTCAAACTTGAAGATGATTTGGTCCAAAAACCAAAAAAAAAAAATTGATTTTGTGCTTATAGTTTTGCAGCCAGCTGTTTTTTCGGTATCGGTTTTGTGGTTAAGCCCTCTTTTGGTTTCGGTCAATCATTACCGTTAGGTGAACTTATGACTTAGGCGAATAAAACAATCTTTCAAATGATTTATTGAAATGTACTTTGTTCACTAAAACACATCACAAGAAACGCCCAACAATAAAATGTAAGATACAATTATTGCATCTAAAAACAATGCATTAACAATTGCATTAGTTCTAAATGCTCTTAAAAGTATGAATTTGAATTCTTGCGCTTTTTCTTGCACTTTCTCATATGTCATCAAAAATCTTGCGCTTTTCTTGCGCTTTCTCATATGTCATGAAAAGTCTTGCGCTTTTCTTGCGCTTTCGGAGAATTTTCTTGCTCGTTTTGACCTTGAACATCTGGAAGCACTCCAGATGTTGATTATTCCACATCAACGCGATGGGGACTTCCGACGTACAGTCAGGAGCAAAAGTATATGTAACGTGACGAGAAAACCAGAAAATCCTTTATATCCATTTAAATACTATGCTAAGAAATTTGTTAGAATGTAATATTTTTTTCCGATTAAGAATAATACCAGTTTCCCGCAATTGTTTTATAAAAATGTCTGAAACTAACTTTTAATTATTAAAAATAAAATTTTAGATAGTGCAAAAGTATTCGTAACGCGCAAAAAAGTTAACAAAATAGGTTTAGAAACAGATTTTTCATTAGAAAAAATTGAAAGATGTAGAACATTCTGGAAAGCCGGAGAAAAGTCATTTAGTCTCCTTTTTTCCAAGATTTTCTAGATCTTTCTTGGATCTTATAAATTTTACGGAATTGAACAATTGCTTCACAGTCAGCCAATCCTGACCAGGGCCACCAGATAGTTGTAAATTACATTTTACAATGTAATTACCAAAATCTGTGACTTTTTGTCCAAAATTACATAAATAGGGAAAATTTTATATAAATGTGGTTAAATTGGCTGTTTCAATAAAACTGATATGGAAAAATGTTTAATTTTACGACAAAGTCAAGATAAAGGAGCAAGAATGTACAGCGCATTACATTTGTCACTAGGAATATTTAGTTTATCATCAGGCCCGCTAGATAGTTGTAAATAACATTTTACATTGCAGTAACAAAAAATGTGCATTTTTTGTCCAAAACTACAAAAATTGGGAAAATTTCAAAAGAAATGTCGAAAAATGCCTGTTCTATTAAGAATGACCGACAAAAAGGATGTCAAAATCAAAATACGAATTTGAGGAATTACTAATGACGTCATCATTTTTGGCGGGAAAAAAAGTTCGGAAGACCTGTGTTTCTGATGAGCGTGCGAGGTAATTAAAACGATGGTTTAGGCGTGGTTATTTCAACAATGCCTTTCTTATCAGCACTACTTGAAGTTGAAATAGCAATTCTTGACATTGCTTAACAAAAAAGTATGTTTTGTTGCTTTTATCTAAAATTTCGTTACATAAGTTGAGAGGGTTCTTCCGAACTTTGAAGTTAGGAATGCCCGACTTTGCATAACAAGATGGCGAGAGGAAATCGGTTCCTAGGGCAACTAAACCTTCAAACAAATAATTGTTTAATTAAAGGCTTCCAATTTCTCCATTTGTTTTCAAATTACTTTGCAATACTTCGCAACATTTTTCGAAAATCTGACCCTTGAAAACTGAGATTTTTTTTGACAAGCCTACATTGCTAACGGCAGCAGGTCTGTAAAATGATACGGTAATCACTCTCATAGAACCGATTAAATTTGCAACAATTGTGACAAAAATAATTATTTTAGCATCTTTTCCTACCTATGAAACAAAATTTAGATGATGCAAGTACGAAAAAGGTTATTTTTGAGGCAATATGTGATCAAATTACCAAAAAATTACCAAAAAAATTACCAAAAAATCCGATTTTGTTACATTATTTCTCAAAAAAAAACTACCAAAACTAATACATTTTTCAGCAATATTTTTTACATAAATTTGGTGGCCCTGATCATGACCAAGGTCAAGAAGCTCGACAAGGACTTGAAGTTGAAGATAATAAGTCTTCATCATGGAGGCAAGGGCTACAGAGCCATTTCGAAGCTTCTGGACATCCCGATTTCAACGATTCAGTACGTCGTGAAGAAGGCACAAAAGAACGGAACGGTTGAGAACCTCCCAAGATCCGGTCGTCCAAGGAAACTGTCAGCCAGACTTGAGAGGAAGATTGTCAGAGAGGTCACAAATAATCCTCGAACAACGGTCAAGGACATCCAGAACAGTCTCAGTGAAAATGGATTGTCCATCTCGAGGTTTACTGTTGCTCGCTCACTTCACAAAGCAGGATTGAAGTCTTGTCGCCCACGGTAGACTCCCTTGTTATGGGGCTCCTTTTCCCCCAAAGGCACCGGTAACCTCGTGAGAATTCATGGGACAATGAAAAAAGAAGACTATCGGGATATCTTGGCTGAGAATCTCCAGAGTTCAGCGCGGAAACTTCGGCTTGGTCGACAGTTCGTCTTCCAGCACGACAACGACCCTAAGCACAACAGCATTTTGGTCAAGAAATGGTTGAAGGACAATCGCATTAAGGTCTTGGACTGGCCCTCCATGAATCCGGACCTTAATCCAATTGAAAACCTTAGGAGAGAATTAAAAGTCCGTATCCGTGCAAGACGTCCAAAGACAATTGACGAACTGGAGCAAATCTGTTATGAAGAATGGGCTAACATTCCTTCAGATGTATGTAAAAATCTTGTAAATGATTATAAAAAACGAAAAAGAAAAGTATCATAGCTTTTAAATGATAAAAGAATAACTAAGGAGCAAAATGGTTCTTAAATGTATTTTTCAAAAATCGAGTATCATTTAAAAATCAATGAAATTTTCGAGGTTACGAATACTTTTGCTCCTGACTGTATAAATTAATGTGCGAGTGAGATGTATCTGTAGCTAAATAATTGAGTAGTAGCCAATAAAGTAAGCTGTAGGGCAATAATATTCTGGGCTTGACCTCCTTGGGCTTGGAGGAAGCCTCATGAAAGAAAAGGTGGCCAAAAAGTATTTGCCATAAGATGAAATTTGAAAATGAAATAATGTCAAGATGTTTTATTGACCGCCTTCCCCTTTCATGAGACTTCGTCCAAGTCCAAGGAGGTCAAGTCATAGTGTTTCTGACAGGGTGACAATTTAAATAGACCATGGACTCATTTTGGAACCAGGTTGTACCTGATCGAGTCTTCAGAGTCCAAATGGATCCAGCAGACCCACATAGCTCTGGAGGGAACTCCTAAATCTCCTTATCAGTTCTATACATAGTTCTATAGTTCAAGAGGGATCTCGTAAATCTCTTATCAGATCTATAGTTCAAGATCATCTCGATGCATTGGATCCCATAACAAACATTAAATTTGCAGCTCTGATGACAGTGTGAACTAGCGTTACCAGGTCTTAAAGAGGGCTTGCGGCCAAATTTGCGACCCCAGGTTGCCTTTTGGCGGCCAAAAAGAGTGAAAAGTTGCCACTTGCCAGGGGTTATAAAATGTATATGGTGTTGTTTTTGCAAAGAAATTGTTGATCTCTCAAGCAATTCTCAATATATTTTTCCCAAGAAAATTCAAATTTTAAATTTCTGCAGATTTTTTAGGAATGTGAGTGCTAGAAATTGCAATGTTAAAATCCACCGCCTAGTTAAATTCAAATTGAATAAAAATACATTCATAAGCAGCTGAGTTATTTGGGTTTGAATGGTCCATTTTTGACCCAAAAAGCCAAAAAACGCAACAGTTATACAAAAAATCCTAAGGACTGCATTCATCTAGTTGTTCAATGTTGTGAGTTTTTTTAGTTTGATATTTTATGTCAAGAAAATGTCAAGAAAGATCAAAATAATGTACAATCTCATTTTAAAAACACTTAAAATTTATTTTACGATAAAAATCTTTTGCAAAGACAAAGACATTTAAAGTGTGGTAACATTCAAAAAATTTGAAAAATTTGGTTGATGTTTTGAGTTTCGATTTTCGTCCATTTTGAATGTTATTCTTCAAGAAATAATGCATTTGAATGCGAATCTGTTGAACATATTTTTTGAAATTTTGGCAGAACACACAACAAGTGTACTATAACTAATTATGAAATATTTTTTTCCCAAAAATCTTGTCCCATGTGCATTTTAAGTCATTCAAATCCATGGGTATCGAGGCTAGTTCGATCAATGAAAGTCCTCCTCTATTCTTTATCGGGCTCCTTCATTGTTCAATATGTTACCCATTAGCATTGACCACTGAATTCCTAGACTGCGCTGCCGCCGCCAATCATCAGATTATCTTACATCAGGAGGGAAGAAACAGATTGTGACGGGAGAACACAATCCTGTAAGAAAAGTGGTTTTAAGTAGTGATGTGACTTGGGCAAGTAATGAGTCATCACAGACACCCAAGAACAAGTTGTTGACAAGCATTACTTGGGCAATACACCAATACACTTGGCAAGTTCAAGGAACATTGGAAAATGCAGTTGCCGGCAGTTGCTCTTAGAAGAGTTAAGATATGTGCAGTGTGACTCAGAAGAAAAAAATGTCAAGTTGCATTTTCAATGATCTTTTGACCTTAATAATTTAGTAATAAACAGTGGAAGTAATACAAAAAATGTTTTAATTTGGATAGCATTTGCAAAACCATATTTTTTTTTATTTTCGGTTCTAGGCCACACATAAATGCACTTTTGAAAAAGCGGGTCATCAGCGGGTGGTGATCCTTGGCGACATGAATCTGGACCATAACAAGTTTGAGGACAACTCCTACAGATGCAGATCCTTGGTGAAGGTGCTCACTCAACACTTGGGTAAATTGGACATGGTTCATCCGCATCTAGGCAACACCTTCTTGTCTAAACAAATGGCACTGACTGAATCAGCAATCGATCACATTTATCACTCGAGATCCATGGAGGGCAAGATTGAGACCATCAACATCGAGGAGTACGGATCAAGCGATCATTCCCTAATCCATCCTGGCCAAGATACCAATGAAGTCAAGAAGAACACCAAGAACCACCACATTACTCAAGCGATCCTTCAAACACCTTGATGAACAGGAATTCCAGGAGACATTGGCTAAGAAGGATTGGCAGCGGTTGAGCAACATCCAGGATGTCAATGACATGTACAAGAAATATGAGGAGTTCCTGACAGAAGCATTGGATCAACATGCACCCAGGCGCGAGTTCGTAATCAAAGATACCTATAAGCATCATTTGTCTGAGAAGACCTTGGAACTGATGGAAGCGAGAAATGTGGCATATCGGAAATTCAAGGATGCGAAGGACGAGGATGAAGATCGACTCTTTCAGAAGTACAAGACCGCCAGGAATAAGACCACCGCAGCAATTAGGAGAGATGCCAAACAGGAGGTGAAGTGCAAGGTGCAAATGGCTGAGAATGATTGTCGAGCTCTGTGGAAGATAGCCAAGGAAAAGACTGGGCAAGGCAAGCAAACACAAGGACCTCAAATTGAAGAAGATGGTGAGATTCTTGGAGACGAGCAGGCCACTGAAGTGTTTAGGAACTTCTTCATTTCAAAGGTTGAGAAATTGAGAGAGAGTGCCGAGAACAGACAGAATCGTGTGAGCCCCCTGAGCAAGCTGAAGCAATATGTGAAGAACAAGAGTGTGACCAGGTTCCATTTCCTGGCTGTCACCGAGGATGTTGTTGAGGCCTGCTTTCACAAGCTGAAGCCCAAAGATTCATGCGGAATTGACGATCTCTCCTCCAGGATGCTGAAGAACCTCTCAAGTACCCTTCTTGGCCCACTTACACACATCGTGAATGCTTCTCTCATGGAGGGTCAGTTCCCTGATCAATTGAAGCTGGCCAAGGTGGTGCCTGTGTTCAAGAAGGGGAATCCCAGACTGAAAGAAAACTACCGACCGGTCGCACTACTGAAGACAACCTCAAAGATTCTGGAGATGGTGGCCAATGAACAAATTGCAGCTCATTGTGAATCTAATGGACTTTTTCCTGAATCCCAACATGGCTATCGAAAGAACTGGAGCACCAACACCGCCTTGAACTCAGTCATTGCCAAGGTTGTGGAGTCCAAGAAGAACCACAAAGAGGTTGGGCTGGCAACATTTGACCTAAGCTCGGCCTACGATTGCCTGGACAAGGAAGTGTTGGATGGGAAACTGGAGCTCCTTAGTTTTGACACAACTAGCCGGTCATGGATGAGGTCCTATTTGACTAGCCGGCACCAAACTGTCCAGATTGGTTCAGCAAGGTCACAAGAGCTTGATGTTCCATATGGAACTGCCCAAGGAAGTGCAATCTCTCCAACTCTGTTCCTCCTGTACATTTGTGACATTGACCTGTGGACCGAGGCTAGGTTGGGCTGCTTCTGTGATGATACTTGCTGTGTGGTGGAGGCTGAGAACAGGGATGAGCTTCTGGGCCGGTTGGAGCAGAGTGCGGAAGAGCTCATGACCTTCTTTGCTTCGAACATGATGGTGGCCAATTCCAAGAAAACGGAGTTTACCGTCATTGGTGCGACTGAGAGCGAGATCAAGAGCTATTCCATCAAAATTTCTGGAGAGGACATCCAGGCTAGTGCCACGGTCAGGTTGTTAGGTCTGACAGTTCAGAGCAACCTTGGCTGGGAGATCCATGTCAACAACCTAGTGGCTGATCTCAATGGCAGACTTGGACTTTTGAGGAGGCTATTGACGTGGCTGGATTGGGAGTCACTGCAGCGCTTAGTCCAAGGAATCATCGTGTCCAAGGTCCGGTATGGATGTGCGGTGTTCGAATCAGTGAGGACCGGTGGCGACTCCATCCATCCCCTCATGCACAAAATACAATTGGTACTCAATGAGGTCATGAGGCTGATGGTTGGAGTGAGGCTCAGTGACAAAGTGTCCATTGAGGAGTTACGGCACAAGACTGCAATACCACCGCTGAATCACCTCATAGCGGAGAGCATCTTGATGGATATGTGGCCGGTGATGACAGGATCTGTACCCTACCCCGAAGTGTTCAGGAATGACAGGCCTTTTGCTGGGTCTCGGGCCAAACTGGAGGGAAAGTTGAGAGAACCTGATCCAAAACTTTTGACCAGGCCGTGGTTCTGGCAACCTGGAGTGAGGCTGTGGAACATGGGACCCAACTCGATGAGAAGAGCAGAATCCAAGGAGAACTATAAAGATATTGTAAATTCCTTTGTAAAGACGCTGCCATCCTAATCAGTATTAGAATTATTCTATAGCACATGGAAGAAGAATTGACACATTTATTCAGAATGTCCTAGATTCAACAATGTTTAACGAAAAAAAGAAAAAAAAAAGCCCAAAGACTTCTTAAAATAAATGATGATGATGATTTGAGGCTAATCAAGACCGAGATTTAGAAGTCACACTTCCAGAACAAGCTCTTTTACTCAGAGTTGCCGGCATGGAAAAGTAAGATGCCAAATCATTTTTAGTATTCTCGAAAACTTTTGCATTTCCCCATGTTAGAGAATTGAAGTGTGAAATTTTCTTTAAAATACATCCTTTCAAAGGTATGGGCCCTATTTTGCTGAATCAGCCTGGTTTATTGAAATTCGGATAGCAAGTTTATTCTTTGTTCATAGCAAATTTAGCATAGCATAGCACTTAAAACTAGTGATGGGGGCCCCATCACTAGTTTTAAGTCCCTTTGAGAATGAGTTTTACGTGCTTAGCCCCATGCCACAACACTGGCTATCCTCTGGAAGTGTGAAAGTTGATTTCTGATCCCTAAATTTCAATGTTTATCTTGGAAATTTTTAAATCCAACCTCTCTCTAAATCGAAAAGTCAAAGCAGGCTGATTGTTGGGGAGGATGAAAGTCCAATAAAAGAAGAAAGATTGAACCCATAAGCCAAGCTTTCCTCATGTAAGAACCAAGATATTATAGGTACCAAGGTCTACCAAGGTAAGGTATTTTACCACTGAGAATTAGTACCAACTTCAAGCTGAGATTGTATTGCTGGCCCTGCAGAGTTGTCAACCGTACCTCTAGACAAGGATTTCTTAATTTAAAGGATTTGAAACCACATCAGAAAAAGTGCTTGTCTCAAATTATGTGTCATTCAGGCAACCCAAGCCAATTCTCAATGGACAGGGTTGGCCACATTTGCCATTCAAAAGGTGACGAGATCATTGACCATCAGACAACATGATTTCTTCTGATGGCAGCACAACAACTTTTGTTTTAGGGATTTAATTACTTTATTTAACCTAACATATGATAATTGGTTTAATGAAAGTTGTTCATTTTGCCACTTTGACGTTGAAAAACGTATTTAAAATCTTGGCATTTCATCAATGAGAGCTAAGCAATCTACCGTGCTTGGGAAAGACTTCCCTACTAACGTGAACGGCGGAATGAGGAGCAGTCTCCAGTTTACAGCCCTCTATGTCATTAGTCTTTGTCGGCAATATGTAGGAGCTGATCCTCTAACAGCATTTAAGGCAGGATTGGACAAATTTTTAAATACTATTCCTGACCAACCCACTGTTCAAGGGTTGTTCAGATCTGCCAACACTATCCCATTCGTTGATCAAATTTCGTATAAACGTAGATTGTATAAACTATATTAATCATTAACTCTCTTTAC
>JAAGOF010000088.1:1263636-1308803 GCA_010645155.1 Tigriopus japonicus | reverse complement strand
TATGAAAACGGCAAAGTTTTTTCAAATTTTGGCAACAATTGTACGGTAGTTTTAAAAAAAGTAAACTCAACCTCCCAAATGACCGACTTTCTCGGTCACCGGCTTCAAAATAACTGAGAAGGAGGACGTGGATAATATCTTCTTTAAATCTTTGCACTTTTTTCGAAATGTTTTCGTTTCTTTTGGACTAATTTGCTCCTTTTGAATTTCTTCAGGTCATTAAATATTTTTCGCTGAATTTTTTGACAAAAATCTTTATTTCTTTTTGTGGCACTTAATAAATTTGAGCTTCTTCAAATTTGAAACTCAATTCCTATCAATTTCTATTTTGGAGCCACTAGCACGAATTTCAGTACTGGGAATATGCAAGTTCGGTAATCTCTTGGGTATCAGGATCAAATAAACGGATTAACACTGCATAGAGCTCATTTATTCTTCTAGCCAAAACGACTGCTTTTTTTTTTTTTTAGAAAAATTGCCTGACGCTTTTGATAATTTGGGTTCCTTTGTAATGGCGTGAAGATCCATGTGTTACAAAATTATCAAAGGGCACAATAGCTCCTAATTTTAGACTAGATACCTCAAATAATCCCACAACCAACCAAAGGGAGGCCGAAAAGGGGAGAAAATATCGAAATGCCGTTTTGAATAAACATCTTCGATGTTTTTAGGGATAAACTCAGGTAGTTACCGTAAGAGTACAATGAATGATCCATCTGAAGGAAACTTTTGATTGCCATTAAAGGTAGCAAAATATGTCTCGCAATAATTCCTGATTTTACATCAGTTAGGCAACCGTACTTTTTTGATGGCCTGAATTTAGACTAGTAATAATAATCCTTTTCCAGTAAAAGGAATTTGCTCATCCTCCACAAATTATGCCTCTTCTAGCCAATCTCTTTGATTCTAAAGAACAAGGCGTGTCGTTTTGTTCGGCGAAGACTTACGCTTCCATGAACAACTAATGCCCAGCAGTGCTTTCAGATAGAGTAAATAGAAAAGTACCATTAGTTTTTAAAAAGCTCAAATTTTAACGTGTAGTGTCTTTGTTCGTGCAAACCAGACACCAAAAAGCGCAATTGATTACATACTGTCTTTTTTCGCGAAAACCGGACCCAAAAAGCACAATTTACACCCTACACCTTTTTCAGGCAAGCAAGCTTTTTTAGCGCAAAATTAGCACAAAAGTGCAATATATGGAGGCACTGTTGCCCAGTGAGGTTAAACCGAACTTGTAGGGAGCGCACCCACGTACTCTGAATTAGGGATGAGGCGACATTAGCATTTTTGGCATCCTGAAAGAACAGTACCTGCAGAATGGGCAATTTTGGAGCAAATTTTGTACGTTTGTAAAATTCTTAAAACCTCAAAAAATGTTGCATTTGAAGGACGGGATCGTTACTGGATCCACAAGCTTAAAAAGCTTCTATCAACGTGTTGATACCAACTTCGGTTTTTGCCCTTCCCTAACTCTGAGTCATTCTTCCAAGGGCTTGCCGCGTCAGAGATGACTAGCAAAGCGGATGTGACATTTGTTGTTTTTCTACTGTTTTTGAAGACACAAAACGGCCCTTCAGAAGAAGCCATTTTTTGGTACTATGGACTCTGTTTTGGACCAATTGAGTGAATACAATGCCTTTATATCATTCCGATAAATCAAAATATCCTATGAAGTGGATCAAGTGTTCCCCTTTCGTGGATAAGTACCGTTACTCCTCATCAACCATTTTATATTGACTCTAGAATACCTTAAGATTCATACTACCTATTAATTATATATGCATATCATGCAACACATTATTTGTCTTCACAAAGGTTAAATGTTCTTTAATGTATTTTGGAACATGCCATAAAGGTGCAATTAACCATATAATGTGTTTCAGGTGCTTCAGGGCACATGGTATTGACTGAAAATTAGTGACAGACAAAAAGGCTTTTGGCCAAAGTTTCCGTTTCTGTTTCAGTTCCCGTTATGTCCACCCAATCAAACCAAAATCATCCACGCACTATGAAGATTGGAGTTTGAGAGCAATGTCGAATATAGTTTCTTTAAAAAAAATCCTCCAAAATAAAATTTTCATAACTATGCAATTTGCCTTGTTCAAACCACAAAGTATAATTCTAAAATGATTCGATTTTGGTTTAGTTTAAAACCTTGTTTTGGCTGAAACTTTTGCTTTTGGCTAACTGCTCTTTCGGTCCATCACTACCGAAAGTGATTTTTTTTTACAAGGAAGAGTGTATATTTTGGCTGGAAGATTTATTGTTAATTACAGAACGTAACAAATTGGCAACCAATTTTCTTAAAACTTAGGCTGGGTCAGACCTGTGCCAATTACTTTTGAAAGTTAATCAACTACAATTACAATTACTCTTTTCAATCGAAAGTAATTAAATACAATTACAATAATTCAATTTTCAAATATGATCACTTACAATTAAAGTAACTTTCAAAAGTAATTACTTTCAGTTAACTTATTTTTCAAATCGAACTGTCCTTTCCCATTAAGTGCACAAAGTGTAAAATGCATCAAAACTTGGGGTGAATCATTCACATACTGAAATATAGTGAAAAGACGGGGAAAAATCTGTCAAATGTTTTATCCCAGAACTTTTTCCGCAATTTTTTTGACCTTTTTGAACTTTATATCCAATTTAATTGATTAAAATTACATCACAGGTCTGGTCTGAGTAGAGCTATACCTTTAATCTGCAGTTGGTATTATTGTTCATAGTAATATGTTCATTTTCATTTTGTAAAAGATGACATTTTATAGCCAAACAGTTTTGACAGATTCCAGAGAACAGAAGGCGTCATTGGTCAACCTGACTCTAAGAAAATTGACGTTATCTAATTGTGGAGCTTTATTTTATTGTGACTTTCACGTTTCACTTCTTTGTTCGCATCTTAAGAAATTTTCTTTCAAAGCTATAACTCAGAAAAAGAGCCATTATTTGGACCGTTTTGGTCAAAGGGTTATTAGAAGGTCAAGTCCTCTGGTGCGCAGGCCTTAGCCGCGTATGTTCCTCTGCGTGCATGAACAGAAACAATCTGCAGTAATGCCTTGTCTGACTGATTGTATGAACGCTCTCTCTTTCTGTCTCCAATCCTCCTTTTCCTGGTTGAGAGGTGAAGCAAAAATACGTTCAAGCCGCTTCTTCATCACTTATCCGTGACCATCTTCATACTAGAGAAGGACAACTATTGAAGCTTTGTATTTTTGATGAAAGAGTGAAGTGAAATCAATTAGAGTGATTCCAGATGACTGTCACCTACCAAAAGGATGTGGAACCCACATCTTTTGGGACATTTTGGTCCGCTATTTTCAGGTAGGGTCATATTAACCACATCATGCAGAATTCCAAGGGATTTGATAGGACAAACAGTTGCTCTTTGCTTCTTACTGACTGCCATTCAACATTGTTCGCATGACGGTAGATGTTATCTACAACACTCCAACTAATCGTCATATTGTTGTTTCCGTTACTGTTCCGAGTAATTTGGGGACAATTTTGTGGAGGCACTTGAACATAATCATTAAACGATCTTTTATTTACTTTTCAGATGGAAAGGGAGCATCTATCAGATGCTCATTCGGCATCTGCTGATGTACATATTTGTGTACATCATCATTTCATTGATCTATCATTTGATCCTTCCCAGTTTTCCCGATGCCAAATTGTAAGTAAATTCGCCGTCAAAGCCAGGGTTGGTCAGGGAATTAACGGGATCCCTGCACGGGACGGGATTTTCTAAAATATATGCAATTTGTAAGGTTTCAAAAAATTTAAAATGGTTCAACTGAATAATTGTGTGTCAAGGATCCCTTAAATTTACCAAGACATTGTTTCCAATCACTAGATCTATTAGGCCACAAATCAAATTGTTAAGATTTATGCCCTGATTTAGAAAAATGTAAAATCCCATTAATTCCGGAAAATCCCAGTTTACCCCGTGCCCGGAATCCCCGGGACGAGATTTTCTTTGACGAGAAGGGAGCAAACCAACCCTGGTCAAAACAAGCGTTGTTTGGGAAGCAATAAAAGGTGAAAATCTGTGTCATATGGTGGTGAAAGGGCCTAGGGTGTTTCTTGTAAAATGTTTTGCCTTAATCTTTGAACACACACCATTATTTTATTTTACTTTGTCACTTAAATATTTGAATATAGTAGATGAACTGAAATGGCCTTAAAATAAATAAAAAGTCAGTTTCAAGACCGTAACCGCCCATTTGGCTACAAGTTTTAAGACTAGGGGATAGCTCTTAAATCAAAAGACTTTAGACCCGTTGTTTTGCCCCCATCCAGTGACGGATGTTGAAGTTTCAATTGAATTTCTCTATACAATCAGACATTGAAGCTCTCGCACTTGCCATAAATCACTCCAAGGAGACTTTATTGCATTTGGTTTCTTCAATATTGCATCTTGACCAATGAGATTGGTCTCCAAGATTTTCAAGCATATGTGCAGGTTCTACCAGAGGTCATGCAATAAACAAGCTTGTGGGTGTTCGTTACCATCTTTTGGATGAATGCCCACAATATAGACCTGTTTTACCTGGAATCACTGAGCTCTAAGGCGGATTCGCTGGAATCTCAAAGCGATGAACAATAAAGTTGTGACGTCGTGGCCAGATATGGTCATGGAGTTAGTTAAAATCGTCAAATGATCTTGATTGCCCGAGGTCCCGTTAGCGTAAGGACAATCGTTGAAAGGACCATTTTAATGACATGACCTGTTCAGGGTTCTTAGGATAGATAGAATGCCATTTCGCTGGAAAACTGAGCCGCCCACATTCTTTTTGTAGAATGCTGTTCATGACGTCATCATGAGCTCTTGGAGACGGAATTGTTATGCACATTCATGACGTGGTTGTCGAGAACATTTGAATAGAATTATCTCTGTCCTGTAACCACCCTAACGAGAAGTTCAGACATTAACTCTGCCCTTATATTTTCAGCTCTTTTGAACAGTTCTGTCTGTCATGCAAGAATCATACCCGATTCATCCCTTTGACGTTCTTGTTGGGTTTCTACGTGTCTCAGGTATTCTCGCGTTGGTGGATGCAATTCACCTCATTATGTGGCCCCGATACGATTGCCATGAAATTGGCCCTCTATTGTCCTGGCGAGAAAGCTCGAGAATTGAAGCGCACATTCATGCGTTATATTAATGCGGCCTTTGTGATCACACTTCGAGCTGTTTCTAAGCGTGCTTCCCATCGCTTTCCGGATTTGGCCAGCATGGTCAAAGAAGGTAATTTTTATTTCGATAAGGGTTGTCTATGGTTTGAACCCGTCTATTCTGAGTGATTTAAATGCCATCATCGTGATTGACTCTTTTTTTACGGATTTTGACTCGATACCCGGAATTGTTTAAACATGTAATTATTTAGATTTTAAAGTATGGGAAGGGATAGTTCAGTCCGATCCAAATATTAGTTTGTTAGAGCGTTACAATATGAACACAGGGTTGGTCAGGAATAGGTGATGAAAAACGGGATGTACTGCAGATTTGTCGACATTTATAATTTTTGAAAACAAGCAAAGCATAATCCTTTTCTGACATCCTTGGTTCTTTTCAAGGAATATCGATACCTTTTCAAACCTTGGTGCTCCCACCCAAATTTTAAGAGGAAAGTTTATTTAGAACTAGCAGTTTAGATAAGCCGGTTTTTGTTTGTGTTTCCATTATGTTTTTTTGTCAAGTCAAATGCTATAAATAGTTTTTTTTTAACTCATTAGACAAATCCCCCAAATTAAACCAATAGTTACAAAATGGTGGTAACATCTGCATTTAATAAATCTAAACGCGTTTAAAAATGTTTTTAAAGGATACTTGACCGAATACGAGAAGGATCAGATCGAGAAGTTGGACAAGTCGTTTGGTGGACGTCATAACCTTCATTGGTATCCTACCTTGATGGCCAATACAGTCATGCGAAAGATGTATGATGAAGGATTCTTCCCCGGGGAAGGCTCGTTTCGAGATCTTTCCTCTCAAGTTGCCAACTTCAATAGTGCCAATGGAAAAATCACGGTCATTGCGTGGGTCAACATGCCCTTAGCATACACTCAGGTACGTTATTTCAACTTCCTTAAATAGAAATGCATAATTGTGGCAAATAATCTAAGCCTTTTTGTCCTAAAAAATGGCAGATAATAACCGTCGAAAAAAGCTGAAAGGGAAAATAAGTTGATGCGACTTTAGCTGAAAATAATTTGTCGTCTATTTTCGGGTCGCAATTTTTCTTCCCTTGTTTGTTCAGTACGAACTCTTTCTGATCTGGTTTTAAAGTTAGATCACGTTAGTCAATTTCATCAAAAGTAGCACATAAATACAAAACAATAGCAAATACACGAAAATTGGCACAAGCATGACTAAAATCTGTGCACTTTTTTAGATAAGTACATTCAAAATGTGCCCCTTTTAGTTCTTTTTTGAGATGTCTATCTGCAAATCCATGCACGTTATGGAATTGTCCACGATGTTGCCACCTGATGTTGCTCTTCATTATTATACTCCTCCATTGAGTTCTATCAATACTAGAGGGAGTATAAGCCTAAAAATGTGTCCCCGGTTGCCAACTATTGAGCGGATAAAAGTGTGGGAACATTTGAAATGTGTGACCAGGCAAATGACAACCGAGCAATTTATGAATCAAGGGTGGAATTGAGTAACGTTTTTGGGTCATTTTTTGCTACTGCTAGTGGTCACTTTCTTGAAAGAACTGAAGACGTCAGTAGGTGACCATGCCTTGGATTTGAACGCTATAACTAGGAACTTTTTTGCCAATACATTGAATAAGTCATTGGTAGGAAGAAGACAAATTTAAGCTTTTGCGTTATGAAGGGTTAATCCAATATAAATACGGACAAAAAATAACCTTTGGCTTCAAGAATGATTTTTAAAAAAAGTTGGTCCTGATTTGCATGTTTGGTCACAATAATTGTCCCCTCAACAGTTGTGAGGACAACATTTTCCTCACAAGTTCAATGCATTCCGGCCCTTTGCCAAATCAGCCTGACTAAAGCTTGCACGCTATCTAATGATTTTGAAATGATCTAAGTACTCATCAAGTTGAAACAAGCAAACAGCAAAAGCAAATCTCTGTTTGGGACTTAAACATTTATCTACCTATAACCTGCAGCACTAATTTTAGGTGGTGATTGTAACTTTTATTGATTCTAGATGGTGACGATCGCAGTTGAGGCGTACTTTGTCCTGATCCTTTTTGCTCGCCAAGTTCTGGTTCCGTCTTCCGAAAACTACGAGATCTTGGGTTTAAAGCCCAATCAACAAACCGAATGGTACACGGTGATCATCGTCCTTTTTGAGTTCTTCTTCTATCAAGGATGGTTGAAGGTGGCTGAATCCATGTTCAATCCATGGGGTGAAGATGACGATGACTTCGAAGTTGGATACCTTATGGACAGACATTTGGACGTGAGTTGCCTTTAGGAAAGTTTTACAAGGCTAAGAAGGGAAATATCAAGTTGGAAGGATTGATTTCCAGGTCTCTATGTTCACTGTGGACTTTGATTACATCAAGTCACAACCTGATCCGTTGGCAGAAATCTACCCAATGTTGCCTTACGAAGAAAAAATCGCAATCATCGAAAACAATGGAGACCCGTTCCCATCACCCAGAATGAAAGTAAGGATATTCGTGAAAAAACGTATGTTAGTTAGATGCTTATTCTGTTGGGAATTACGACTAAATTAAATATGACGTTCGTACTACGCGTAAAAGAGGTATGAGAAAAGGGAAAATGTTCGAACATCCTGTCGAAAATAGACATGTTGCCTTCTGTTCCACTTCAACTGAGATAAAGTTCGTTAAGACTCTCAAAAAAATAAGCAAGGGGTTCAACTGACCCACTTTCAGAGAAAATAGCTTCTGCTGTTTACTAACACCGAACGTGCTTTTGAACATCTTCGGTCGCCTTTGCAATAATGTAAATAAATATTTCCGCTTCAAATTTGGAAGAGAGACCTGTTATACGTTGACAAAACCTTACAAGGAATAGTCACGTACTTGTGTTCTTAAAGGATAAAAGGATTCTTTGATTTTTCGCAATGTCAATTTTTAAAAAAGCCTTGCGTTTTTGTTGACGACGCAAGTTAAAACCTTAAGAGAACCGCAATTTCGCCATTCAAATTTATTTTTGGTCGAGAAACACTTAACCATGGTTGTCATTCAAGAGTTTTCCAGCAAATGTTTTGTATCAAGCAAGTAAAATGGGACTTTAAACGACACGAAATGTCGAATATGTCAGTTTTGTGTTCTTGTGCCTCAATTGACAATAATTTTTAGCAATTCGAATATCCATTGCATTTTTACATTGGTTGGCTCAGGTTGAGAGCATTGATAGGCAAGCTTTTGTATTTCTTTTTAAATGGAATTTGCTGATTGTGTCATAACTCAAAAACTTAACTCTGCTACCATTAGTAAGCAAGAGAAGGTTGCACAAGATTTAACAAATTTGCCAAAGAACTTGCCAACTCTGGATAACCTTTGAATTTGTGTTAGAAACGAAATATTAATCCCGAGGAAGTACTCGTAAATGACGAGATTTTGTAATCTTCAGATAAACCCCTCAAGACAACAAAGATACGTTTTTAATAACTTTTATACATACGGTAGATCATCACTTGCTCTGAAATGAATTACATCCAATTTCAACTTTAAAAGAAAGTCTGTGTAAAAAGTGAGACGGTCAATTCCAATCGTGATAACGAGGGAGCAGATTTGTCGTTGGTGAAAACGACAAAAAAGGAAACTTTTAGGGTAGCTTTTTTCGACTGAATGATTGATAAAATAGTGAAAACATGTTGAAATATCGGGAAAAAAGTAGTTGGTTAAATAGGAAGAATTCCCGAATTTGCGTCGAATTTTGAACATCTTGGAGTCATTTACAGGATTTTTAATTAAAATTGGAGAGCATTTGACTTCATCACACCCACAGATAATTGTATTTCATAAAATAGAAAATAGCATGAATACAGTTATAATTTTGAAGAAGCTCAAATTTCAAAACGGGAAGGAACTTTAATTTTATTTTCCTAAAATCCAAAAAATCGAAAAGTTCTAAAAGTTCAAACGGGGCAAAAAATTCACGAAAAAAAATTAAAATAGTTGGGAAAAATCGCTCAGAATCGCGAAAAAGATATAAGTGCTCAAAAAGAGGAAAATATTTATGAAGTGACACCTTGAAAAAATTCCGCTGTTATAGACATAATATCTTGCATTGAAACGAAACATACCTCATGATGAAGTTATATCTAATTTCACATTAATTGTGATTGTTAATCCTTTTCTCTCATTTCAGGCGTTGGGATTGAAGAATGGAAATCAAGCTTTATACTACGACGCCAAAAAGGAATCCATTGAAATGGAAGAAATTGGGGCAGATGAAAAAGCATAATGATTGCAATGGTCTCAGCCAGTCAAACAAATGTTTACCTCTTCCTGTACTCTTTTCACAACGTTTTTAAGTTGCCTTAGCCTTAGTCTTTAAGGTCAAATGTTTTACTGGGAACGTGGAAGCAAATCCACCTTTTCATTTATGATGGTATTATGAGTTTGCTATGTAAGCAATCTTAGCACTAACAAAAGATATTGACGAATGGTATTAACAAACAATCACATTTTTTCAAGGGTTTATGAACCTTTCCGTCCAATTGAGAACGAACGTGGATCATTTTTGAATAGTTGCACAAATTATAAGCAAAAAATAATAAAATATCAAAATACTTCTATCTCTGTTCATGATTCATTTGTTCCTTCGCCGTTGTTGTTCAGATACGAGTTAATTTCGACAAAGATTTTGATATTGTTGATTGGCAAAACGAGGATCGTTAACCATAAAACAATCAAATTTGGCTAGAGACAATCCTGAACAAAGTTTTGCTTTACACAAATTATTCTAGAGTTTTAGAAAAACTATTAATTCTTCAAAAAGGTGTTGTGAAAGTGCGTGAAAATACATAATTAAAGTAATTTCTCGCAAGACAAAATATGTCAAAAGTTGCTGTTTGTTGCAAAAAAATCGAAAGGTTGCTAAATTTAAGCAAAATGGCCAAAAGTTGTAAATTCTGGTGCAAGTTGCATTTTGCAACTTTATCCGTGCCCTATGGCTAACTCTGGAATTGTTCCAAAGAAAACAATTTCAAGAAGCGACTTTTTCAAGAACCTTTGTCGAAAAAATATGTTGAAACATGGAATTTTTAAGCGTACTCCAAAGGATTTCCTCGTACACAATTCACCTATGGACTGAAAACGAAAATCGGTTTCTGGGGAAAGAAAAGTTGAGGTCATCAAGACACCAAGTGGGATGTAACATGTTTGTATGTTGTCCAAGTGCAAATGCTTTCCTAGAGGTCTAAATAGCTCGCATAACAAGTATTCGTCATAACTTTTCGATATTTAGACGTGTGTCAAGGACTTTCAGAATGCAATGAATTATAAATCAATTAGTTTAATATGTAGGGACAGGAAGTTTAGACGAATAAAACAGTCAAATTAAACGAAAAAAGACGAATATAATTGCCTGATTAGACGAAAAAAGACGAATGTAATTGCCTGATAAAACGAAAAAAGACGAATAAAAGTTCCCATAAAACGAAAAAAACGAAAACAAATTGCTTATAAGATTTTACGTAGACTTATCAATTCAATCAAATGGAATCATTTTTGTCCCAAAAAGTCGAATGGAACTGTTTTATAAGAAAGAAGACAAATTAAATGCCCGTACAGACGAAAAATGACTTTTAAAACTACTCCCACAAAATAGACGATACCGGGGAAAAATCTGTCTGCTTGTGCAAAAACGGCGAAATCTAGAAAAGTTTAAAAAGCAAGTAACTAATGGGCAAGAGAGTTTCGGTAGAACATTTGTTAAATAAAAACCAAGAGTTCAAAAATGCCTCTTAATTAGGAGCGTTTTCTGTAGTGCTGAAGTCAGATATGCAGATACATTAATTGTTCTCATGGCCAGAAAGCTTTTTCAACGCAAATCCAATTTTCTTTCTGTGTCTGTTGGGCAACACTACGAGTATAAGTTAATTTGTAAGTGTTTTTTGTATTTTGTTGGTGCAAAACCGCAACTGACAATCAAATTGTTACTTTGCCATAAGCTTTGGCGTTGAACTTTCTTCAAAGTCATTATTTACTTGGAAAATTGAAAACAACGCTTAATGAGCTTTCAATCCAAGAAAATCCATTTTTTTGGCCACTTAAAAAAAGACGAATGATATTGCCCGATTAGATAAAATAAGGACAAATAAAACACAAATTAAACGGAAAAAAATTCGCGACGAATAAGTTGTCGAAGACTTTAAATACATAATAAAGTAAAATGGTTCCAACAAGTTGGGAAAAAATCCCCGATTGTCTTTCAAGAACGGCAATTATGCACATTAAAAACTTGAAAAAAACAAACTGGAAAAAACAATTGCAATAATAGATGAGTGTAGTCGGACAAATTCAGATGGGGATTTGGGCGGCAAACTGGCTGCGGATGGTCTTTCCTTGAGTGGTCGTTTTAGAATTCCATAAACTTAATGGTCTTGTAAACATAAGACACAGGAGAATGTCCTACTTTTTTATAGAAAGGTGACTTCAGAAAAAGTCGATTAAAGAAGCTGCATTTTGTGGATTAGGGTTGGGCTTTTGCAATCCTTTGTTTGTGTAAATTATACTAGGCTTGTCTGTAAGATTCTCACAACAAATAAAGTTATTTTCTTGCAAAATAATCCGTTTGTACACACCAAGCTGTTACACTTAGGGTGAATCAGTCACCCCCTGAGCGTACTTTAGTAAAGAATTTCAAAACAAAAGGAGACCGAGGCCCAATATGTTACTCGCAAAAACTCGATATGTTACTTAGAACGTGTTTAAAAACAAATATTTAAAAATTTACTTGGAAATTTACTCATTTATTTGGAAACAGTGCTGTACAAATATAATAATGGGGATTATGATGTACTAGTGCAGTTGGTAACACGCGCGACCGAGCTATGCTCGGGTTTATGGGTTCGATTCCAGGTCCCCCTTCCTCCTTTACCCCCATGTCTAGTGCATACCCCGCCTCAAATGGCGCCAAGTAATACCCAGAATGGGTCTAGCACACCCTGTGTACGACTAAGACTTCATAATAACTTTATTCTTCAAAATAATATAATTCTTCTTCTTCTTAAAACAATTCCGAAATCAATTTCACATATTTTTTTTCAACGGCTTTTTTGTTCAGCATTCTCGAAGGATTAAACAGGAGGGTCGTTAAATCAATTTAGACAAACTGCTAAGTAGATTTCAAAAAAATAGGTAGACACATCCATAAGACCAGTACTTGAGACTTGAGTATAATACTAATGTCCACAAAAACATCTTTAGGCATGTTTTAAGTGACCCTACATCGCTATTTTGCCTCTGACCTAATTAACAGAATTGAAATACATATGTGGTATGGCATTGACACCTCAAAATTGGTCTCAAATGTTTTCGGAATTTAAAAATGACTTCTCCCGCCTAAAGAAACACCTTGTAGGGATGGGTCAGAACTAGGCTCAGGCATTTTATAGTTGAAGTTTGCTACCTAAGGGAAAAGTTCTTGTTTCGATTGATTGTCAAAACGAAGAATGCGAATCAGGCTCGATAATTTTAATTAAGTTTTTTGGAGGGTTCGTCTCGACTCTGATGCATTCCTAGCTATTTTGGCCCCAGAACCCCCAACTGAATTCGTTCGATTGCACTCATCCATTGTAAAATGTTAGGCCACAAGTCATTTTATAAATTAGGCATTGGATTTGCATTGGATGCTTTTATTTAAAATGCAAGCTGACAGCCTCCTCCGTAGTGAGGAAGGCGAATTTATGTTAAGGTAGGGGAAAATGCTACTTTTTTTAGAAAAGTTTTCGGTTTTCAGAAATATACATTATTTTTGAGCGCCCAAAGATTGTTATTAAAACTATCGTTCTTCGTGGGACGTTTGTAGGATGATTCGTTTGTAAGATCTATTGTTTGGGACTTAGTTATCGAGATAATACAATTATCCGACCTTTGGTAGTGCGAGTCTCGTTTGGCAGAAATCAACTTGTCGCTTTAACACGATTGCGTGCTGTCAAATAAAATCGTTTTTACTTAAACATCATTTGAAAAGAATTAAAATTTAGTTGTCAACTCAATCAGCGTTACCAAAGGATAACATATTTTCTGGGCACCCGTGTACTAGTGTTAGTGAGGCCAGTTTGGTCAGCAGAAAAAAATCTTCTTTGGAATCGCCCTTTCCGTTTCGGCTAAAATTAAACCAGTTGTGGTAGTCTAATATTTGCGGAATTTACGCTTCTCAAAGTTGAAAGGCGCAAAATTCTCAAGGTCAATTTAACATTTCTGCCCAGGTGGGAATTCCCAGCCAATTTCGCCGAAATCGATTAAAATTGTTCTGGACTTCATTCCAAAAGGTGCACTTTTGATTTGACTTTCCTTGCGCATAATCTTGCTCGCTGCTGCCAAATGTCAAAATGAGTTTGCTCTCTTGATCTTAACCATGTGGCAAATGTCCTCTGTAGCATATATGTAGCAAATACTTGAGCAAAAGACGATCATTTTAGATAAGAAGTAGAGGCTCTACACTGTGACAGTAAAGTCGTGCCCCATGAAAGTTATTTATGGCAATACTTCTGCTTCTATGGGATTGTCTACCCTAAACAAAGTCTATCAGTGATCGGAAACAATATCAACAGCTCATTCCCCACTACATAACAGAATTCGACGTATTTCATGTGATTTGCTGAAGATTTCCGTCTTTTTCCCAATGTTGCTCTTTGTTGAGCGAGTCCAGAGCTGAAATTGAACGCAAATAAGCCAATCAAGATCAATTGTCTTTCACAAGGGCCGTCTTGAGGGCCAAAAAAGCCTACAGAACAATCATAGAGGCTAAAAAGTAGTGATGTGAAATCTGGGCTTGGGCAAGTTTTTTCACGGGAGGTTGCAAGGTAGGGTCACCTAATGGAGATTTTGTGCTTTGCTAACTAACTCAAGCAAACACAAATTTGAGGTTAATTTGCAACCCTGCTCCAAAGCTACAAAAGTCAGGGGCGCGTTTCAGTGCTTCTTTATGAAAAACCGGTTTATGAAGATAGGTAGGTAGAAGGGAATACCATTTCACTGAAGGTAAATTTGCGACCCCATTGTACGATGTCACGAAAAAAAGCTTGCCCAAGCGACCAAGTCACATCACTACTAAAAAGAGCAACTGCGGGCAATCAAAGGGGTAGCAAAGAGCAACTGCGGGCAATCAAAGGGGTAGCAAAGAGCAACTGCGGGCAATCATGAGGGCTACAAATAGCAACCGCAGGTAATCATGGAATCAAGGAAACATTGGTTACTGGAAGAGACCTAACACTTATATAGTTGAAACAATATTTTAAAATGATAAATATTCGAGATTCTATTTTCAAAACTTTGATATCCCAAGGAATTGTTTTAGATGTATTGGTTTCAAAATTTGTATAAAAATCTGATTCAACGATTGAAGCATCTACGTCTACAGAATCATAAAGGATATACAAAACTTTTCAGTTGAGAGATCAAATGCTGCATGTTAACGCACTTAACTAAAAAATCAAAAAAATACAGCAAAATCAAGTCGAATTAGCATTCATCGAGGATAGACTCTTCCCAGCTGCCACTTTTCAAACACAGGAGTTGTTACAAGTATATACTTGAGGCCGGTTAATCGAACTTGATTTTGGTGTACTCGGGCTTTTGAATTAGGTGCGTTAACTTGCGGCCTCAAATCATGATGCTAATATTGTATAAATCCATTGTGCAGCCGCATCTAGAGAATGCTTCTCCTATTTGGGCGCCAGTTAGCTCGAGTGGTCTTCAAAAGATTAAAAAAGTCCAACGCAGTTTTACTCGTAAAATTAGTGGTATGGAAACCCTGTCTTATTGGGATATGCCCTACGGTTTTACAACTTACAACGTTTTGTTCATGTTTGCGACCATCATGGTGCTGGCAAAAAAATCATGAGTTCCTCACCAGTGTTAACAATTTTCTTCAAGAGCCACTCAACCTAAGAGCAACCAATGCTTTTATCAGGCATGACTCTTCCCCACTTTACATTGGTCTCAAAAGTAATTAAATTCAATTACAATTTGCAAAAATTTGCAGGTTTGCAAAAGGTCGAGCAAGTCCAAAGATGTTTCACTAGGAACATCACAGGAATGAGAGAGCTCTCGTATTGGGAGAGGCTCCAGAAGTTAGGGCTGTACAATACTCAGAGAAGTCATAAAAGGTATCTGATAATGTATCTTTTCAAGAGCATTCATGGGCTCTTTCCTTACCCAGGCTTTGAGATCAGCTGTAGCGATCGTAGAGGTCTTACTTGTGCTCAGAGAGCACCTCCAAGGGAATCAAGGCTAGTTCGAACAATGAAGTCCTTCTCTCTTCTTTATCGGGCTCCTTCATTGTTCAATTTGTTGCCTATTTGCCTTCGTCGGAAATATGTAGGAGCTGATCCTCTAACAACATTTAAGGCAGGATTGGACAAATTTTCAAACACTATTCCTGACCAATCTACTATTCAAGGGTTGGACACACCTGCCAACAGTAACTCATTGGTTGATCAAATTTCAATGAAACATTAATTATTGAAACTGTAATAATGATTAACTCTCTTTACAGGGATTCCCATTCCTTGCAGCGGTATTAAAACATCCGCCCCTCCCTCCCCCCCCCACACACACAAAAAAAAAACAACTTTTATTTTCCATTGTTTTGATTACAATTACAATTATTTTCAAAAAGTAATTGAATGACTTTTATTTACATTTCAATTAAAAATTTCCATCATACACAACACGAACTATATTTTTTTAAGAATAATAAGTGTATAAGGAGCACCAAAAAGTTGGCGACTTTTGATTTATTAATTTACATACTGAATAATTTTGGATTCATGCGTCAAATTCAAAATGTGTTTCAACCCAGAGCTTGTTTTTAGGTGAAAATGGAATTGTAATTTGTAATTGAAAGTTTTAATTACATTGGTCGAAATTTAATTAATAACAAGTACAATCACTCTGATTTCAAATCTAATTAATTAAACTAAATTACATAAAATTGCACAATTGTGATTGCAATTACAATTACGTCACAGGTCTGGAGTGCTTACTTTGTATTGTACTTTGCAATGAAACAAGTGGCACAGGGCTCAGGTGACGACTCAACATCTTCACGACCATGGAATATAACCAAAATGCGAAGGAAGCAAAACCTTAATAGCTAGTATGAAATGTGCCAGAATAAAGTTTACCAAAACCTAAGGCCAGATTCTCGTTTGCAGGGTGACAAGGAAGTCTTAGGACAGCAAACATAACTTGCTAACTGACTTCAAATCGTTTTGCCTGATGGATTTTTTATTTAATCATAAACAGTTTATCATGTCTTGAAGCATATGCGGTTCAAGTTCATGCAGACAAAATGATCTTCGTGTGGCCTTCACAACAGCATGAAGACGACACTTGACATCCCCACAGGATGATTGTAGAGGGCTAACAGAGAAATGCCACTACAGTTCAGCCCGTGGAGATTTGTTTTGAACACACTTCATCAGTCTGGCAGCAAGGGTGCCAATTGAGTAAATTCATTATGCTTTAGTCTTGTTTGAGCACAGCAGTTGCATGAGCAATTTTGCCACCGACTCCCTGAAAACACAAGTTCTGGTTTCGAATCACGCAACTAAGAGTGTTCAATGTCAAAACCCATCACACACACAGTGCAGACTTTGTGACTCAGGAATATTTTTGAAGTGTCTTTTCTCTGTTAGCCCTCTAGATGAATGTACCAAATCCATTCCAATTTAGTCCCAGGTAGTAGAAGGGTAGCCTTGAGGTTGTTCACACTCTTGGAGGGTTTTCTCCAACCTTGCTCTCAAGATTAAACAACATAACAAAGTTTCATCATTTCGATCTGGGGAGGAAGGGAGCCATTCATATTGAAGAGGATGTGGTGTGTCCATCCTCTGGTGATTCTAGGGGCTGTCTCCATGTTGTTGTGAAAGCCAAAGGTGGTCCTTTGTCTGAAATTTGGACAACATATGCGTTCTATTTATATGAGTATCATATATATAGATATATAAGGTCATATGATCTAATAAAAATATTGTCATGGAAAGCAATTTGCAGTTATAAGTTCGTTGTCCTAAGGCTTATTGGTCACCCTGTAAGTGTGAGGCTTTAGTTGCAATGATATTTGGGCCGGCGTTGATTAGTGAAACTAGTCGCGCAGAATGGTGGACATATCACTTATTCTCACAAAAGAAACTATATCAGCGAATCGATTTGGTTTCCCTTGTCTCCCAAACCCAGCCTTTTGGGCCCAAAAGATATTGCTTCTTTGCCTACTGAGTAACGAAATCACGCTTTAGAATAATATGAAGAAAGTTTTTGGGAGATATAAAATTTAGGTTTACGATTCGTGATGAAAGAAGACAACTGAAGGAGGAAGGACATCTTTCGTAATGTTTTCTAGGCTGTGGTTTTTGAGGGTTTCAAGGTCAAAGAGGTCAGCACCAAAGTCACGAGATGCCTGTTCACAATATTAGTCCAACATGAAAATAAACAAAGTAAATTTACTTTTTCAGAGGACAATAACTTCTCGACCTTAAATGTTCTCGATTCAAATGTATTGAATCTCTTAATCAAGGCATTAAAAAGCCTTGATATTTGTGGAATATCCTATAGGATGGCTATTCATCAAAAGGCTTCGCAGAGGCTCTGGATAAAAGTTTCCACCAACCAACCTCATTCTTTCATTCATTGCTAACTCATTCAAAAAAAAATGAATTTATTTACATCATAAAAACCCCATTACTTAGAACAAAGAGCAAGTGATTTTCTCTTGCAATGTGTCTATGCTCTGTAACACACATTTTTCTCCATCTTGCTTTAAAATAGTATGCTATACTTGTCAACTTCAAAAATGTGAACTCATTCACGGTCACTTACAAGCATAAATATAACTAGAACCCGTCCAAACAATTTCTACAAGAAGAAACAACATAATTTATCAATTGCAGGGTTGCCACTTTCATTAGAGGTGATAAAAAGGCTTCCACACATTTTCTTTTACAAACCAATAAGAACCAAGAAATATTCGGTAAATGAGTGTTTCTATGGAAGAAAATGAAATGAGCCGAACTTATCTTTGACCCCTAAAACGGCTAATTGTGGAATACATGTACATGAATCAGAGTGTTGGTAATCAGATAGCAAATCTGTCAATATAACATCACAAAAGTAACAATTATTCATAAGTATTTTGTTATTTGAAGGGATTTGTTACTTCCAAATAAAACACATATTCCATGAAAGACTTATTTTTAAAAGCAAAATGGCATCACTCGAGTTTAATGAGCGGCATTCAAGCAAAAACAAACATTGTTAGGAATGCAAGGTAGGATGGGATAGCTCTGATTAATAACAGCTTTGAGTTTCAGGTATCGATGAGATGTCTCAACCAAGTCCAGGTTGACATTTCGACTAGTCGGGCAAAAAGACACAGATGTATGGCTGGGATTTTTTGGGGCTAAATTCAAAGCAAATTTATTTTCTTATCCGTTTTTCCGACCACTTTGTCTTTCTTTTTCTGAATGTCTGTTATCAAATTTTGTTTTGCAAAATATTTTGGCTTCGTGTGCCCATCTTTGGTCAAAGCTCCTCCTTTTAAAATGCCTGCAAAATCATATCTTGCTCTGTAATCGTCAACCTCTTTGACAGCGAACATTTGGATCAAGCATGCGGTTCGAATTCGTGACCCCTATTTGTGTTCTGTTATTTGTCTCATGTTCTTCAATGAGTTTGAGAGGTAAGATTGGCTAATTATTGGGTTTGAATTAAGGAATGAAAATTAAACAGGGGATTTTTAACATGATAATAAGATGTTAAAAGGCAAATTATTCATGCCAATTGAAAATGAACAACACTGCTCTGCTACTTTGTGCAAAATGGAAATACACTTGAGATATCAAGATTAGATTTTGCTGACATATCCGTTTTTTATGTTATAGTTCAATTGACTTGAATGCACGTAATAAAACGAAAACCACTGAACTTTTTCAGATATAGAAATTCTTTCCATAATAAGAATATCATCATATTTCTAGATAAGAATAGAAATATTTGTTTAAAACCACTTTTAAAACGGTACGTTACTTTTTTCTGTTAATGATCCTTGAAGTAAGTAGACCCATTATTCGTTTTGAAAGTACATCAATAAGATTTATTGCAGTGTTTTGTTCACTTTATTGTCGTGCAACCTGGCTCCCTTGTTAAGAGGAATTTTGACCGTTGACATATTTAATTCGAGAAGTGGAAAAGGACAAAGTTTGTAACAATGTCTCTGAAAGATTAAAAATTTCCAAAAAAAATGTTGAAAACTAAAAAACAATAACTGTTTGCCAATTTTCCCCCAAAAATGGCAAAGATCCTCTACGCCTTAGTACCGTAATGAAAACAAAATAAGCTGTTGGTTCTTGCTATTCTTTAATGAACATATTTTTGCAGGTCGACAAAGTGGCACTCGAGGGATTTTTGATTCTGAAAGGATTATGGAAGTGTTCTCCAATCCGGTAAGACGAGTCACAAGAAATTCTTCTCGTAATCATTCGAGTTCCAATGAAGTATTGGGCTCGATAAATATAATTTGCATTGCAATGGACAGGGATGTACTTTTCACACAAATGCAAGCAATAGGCTATTAAGCATATTTGGAGGTTTTTATTATTAAATCTGATTATTGCATTTTTTCAATTTTATATCTCGAACCATAACTTTTAACCACAAATCCTATAGAATTCGTAAAGAATACCATTTTTCACTAGTTCCTGTGGAATTAAACCATTTTTAAGCTTACAAAATTCTCCAATATGACACCTGAATTTTCAAATTCCTTTTCACTAGAATGGTGAAAAAAAGCTGGCTTTGGTAGTTTTTTAAATATGCGTTTGCTTCAAGGGATTTTCTATTTTATCATTTTAGTAAAATACTTCTTCTAATGAAACTTTTGAACTGGCAAAGCTACAAAGTCATCCCGATTTTGGGTCCCATGCCCAACAAAGAAAAATTCGAAACGCAATAACGGCATACTAATATTGAAGAAATTATGTTCAAAGGAAACATCTTTGGGTATACTCATAAGAAGTCTTGGTGAAACTGCTGGACTTGTTCAGAAGCTTTGACGTTGTTTCCAGTGGGGGTTTTCCAATTAAAATGCGCACGCTCTATTCTAAAAAAAATCATTCTTCCTTTGAATGCACATTGCACGGTCTAACAGTGAAGGAATTGCTTTGAAATTTCAAAAAATGTTGGCTAAACACCTCCACGTTTCCTGTTATTACCACCAAAAAGTCGCTTTGACGTCTTGTTTTGTCACACTCAGTTTAGGGGACGTTAAATACAGACTACCCTGTATTAGGGGTGGCCGAGAAGCCGATATCGGTGTCGAGGTGTCGACAACGACACCGGCTTTTCCAACTTTCGGTGTCAGTGTCGACACGTTTTGACACCTACAAGGTTTCGTGATATTTTCAAAAATACAAATAATTTGCTGCATAACCACTTTCACAACCGGTGTCGGTGTCGGCCGGCAGTGATGCTGAAAATGTCGGTGTCACCCATCCCCACCCTGTACATTGACTAGTAGTGCGAAATAACTTTAATCAACCTGCATGGCTGAAGGAAGACTAAATTGGAACCAAAAGTAAATGACTAGCTTTTGATATACGTAAATGGCTCTGGGAGCATAAGAGTAAAACATCGAAAATTGAAACCTTTAACCACCAACTTAACTGTGAAACCCGTTGAAAAAATTGAATGAATGGGCAAATGTGGTCGGTCACTTGTCTAAATCAATTTTGTATGAATTTGTTCAAATTTTTAGCCTTCCTTTGCCATGAAAAAGTTTGTTTTTGCAGGCGGTGATGTCTCTAACATCTGGAGTGGCTTTCTCGGCCATTACAAGTCTTGTGACCACCATGTCCATGGATGTGATTGAGGAATCGATGGAAAAGGATACGAACAAGATCATGGAACGCTTAGACGAGATCAGCAGAAAGATTGAGAGTATGGAGAATGGAAGTGCTAGTTCAAGAGATGGTTTTGATTACTCGGTGCCACGGCATTATTTTACTCAATAACATTCAATTAAAATATACTTATGTTAAAAACAGGCTTGGGATATTTGTTATTTGATTTATCCTCTGGGCACAAACTTGACATAGAATGTGATGGGCTTGGTTAAAGCCTTTGGCATTCGAGATTCTTGGTTGAGTCGTTCCTCCTTCCGTTGAATAAAAAATCGTTGAGTGATACCAGTTACGTATTTGTAGAGCTCCATTTTGGCCAGAGATTCACCCAAACATCTTCGACGACCAATTCCAAATGGAACCACTTGAAGATTGGGTTTGAAATTACCAGTATCATCAATAAAACGATGGGGATTAAATTTCCAGGGATCAGGAAACTCGTTAGGATTTCTCATAACAGCATCCAAGTTGGATATGAGAATCGTGCCTTTGGGAATGAAATAACTTTTGATGTATGTGTCTGTCATACAAATCCTGAACAAAGCCAATGGAGCGATATCAGCGCATCGTTGGGTTTCGTGAATAAAAGCCTCCGTGAACGGAGTTTGTGACCGCTCACTAAATTTAACCACGCGATTTCCATTTGTGATTCTCTCAACCTCATTCAATATCTTTTCTTGCATTTCCGGATAATTGGAAAGGAACAACATGCACCATGTCAAAGTAAGACTGATGGTGCTACTTCCGGCAGCATAAAAGTCCTCCAAAATTCCAAATAAGTTCATGTCCCCACTTGTTCCACGGAAACTAGATCCTTTGGTAGGGTCTTTTTGGGCTTGAATGTAACTGTCAATAAAGTCTCGAATGTGATCTGGTTGAAATGTGTCTCGATGTTCCTGAACAATGGGTTTTGTTAATCTAGCAATGTTAGAGAATGCTCCTTCAAAGTCGAAGAATTTCAACTTATCCAAAACTATGCCCAGGATTGGCATGGTAAAGGCTAATGTTCCAATCGGGGATCCGTTCACTAAGTCAATGGTACTTAAACATTCATTGATATTTTTGGCCTTTTCATCGTCAAAGGCCAATTGTTGGCCCGTTGTAATTTTCCAAAGAGCACTTATGATGGCGATATTGAACTTGGTGGACACATCTTGGTACTCTTGGCCATCCTTCTCGAGATCTTGACATAATCTGTCGACTTGCTCATCAATAATTTCCTCCATTGGAGTCTTTCCGAAGCCGTGATCTCGAAGTGAGTGCAATGTGAAACGTCTTTGCTCCACCCAATTTGACCCATTACTGAAGGCGATACCAGGTATTTGGCCATCATCCAATCTGAAAGGTCTTTGGGACTCAAAAAGAAGAGGCCTATCTGCAAACTCTGGTCGGTTCATGACATCTTGGAGAGTCTCAAAATCGCATATCACAACAATTCTCTGAGGTCCAAGAAAGAGACCAAAAATGTCCCCGTATTTTTCCTTCATTTCATGGAAGCCGGTGACAATGTTTTCACCCAAAAGAAGTATGTCGCCTAAGAGCGGCCATGATGTTTTTGGAGAGGGAGGGAAGCCTTTGGGATGGGAGTAATTTTTGAACCACCAAAACACACCCAGAACCAAAAGCCCCACAATCACTGAACCAAACATGATGGCTAGTTATTCTTCAAAGTTGAGTTCTTTGTCTTTGTTTCACACACATGCTCGTTCTTCTAAGGAAATGTTCACATCTGAATGAGAATAATACGTGGGTTGGAACTCGTACTACAAGACTGGATTTATTTCATTGAGCACATGTTGCACAAGGACAGTCGAAGTTATGCTTCGTAGAAGAAAATTGAGCGAGGAATCGACCAAGGAGAAAATAAAAAGATGTTTATTAATCCTCATTTTAATACAATGTCAATGGAAAAGATAACAGCATAACAAATTTAAGAATGGATGTCATTTTCAACAAGGTACTTGAGTATACTGAAGACTGTATCCTGCAACGGACGGAGCGGGGGCCGCGCCAATTTTGTCATTGACTATAGTTGTAACTCGGAACGGAGTAACTTCGCCTAAAAAAAGGTTAACTTCATGAACGATGATTCTTCAATGTAGCAATTATATTGGTAAAAATATGGCATTGCAAGCAGTAAGTTTTCTCATTAGGTTTTATCTTTAGCTTTTGCCAGCGTCCTTACAAAAATAGAAGACAAATTGTAGCGTTAAGGGATCGAAAAACATTGGGCTCATGTTTTTTGGTTAAAAACTTAAGGATCACCATTTGTCATGTCAAAAATATTTGAGCCCGTGTTATTGAGATTTTTTTTGGTCTCATTATGCTTGAGAAAAAACTAGTTCGCATTTTTTTCATCAAGTTCATTTTATCAAATAATGGCAATAAAAAGGGAAGTGAGCAGGTAAAACTAACAAATTGCTTGTAAACGCTTTTCGGACAAAAAAAATCTTATGGCAGTGTTCAAACAAAAACATTTACATGTTGCGCAGCAAAATGTAAATGGAGCTGAAAAATGCAGGAGAATGCAAAAGATCAATACTTACCAAAGACAGCACCAGCCATCTCGTCTTCAGCTTTAGAGCTCAATAATCCACCGCAATGATTGCTGGTGGTTGTGGTGGTCGCAGGTATTTGAATAAATGCTACACAACCTCCAGCAGCTCCCTTAGAAAGGTAGGAAAAGTAGAAAAATTAAGATATTTCAGGTTTTTGCTTTACGAGAGCGCAATTCTTGAAGAAGCACACCTTTGCTTTTCTTGGAGTGGCGGGAATGTCGGGGGTGCCGTTAATGAAAAAGTCAAAAGCCGGGGAGTTTGTGGTTGGGGCCTCGCTATATTGGATAGTGCAGTAACCTAAAATATCAATGATAGGTTATTTATGGAGCTGAACATTTGATGAATCCTTGTTGATTAACGTAATCAAAAAATGAGCTTCATTTTTATGATCTAAGGACAGGTTTGCCCAGTTTAAGTCACAAGTTAATACTTGAACCTTGGTTTGATTTCCGAAATTGCTAAATATGTGTTTTGGTCGCAAACTATATTTTCCCCTTCTCTTTTGTGTTTAAAATAATTTGGTTGATAAGATAAGTAGCATTAACTGATTGGCAAAACTCCACTAAAGACAAAGCGCATCTTTGTTACGGATCAAGGAAAATTAGTTTTTACTGACTTATTACTGTAAGGCTCGGATAAATATTCAGTTTTGCTGCAGAGCAGAATCCCAGACGTTTAACAACGTAGTGTTTGCTGTTGGCCGATCGTCAGCTGACCCTACTCCTTGGAACGTCTGGTATTTCTACTCCACAGAAAAACTGAATATGTCTCCGAGCCTTACTTATTAGTTTGTAAAAGATCAAAAGTGTTAAAACTTATTGACAAACATGACAATGGTTGAAAAAAATGGCTGGTGGTCGTAACAATTTCACCGGGGGTAATCGTATATGATTGTTTTGCAGATTCCATAAAATACTACCCATTAATACAGCACTTACCTAACTCCTGTCTGAAGCAGGTTGAATAACGTTGGTTGTCAATAAGTTGTCCTCCTTGATAGTTGAAGCTTTGGAAAGTGCCGGTTACTCCCGTAAAATATTGCAAACAATCAGTCGGGGCCCTAAAGAAGAAAAAAGACCTCACTTGTTGAGAAAAATTTAAGGCATGAACGTTCAGGATCGATTGCTTACTTATTCAAAGAATCGCACTGATAGTATGTCACTTTGATTTTGAAAGTTCTTGTTGCGGTAGCGGATCCAAAAGTCAAGTCAATACTACCTGCACCTCCACTTGATCCAGTCTCAAGGAACACTGAAACATGAAGTCTGAGTAAACTCAAAATATCAAGGTTATCTTGAAGGGAGAACCATGCACTTACTGTGTTGACCTGTGAGCGTTCCACAAGTCACAGGAGGGTCATTTCCGGTGGGACTATCAACTAGAAGGAAATCGCCGCTAGTTGCACAATCCCCATGTAACATAGCTCCTGCTGAAGGTGGTTGGGTCATGGCAAGATTAACAAAGTCCAGTCTAGAATAAACAATTTTACAACTTAGTTAGAAAATGTGAAAAGAAACATTGGATGTCATTGTAATTTATAGAATAGTAAATGACACAAGTCTGGATTTATTATGGAGTAAAAAAAAGTGAAACATTTTTATGGTATCCTTCATGAATATTAAGTAATACGACTTACCTAATTTGACACAAATCTGAAAAAGAAAATGTGGCACATTAATTTTCATAATTTTCAGTCCCCCTTGAAATCTGTTAATAATTGTCGGATATCATTTGACACTACATATTTTCTTACATATTCCATATTTTCTTCATCGGCCTTCAATAGTGGCATTGCTCTGTTTTTGAACTGTTCTCCTACATGCAAATTGTGTTTTGGTTGTTTTTTTCAACTAAAGAAATAAGCAATAATAGTTTGCAATATGTGCTCTTGCTTGAAGCTTCTCGTCACTTATGTGTATGAGACGATGAGGGGTTATATTATTAAAAAGAATAAAAATTGAATAATGAAAGCGTGTTCTCACTGTCACATATCCGATTAAATCCAAATTTGCAAGTTTGTCCTCCAGTCGTTGTGGCCGGAAATTCAGTGTTCTAAAATCATAAGGTATTAATTGATAGTAACAACTTGAAAACAAATAAAAGATGAATACTTACTTGAACATAAGTGCAATTCTAAAAAATCAAAATAGAAACAGAGTATAGAGGACCTTCCCATTGGCATGACACAACAAACGGGTTTTGTTCTTACATGAGAGACTGCCCCTCCACAACCTTTGATCACAAAAGAACAGCAAACTCCAAAACCGGAGGCACAATTTCCATCGGCCGATCCACCTTTGGAAACACATTCGGATGTAGTCATACATGTTCCTTTCATTGTTGAGTCCGACACCAAGTTGCATCCTCCTTGCTAGAAAGTTCAATAAATGAGCTGATTGGATAGCCAACCAAACTATTCCAAGTTCTGTTTTTAGTTGAGACTATTAGTCTTCTAGTTGAGACTAGAGACTCTAGTTGAGACCACTCATGACATTATAGGTCAGTTGCTGAGGTAGTTTGGAGGTATAGTAGAAGCATAGCAAAAAGCACAACAGAAGCACATGAGATGGGGTAGAAATAGCCATGCTCGATCAAGTTTCGTTGCGTAAGGTGCGATTGAAAAATTGGGCGTGGCTATTTCTACTCCGTCTTTTGTGCTTCTTTTGTGTTTCTAGCTATGCTTCTCCTATACTTCCAAACTACCTCAACAACCGATCTTATAAGAATGAATAAAGGCTATTAGTACATAAGGTGATAGGTCAAAAGTAAACTTGGAGGAAGTCGTGTGTCTTTTGGTAGTGCACATGTCGCTTAGTTGAGAAGGTGAAATCAATAAGTTATAGCTTGATGGTATTTATCATGTACAGAGAAAAACAATTCTGTTGAAATTCAGCTTCGCAAAATATCAATGACTTAATCATTCTATTTCAAATTATAGTTAATCATCATATCCAATTCCATTTACATTCAAATAATGAAACAAGAAAAAACATCCCTCTCCCTTTTCCGTTCTCGTACACTCTGGCACAGCTCTGAATTGTTACCATAACAAGACCATTTAGCACATGTTATTTGAAACTGCGTGTAATGAGTAATTTGTGGTCAATTCAAAAAAGAGGGTGCTCTCAATTCACAGGAATGGATTCTTAAACCGCAATCAAGAGTTACGACTCTACTAACTAATGGTTGCTTTCCCATGAGTTGACTTTTTCGTGGGTCGTTCCAAACGGTGGCGTTTAAAAACAAAAAGGGAGGAAAACCATGAAGCCAATGAGTAAATTGTTTTGTGGTGAGATATCCCATATGTGGTGGCAAGAATTTGAGGGAACACAGGTGGTGATTTTTCAAAGGGTTGGCTGATTACTTTCTGATGATCATATTTTTACGAACTATGATGCTAATAGTTCTTAGACCCATGCTTATGTTGTGGTTACACTATTACTCTTGTTGCATGCACTTGGTATGAAATCCATGATTGTGGTTTCAGAGTAAGCACGCACTAAGTAAAAAATTCTGTGAATAATATATTTAAAGTCCTATAAACTCATTTAATTTTTTCAAGTGAAATGAAGATAGGGACGGTGACACACAATTATGTTAAATCAAACTGATACTCTTAACTTTTTATTCCTAACAACTTTATTGTTCAACAATGGGATTGGTCAAGGATGACTCAACGAAGAATATTTTACGGAATATGACTTACAACTTACGGCCTACTTACTTCAATGGAAAATCATAGGACCATTTAATTCGTGGAATAACCTTTCATTTTACTACAATGACCGGCCGTAAGCTGTATTTCTGTAATTTGTCCCGAGAAATTAAAATGTCCTTGAACTAGCCCAACGAAAGTTAAATTATCTCGAAGAATCGAATAAAGTGAGCAGAAGTAGAAAATTTGTTGGAGCTATTCCTCTAACACCTTTCAAGGCAGGATTAGACAAATTTCAAAACACTTTTCCTGATCAGCAGACTATTCAAGGGGTGTCCAGTTGTGCCATAAACAACCCGTTGGTCTTACGATTCCAATATCGTATTTTCAAATATCTTGTGCCAATTGTATGAACTATATTTATACTTAATTTATTTACAGGTAATCCCATTCCTTGTAAAATTTTGTGGTTGTAAAAATAGGCAACAACGAAAAAGTTCAGGATTTTTCTTTTTGTGATCTTTTTGGGAAGGAAGAATTTTAACTTTCTACTCTGCCGATCATTATTTATGTTAGATTGAGCTCAAGCCCAATAAACGTTTTTTGTCAAAAAACGTATTCTGTTTGTTTAAATTAAATCAGTCAAATAAATTAAGGATTCTTATCCTTTAGCTCTTTGTTCGAGAACGTCGAAAATTAAGAATTAGGTGACCAATGGTTTTCTAGCAAATTTCGATCTTCTAAGGAAAGACTAGTGTCATAATTTTTAGAATTGTTAAAGTTCAAAATCAAGAATCCTTTTCAAATATGCAGCAAAGGCTCAATTCAACATTTCCCTCAATTCGAATACGATATAGCTTTGAACACCACGAGCCTTTGAGCAGCGCCCACAACCAAAAGTCATTTCTAAAACCTAAGTTCATCAGGAAACTATTTTCTCTAGAGGTTGTCAATACCAAATGCTACTTAATTTACTTCCAGGAATTGTACTTGTCCGTTTTGTGAACAATTTATCTATAATCACAGCTAGTGATGGGTTTCAAGCAGAATTTCTAGTGAAGTTTTGCTTCAGTAATTAGAGCTCAGCCTTTTTTTTTGTTTTAGAGCAAAAATCTTAGAAGTTCTTGCTTAGGGTCAGGTGATCGTTAACGAGGGACATTTTCAGATGACCTTATTTGATATGTCTACACTTTCTGCTCAATAGCAAAAAAAAACATTTTCCTGGCCTTAGATAATTTACATACACTACTCTGACATTTGCTCCGTTTTACCAAAGTGAATGACCAACATTGAATGAAAACGTAAAAATGACTTACTTCAAATACGACAATGTTGAACAAGCTGAAGAGTCCTAAATAGAAAAAAAGATAGTATTCTCCGATAATAATATTTTAAAAATGTTACAAAAAATATCTTACGTCCTTGTCGACTGTCCGTATTTGAGGCGTTTTCGCCCCGAAAACCATTTGCATCGGAGATGCCAAATAGAAGACAAGTCCAGAAAATGCTCACGGAAATTGGCGAAACCATGTCTGAAGAGATCAGTTGCTGATGCGACAATAATCTTTTGGATATTCTCATCGGGCAGCATGTCATTCAAAATTTGAAGCAACGGAAACCACAAAACCAAAAAAGTCGTTTTCTTACCCCTTTTTACCACGATTGTGATCATCATTAGTTGCATGTAAAGATCAATTAGGGAAGATATTCATTTCGTAAGCACGAGAACAGTTGAAGAAGTGAAACAAACGTCAATTCTAGAAATTTAGTTGCTGCTACAGTTGTAGAAAGCGACTGAAATGTTGAGGAATGCGTTCAAACGAAGGGAAATCTTGGAAAATACAGGGGTAAACAGTTTTCCAAAATCAAGCTTCCTCTTACTTCATTGAAAACATTAATCTTTTTAATCTAATGGTATAGAGGGAAGTGGACAATTTCAAATCCCACTTGCTGACGAAAATCATAAAGTCACTCAGTCACATTTCTAAGCTTTGCCGAGCAACAGGTAAAATAAAATTTAAATTCTTATTCTCATTATTATTTATAAGTCAGTTCTCTCCATTCTTCAACGACGTATCTAGGGTAAATCGTGGAAACTTAGAAAAACAAGTTATTATTCTTAAACTCAAATTCCCATCTTTGATATCCAGCCTCTTATTTTTTTAAGTGATAGAAATATCTTTTTTATGGTTGTTCTTTTTAGATTGTTCTTTTTGTGAGTCTTTGGTTCCAATTTCAAAAAGATTGCATGAGAATGTGAGATTTTTAGCCTGATCCAAACTTTTCAAAAACTTGGTGCTTTTTGATGTAGGAAATACTTTTAGTAACCTGAGTCTTATTTTAGATATCTGAGACATGAGCATTTTACACCGATCAAATTGAAAATCATTTTGGTTTCAGATCATTTCACCTTAAACTCTCAAAATGCAAGTTAGGAGACAAGGACTTCTTGAAAAAACCATCTCAAGACATGCTGAGACACTTCAAACTAAGTTAAATCTGAAGGTCAAATGAATTCTAAATGCTTAAATTTTAAAGGAATTGTGATTTGAATCATGTGAAACGATTATTTTACTTTCGTAAATTTGAAATGACGTTTCTTCCTCTTTGTCTTATTTCAGCCACATGTCACTGTTACATTTTGCTGACAATTGCCGCATGACTTGATTGTTAAGCTTTAATTTCCATTGCCTTCTCTTTTTTTATTGCCCTTTCATTCAATTTCAGACTCTTGCAAAGTTTTTGAACGTCATGTCTTGTTTTGTTGAATTGATATTATGCGCTTGTCTCATTATGAATATTATGGTTGTTGCGGATGTACCAAACAACGGAACCACATCTCGACACAAGAAACGTGAGTGAAAAATTGAAATATAGTTACTTGCACTCCTAGAAAATGATGAACTTATCAAATCAAGTTTATTCACACATTTGAATACTAAAGGTAACTCAAGATGTAAGTTAATCAATTGGAAGAAAGTTGGTTTTTTAAATCTTACTTTATAGGTTGGCGAGTGAGCGGGAATAAAACACAAAAATATGTGCTCAGGTTTCTCTGAGCAATTAAATTTTAGTGAATTTCAGGATCCCAAAAATAGGGTAATATCTAGTGAAACTTTTGAGATCTTAATTAATCGAGTTTTTTTTTTAGTGCTACCTATATTCCAGATTGTGCGATTCCAAGTGAGCCAATTTAAGATTATCTGAATGTCTATTGCATTGAATAGTACTTGGTAATTCGTTTCAATCTTCTTGTAGAACTCCAATTGTGCAGGAACAGGTTCAACCAAGTCTGGAACTTGTTACACAAGCGAAGAATGCAAGGCTAAAGGTAAGTGATATGATTTTGTTATGGTTGAGAACATTTCAAGGGAACTTAAAGGCTAGTTACTGAAGACACCACGAAGTTTCATGACAGAATAAAAAGATTGCACCTTAAAAAGTATGTAAAAACTGTGTTTAAATATAGTATCAGTGCACATATTGCTTCTTTAGGTTTACAAGGTCTACAAACCTTTGAGCTTTAAACAGACTCTTATATTTAACTCAGGCATGCTTACAGATCAGCTATGAAGGGGCCAGCCCCAGAGAATATTGAGGGAGGAAAAATATTAGTCTCATAGCTAAAGCTGCATTTTTTCTTGTTTAACAAACGCAGCTTATATACTATTGCTACTGTGTGTTGTACGTACAAGAGCATGATTGTTTTTAGTAGGTCGCATATTAGTACATTTAAGATCTTTTAGAGTAGGGTTCGGTAAAATTGGGCCCAGGGGTCGTTGATGGGCCCAAACGCTATGGTTAAGGTCCAAAATATTGGGCCCGCGAGCCATCCATTGACATGGGCCCAAAGTTCTTTGATAGAAGATATGTAGGTCCATGACTCTACCAGGGTTTGTTTACTACAAAAAGTCAAATTTTATCAGCCTTAACCCAAAAGTGGTTGCCAACCAACCCCTGTTTTAGAGCATACCAAAATCAATTAAAACTATACAGGGTCGGCGATCTAAATAAAACCATAAATAATGCAATTTTCGATGGATTTTTTTTACAAATTTGCACTTTAAGAACCACAAAATATTACAGAACAACAGTTATTTTATACGTTTCCCAGTTGGGGCCTTTTGGACATGAACGAGCACATGGCATCAATACAATAATTGGGACAGTTGGCAATGTGCCTTGCATTTGTCCCAAAAAAGGGGAAAGGCAGAATTTTGGGTTGAAATGAACTGTTCAGTATACAATTAAATCTTGCATCAAACGGTTGACCTAAAGTAGAAATCAAATAAATAAATATTTATAAACTTCAGTTAGACTTTAAACAGGCAATATTTGTGTGCTAAAAACGACCAAGCACAACCTTGGCCCACCGACCCTTTAAAAGTGATCTTTGGATTAACGTACGTCAAGTATACGCTCAAGACCCATCACGGCAAACCTCCACGTGCCTCTAACAACGTACCTAATCAGGAGGGCTGCACATTTCATGAAGATGCATTCTCTTTCATTTTTTCTGATTTTGTTTTTGTTATTTTTCATTATTTTGGTTGATTTGCAAATTTGCACTCTTCGGCTTTTTTTAAATCTAAATTTGGAGTTCCTAATGTTTTTGAAGAATATTCATACTTTTTCACCTTCGACATATCTGATTGACAATAAAAAGATACTTATCTCTTTTTTTTTCTTTTTTTCTCCTTTTGAAAGGCTTGGCTGATGTTATTCAGTTGAGTTTTTTAAAATAAATTTTGACACCCACTTTCCCCGCGCAATTCTCCACAACTGCTTGCACTTTTTCCATTTTCTTTTTGCATTTTTATGCATTTCCATGGCATTTTTCTTGCGTTTGAATGCATATTTTGGCGTTATTATTTGCATTTTTTTGCGCAGCCTAACTAATGAGGCACTGTCGAGAATTACGGGCCGATTTCATTATGTACACACTGATCTTTCTTTTTTCATTTTTAGATTTGATTGCCTGTTCGGTTATTTTAGGCCCTATTAAAGCGATATATTTTTCTCATTTTTAGGCGGATCTTCTTCCGGAACTTGTGCCTCCGGTTATGGAGTCTGTTGTGTTTGTGAGTATTATTTTGACATTTATTAATTAGTCCTTTTCGACTTAACCTTAAAAAAGTTCTAAAAGTTTTACCTACTTTTCTTCCTCGAAGTCAACTTGAATTGTGGCTCTACAGCATCTGAAAATTGTACTTACTTGGCTCAACCAACAGCAACCACCGTCAGCTCATCTTGTGTCTACAAAATTTGTAAATGCTCGTCCGACATTTGCAGGATCAGATTCGATATGACCGTGAGTTTAAGGTTTTTTTTAAATACTTTTTGAATCATTAAGAAATCTCGGCCCCGCTATGGACAGGGAGAAAGGAATGTGCAGTCGTAGAGTTTTTCGTTATTGACACACTTTTATCACTTTTGAAATGTCCGAGCAATCGCAACAAAGCTCTAAAATCAAGTAAACGGTTTTACTGTGAATCCGCTTTAGACTGGCCACATTTTTTATGGTGGGTCGGGAACCCAGACCATTTGCCATGATGGGATTCAGGATTTTTTTTGTCAAAGGCTCACTACGCCTTGAAAGTTATTTAACCGTTTGTACATGTACTGTAGGGGTCATCAATTCACAAAAGTTCGTTTTAAAAGTATAGAAAATGAAAACTGAAGAGTAGGAGCTAAAAAAAGAAGTTTTGCAAGTTTTGAAGGATCCCCGGATGATTCAGTCTGGTTATCACTCATCACTTATGACAAGCATAAAAAGTGGTTTTGGTAAAACCTTCAGTATTTCACTCATGGTCTTCACGTCCCAAATTTCTTCTTGTGAATTTGGACAGGTTCACAATCTGAAAGAGATAACAATTTCTTGCCCAAAGATATGCAAGTTCAAGTGGATGGTTACAGTTTGCGCCTTCAACATGGAAGCAAGTCTTAATCTCTTTATTCTACGTAGTACAAAGTGGCTTAATTGAAACTTGAAATTCTATTAACAAGGGCGTTAGGGACCAATTGATAAGTTACTTTAATGGTTATGAATTAGTAAGATTATTCCTCGCAAGATCTAACCTTTTTGAAATTATTCAGCAAGTGACGCTGCTTGCCATCTACCCTGTAGCTTTCACATGATGTTAGAAAGTTATCGTCAATGTATTTAGAATTCTAAAAAGAACTTTTGGTTTGCTTGAAGGAAGCTACTTGCTTTGAATTTTTTTTTGATGTAATGTCAAAATGCCATCGGCAATCCACGTTTTTCTTTCCTTTTGAAGAAGTTAAATTTGACCACCCAACAGGTTATCCCAATCTGTTCTTTTCAGGAATATCAAATAATCCACAATCCCAAGAACATATTTTGTTTATTACTAGAGCGGCTTTAAATATTTAATTCTGAAGGTCAAATATTCAAATACTCGTTGATAAAAGAAAAGCAAAATATCTTTAAAAAAAGGATTCAAGCTAAAGGTCTTATTTGAATACATTTTTTGAATATTTTGCTTCTTATTTGTCAAACAGTATTTGGAAATTTGGCCTTTAGAATTAAATATTTTCGGCCGCTCTACAATGATCACATTGTCCCTAAAGACTATTCGCAATTTATTCCCAAAGAACCTATTTTGTTATGTTCCTATTTTAAGATATTTTCCTTGGTAGAAGACACAGGTATTAAAGTAAATTTCTTGTTTCAGACCTTTTCTATTGGTGGCCCTGTGGTAGGAACAACAGAAGTTGCAATAACCACTGGTAAGATTTTAAAATGTTAGACTGTTTTTAAAGTCGCTTGGAGCAATTTTTTCCACTCTGGGGGAATTATGGTTTTTTGTCAATATTATTGTGTGGTATGACTTCTCAATATTCGTGGTAGGCATCTAAGATCTAACTTTATACTTTAGGTGCTGCCATCGGAGATTGTACAACGGATCAATTTTCCGTTACCTCACCATCCGGTATTGGGTCACCAATCATTTGCGGCTTCAATACAGGACAACATCGTAAGCTTTTTCTCTATCAACGTTAAAACTAACGCGTTGTAATCATTTCAATTAAAGCTTCATTTCCCTGTATGATTTTTTTGTAGTTATTGTGGATGCAAGTGATGAGTGTCATCAAGCTACATTTAGTTTGTCAAGCTCAACCGCAACAAGAACTTGGGATATCAAAGTCACGCAATTCAAATGTTCCGACGAATTAGGGGGTAAGAGGGCACGGTGTTCCGAATGGCTTTTTAGGTTTGGATCGAAATACCCAAAGACATAATGACAGTTTTTGGACCCACAATTCAATAGGGAACATCCTTATTTTTATGGTGTTGCATAGGTTAAGGCCCAGGGAAAAAGTTATTTCGGGGCCTTTTGGATGTCAAAAATGGACCATTCACAGTCAAACAACTCAGCTGTTGATGAATGAATTTTTATTCAATTTAAAATTCATCAAGTAAGTAAACGGTCTCTAAACATGGGTTAAATAGTTCGTTTAAAAATGATATAATTAGCAGATTTTTAGGTAAATAAGTTTTTCCCTGGGCCTAAACTTATATAGTACAATAAAACTAAAGTTGTTTCCCATTGAATTGTGGGTCCAAAATGTGCCATGGTGTCTTGGGTATTTCGATCCAAACCTAAAAAGCCATTCGGAACACCGTGAGGGTGTCTCACTCATGATGTCCATTACTGATTTGGATGTCATTGCACAATATTGGTGTTACAACATTGATCCTCAATTGAACTATCCAAATTCATATGAGAGTTTTCAGTATTGGCAAAAACTAATATTGGTCATTGAGAAAATGACACTCATTTTTGATGGGTCTGTTTTAGGACCTGACGGTTGCCTCCAATACTTCACGGGAACATCCGGAATAATATCCAGGTATTTTTGAATATACTTTTAGCCACACATCAAGAATAATGGCTGACCACGGTTATCAAATTGGTAAACAGTTCACGATGACTCAAAGATGCATTTATATAATATCTAAAAAATTGGACAAACTTTGAGCCTAGTTATTGAGTATTTTTTGGTCGCTAACATACCAAATTTAATTCAAGGATGAAGAGACTTTTAGGGAGTACTATTCTATAGAGACAGAAATTTGACTCCGAAATTAATCGTGATTCAGCAAGCCTGCAGCATGTGTGCGATGGGATTTGACGGTGGCCACATTTAGTTACGTGATTCAAAACTGAAATTTGCGATTTCAGGGAGTCAGTGGCGGAATTGCTCTTTCAACTGCTATGCTTGAACAAGAGCAATACATAAAGAATCAAGTCACTTGGCACCCTTGCTGCCGGACTGTTGAAATGAGCTCAAAACAAATCTCCACTGACCTAACTGGAGTGACAGTTCTGTCTATATGGAACTGTATTTGGGGGTAAAGACCCTTGAGCTTCTGCAGGCGGGGTGTAGATTGGATGTAAAGTCGTCTTACTGTAGATCACGAAAATGTGTTTTTTTTTCTTCTCAAAATTGTGAAAGATTTTCTTTGTAGAGTGTAGCTTGAAAAATTGCTAAACGAACGATTTAAAAAAGCACATGGGAAGACAAGGCTCTAATATTTAACACCCAACATAGAATATATGTTTTTTACAAAAAAGATACTTAATCACTCCCTGAATACAAACTGATTGTGCGTTTCATTTTCCTCCAGCTTCAATTTCCCAACTGCGTCAGCTGCTGTGACTTCAACAGGTAAAATCAAGAAACAGAAGTTGATTATTTGATCCACACGTCTAATTCTTTTTAGCCACTCATCTTTCCAATCAATGTTATAATATTTGTATCAGAAGAGAGTCTGGGCGATGTGCTATTTGTTATGTACCAAATTTTGCTGACTCAATTGCAGGTGCAATTGTAACGTCACAGGTTGGTTTTTAAGGCCAAGTGAAAAACTATTTTTTTCATTAATTTAAAGTTTCTTTGTTTTTAGGTAGCATTCGGATTAAGGTACATTAATTTCTTTGACATACTTTTGGACATGTTTTCTACTTTTGGTTCATTTCGAGCGGAAAAAATTGCACTTGAATTCGTTTGGCATACATACGTTGGCATAACGGCATAACGATTGGCATTCAAGGGAGGAGACGTGGCGTCGTGGTTGGCGCAGTTTTCTACAGTGAGAGAGGTCCCAGGTTCGATTCTCCTCCCCGACCTTTCTCAAGGAAACTTTTAGACGCTAATTCACACCCACAGACGGAAAACCATTCTGATACCGGACATGAGATTGCCCTATCGGAAAAACTTTGGACGATATGATGGCTGGCTTCGCTGGCCGGGCAATGCTCAACCCTCCGACCTTAGCACCAAAAATCCAAAAAAAAGCAAATGCAATCATTTTAAGGCCAAAACCCTTTAATGCACATAAACTGATTGCAGGAATGCCAGAACTAACGGTTGGTGCACAGTAATTGTGTGTGTATGCACATGGACTTTTAAGTAAGGAAGCGACACGACATTTTTGGTCCCGCCAAGTTAGGCCATTGAATGCAAGTCTAGAGATCACTCAAGACTTTAATTTTCATACTTTTCCCATTCCAAAGGCATAAAATACATTCATGTGATACCAATTGGTATTCAAAAATGTATTCGAGCTTCATACCAAATCTCTGACACGCATGGCCATGTCGTAAAATTTAAACTCAATGCATGGAAATAGCCATAAGCCAAATGTAAGTACAAAACTGTGAGTGACTCGTTTTAAATGATAATAAGCTGGTTAGGTCTTGATTTGGCAACTCATGTAACATGTACTAATACTTTGATTTGCTCGCCTTAAACTAAATCTGACCTCTTTTGCAGTTTGAGCCCGAATGCAGCAGCAAAATCAGGCACTGGATCAGTGTGCACAACGGATTACATATTGGTAAGTATCATGACAAGTAAGGTTCGGATTAAGTTGTTTTTGTTTGCCAAAAGCTGCTATATTTTTTGTTAAATGTTGCACTCAATTTGACGAAAGTTGAAAAAAGCTATTATTTTCTGGCCTAAAAATGTCCATTTTTGAAGTAAAAATGTCAAATTTGGCTAAGTATATGTCTCAATTCTACGCGAAAGTTTGTAATCTTAAGTTTGTCTTTTCGTTATCCTTGTGGATTCCTTCAGCGCACAATTTTACTCTTCACAAACAGAAATTGTGAAAAAACATTTCGTGTAAATTACATAATTTGAACAATATCTCGTAGGGCTTCGGTGATTGAAAGAAAAAATGCAAAACGTTGCTGTTTGTTGCCAAAAGTCAAATATGTACTAAATTAAAGGGTGTCCCAGCCCAATTGTCCGGTGCCGGACTTGTTGAACGTCATAAAGAATAACTTTGGCAATAAGAAGAATCCAATCTTCAAAGTTTTTGTGTATTTTGTGACACAATTAGCAAACAATTTACTCAATGTGGCTCCTGTCAGCTGCAGTGACGGCTTCAATCCGGCTGTGGATGGCAAGCAACTCTTCTTGATGAAATCCTCGGAGAGGTTGCCCCACTGCTTGGTAATGAGTGACTTGAGTGGACCAACACTGGAGTGAGGGGTTGCCTGGGCCTTGCCATTCATAACGCCCTACACGACATAGTCCAAGGGGTTGAGGTCTGGGCTGTTGGACGGCCACAACCCCTTTGGCCAGAATGCCACGTTGTCCTTCATCCAGGTTTGGACGATTTGGCTGAGTGTCCGGGTAGCAAATCTTGCTGGAAGACGCATGAGGTCCATCGAACCTTATCCTAGCCCTCCTGATGGTCCTCTCATTGACACCGATGACTGACGCGATAATGGTGTTGTCGGCACCGTCGCGGTACATATCCACCATGCGGTTTCTGTTAGCCAATTGCATGACTATTGATTGACCAACTACTGCGTTGATTTGAAAAGCAAAAAGATTTAGCAGACTCTGCTGAATACATGCAAAAGGGAGAAATTGGCATTTCAGCTTGAATCATGGAAGCTTTGCGTTTTTTCCGCGCCGGACAATTGGGCTGGGACACCCTGTACACTAAATTGTCTAAAAGGTGCAACTCTTGGTGCAAGTTGCATTTTGCAACTTTGTCTGAGCACTAATGATATGTAATCATCGGCAAAAAATGCAATTAAATAAAGCATTTTTGGGACCAAAAGTCGAGGAAAAATACCCATAAGAGCAAAAGAAAGTGAAAAGTCAATGAGATTCTGAGTTCTTGTTAACCTCGCTGCGAGCTGACCTCAGAAACGATCCGATACTGAGCCGACTCATGGCCGATCCTGACACCTTAAAACTCAGTTTCTTAAGTTTGAAAAGAAAACCCGAAAAATTTGATCTTGTTTAGTTAAATGCCTAGATTTTTTAGAAAAAAATTCTGAAAAAGATTGTTTTGGACCAAGAATACATTTGAGAGATTTTAAGGAAAAAAGAAATAATCCTTGTTCTAATCACGGCCATCCAAGTTATTCTTGGACGGAGTACCTGATCTGAGCAATGGTAAAAGTACAGGAAAATGTTGCTGTGTGAGGAGGCTTGACTGACAGAGGTTTCTTTTTCTTTCAGATTCCAGGAGCGGAAGATTTAGTTGGACCCTTGAAAGCCCTTCCAACTGAAGTTACGGCAACTGGCGTAGAAGGTCGAATTTGCGGAAGAATTCTATCAGCCATAGCTGACAAAGCTCTGACAGACGCTTATGTTGTAGCTGATCCAACGAAGCAAATCTCAGTTTGTTGTAAGTTTTCATGGCGTTTTGTTGATTAATGTTTTCCTTAGGGTCAATGAAACATATTAACGTGATCAAGGATCTTTGCTGGCTGCCTATGGATACCTATGCATAGACCTTGCTACTGCTGGACCATAGAGGGCTGTAAACTGGAGACCGCTCCTCGTTTCGCCGTTTACGTTAGTAGGGAAGTCTTTCCCATTTCACGGTGGATTGCATAGCTCTCCCTGATGAAATGCCAAGATTTTAAATACATTTTTCAACGTCAAAGTGTCAAAATGAACAATTTTCATAAAACCAATTATTATGTTAGGTTAAAGAAAATAATTAAATCCCTAAATTGCTAACAATTCCAAAACTGAAGTGATAGCTGTCAAAAAAGGCTATAGGTATGCATGGAGAAAAATTTTTACCCATTCATCTCAAGCAGTTGTTCATGCATATTAGTTCAATGAAATCCAAAATTATGTTCATTTTTCATGTTAAGACATAGATTGTTATTTCTAGATCTTTCGATGGTTTCCCAAATCATTAGATGAAAACTAAGTTTGTTGGCTTGATGTAGGATTTTTTGATGTCCTTATCAGTCAATATTAGGCATTCAGCAAGGTTCATTGACTCCAATTCGTAAGCAGATTCATGGAATACATTTTTCTCAAATTCCAAATTCCACCTCCAAAAATATGTCTTTCTGCAGGCACTTCAAACCTTGAATATTTTCTCAAGAGACCACTTGATTCTCTATTCAATTCTCTATGAGGAAAGAATGAGCACTTCAAATCCAAAAATATAAAGTTAAGCACAACTTCATATTTAGTTTACACAAACACTGATGAAATACAAAAAGCTATCCAACACAGTATTCTGCTTGTTGCTGAACTTAGATTAATCAAACACTTAAACAACATTACTTTCACAAGGTGAGAAAGTGGCCTTTTGGCAAAATGGACATTCTTTAATTCCTTTTGTTAAATCATTAGCATGTACTTGCTTAGATGGCGTGCAAACAGTTGCAAGATGATGTAGCCTTCTTGAAGCCTTTGTTTATGAGGGTCTGAAGGTATGGTTGACAACTCTGCATGGTCAGACATTCAATCACTTGGCTCAGCTTGAAGATGTTACTAATTCTCAGTGGTGGTGTGGCTCTGTATTTGTAATTAAGCAATTAGTTACACTAATATATACCCAAAGGTTCTTACACGAGGAAAGCTTGGCTTATGTGTTCAATCATTCTTCTTTTATTGGACGTTCATCCCCCTTAACAATCAGTCTGCTTTCACTTTTGTTGTTGGAGAGAGGTTGGATTTGCAAATTTCCAGGAAAAAACATTGCAATATTGGGATCAGGAATCAACTTCCACACTTCCAGAGGGTAGCCAGTGTTGTGGCATGGGGCTGAGCACTTAAAACTCACACTCAAAGGGGCTTAAAACCACTTTTCTTGGATGATTGGCTTCTCTCGCCACAATCTGTTTCTTCCCTACTAATGTAAGAGAATCTAATGATTGGCGGCGGCAACGCAGTCTAGGAATTCAGTCGTCTATGGCTGGATTAAGACGCTAACTTCAAATTATATCATCTTTCCTCCCATTCAAGAGAATGCGTTGTATTTTGCAAGAGCTGTTCTTTATATCACAAATGATTTGACTACCAATTTTCAGCCCAATCAAACGACGGACTTAATTTCTATGCATCCTTGAAATTCAGGCAAGCGTGGGCGGAAAATGAACTCGTTCTACCTCTTGTTGCAAGATCTTGCAACAAGTGGCGGAACGAGTTCATTTTCTGCCTTTGCTTGCCTGAACTTCAAAAGTGCATAATTTTTGATTCCGTTGTTCGATTGAGTTGAAAATTGGTACACGAATTCCTTGTTACATAAACCACAACTCTTGTAAAATATAACACATTCTCTTGAATGGGAGAAAAGATGATAGAATTTGAAGTTAGCGTCTGACGTATACAGTATAACCCTGTACGTACTGCATATACGATGCCTAAAGCCTTGAAAACTCAGTGTGCGTCAAGAAAACATGGTTATGCACGTATTTGGTATACAGGGTTAACCACTTAAAACCGGGCGAGGACAATTGTGAATTTCGGACAGTCAGGGCTCTGAATCAAAACCTCATTGTTACAAATAGTTCTTACAATACCATTATCTAGAACTTTTGTTTTTCAACAATTTCTGTAAGTGGCCCCCCCTTTTTGACGCTGAATTGAATTAGCAAAAAAAGAAGAGATTCGCCGCCTACATGTTCCTCATGAAGTTCTTGTCATCCAATCATCAAGTTACAGAATGGCGACTATTCTACAATCAGTACCTTCCCCATTCATCCCTTAAAAGGTTTCTATTGATGGTTGAATTAAAAGGTTCATGGAATTGTGTTTTGGAGGAGAGAGAGACTTGGTCCCAAAATTGATCTTGCACTTGAAAACAGGCAAAGAAATCACATCTGACATGAAGAATCCCTTTTGTAAGTAATTTGTTAAGTAGTTTTAAAGATTTTAAACCTTCCAAAATCAAGCTTGTGCCTTTTATGAGTATTACCATCTGATACCTCACAAATGATGGAAATCTCAAGGAGGGTCAATTTGGAGACAAAGTTCCTTTCTTTCTTCTCCTATCCCAATCCCGTTGGTGGCAGCGAATTTTTAGCTCGGTATTTTTTAGACCGAGAACTTTCGTCGCCGAATTTTCATCGCCACTTCTTTTTAGAGCCATGACTTTTTAGCACGAGACTTCTTAAAGCGTTAAACTCTTCTTGTGCACCTGTTTGCCCAATAAAATAGAATGAAATGTGTTATTCTTTGGAATTAGTTTCATTACAAAGATTTATTCAATCATCTTGTGGCAATGTATGATAAAATTAATTTAGAGACAGTGCAATTAGACAAAATAGTCCATTCAAGATTGGGAAGTAGTCTGTCAGTTGATAAGTGTTAGCGTATCAGAATGGACATCACATTTAACAAAACAAATCGTGGAAAAAGAAAATTTTTAGTGTAACGGATATTTTTATATAACTCTTCAGAACTAAAAGTTAACCCGGTGTCAAAAATTGGCGCTAAAAGTTCGTTTCTCTAAAATTTCGGCGACGAAAGTTCGCGGTCTAAATACGGGCGCTAAAAAGTGGTAGCACCATCCAATGGACTTAAGAGAAAACCTATGCAGTAATCAATCAAACTCAATAGTGGGATAATTTTTGAAGGTCACGATAACAAAAATAAGATTGCTGCTTATGCAATTTGCTGGCTCCCATTATAAGCACTTCATGAAGACCATGTTGACGGTTAATCCCTTCTTTTATCGCTGATTGAATTCAAGACCCTTTGAAAAAAGGGACCCGTTAGAGAAATTAATTGAAAAAAGTTCTATATGAAAGTACAATTAAAAGTATTTGTAATTTACATTCATTATTTCAAACATTTCAAACATTTTGATTCAAAGTCCCTGATTGTCCAAAACTTACAATTACCCCACCTGGTTTTAAATGACCAACCCTGTAATTTCTCGCTTTATATTGAATATAAATTTGATTGAGACTTTATTTTGAACAGATATCACTTCATTTTTTGCGTTTTTCTCAGTCATGCACCAAAGAAGGATTGTCCTTTGATAAGAGCAAGAATGTACTTGTTCAATTTGCCAGGAATTCATGACCAGGATGTACGCAACAAGCAAAATATAGGAGTGCCATTACTTCTTCTTTTGTTGAGGACTTGCTGGCCATCAAATTCCAAGAATTTCAATGGATACAAGAGGCTTGATAATTATTTTTGCTCTTTTCAAAAGTACACTTTCCTTCTTTCATGACAGAGAAAAGTGCCAAGGAAAAAAGAGTAAACATACATTGCATCAATTTCATGTGAGAATCACACCTTTTGTTTTCAGGAAGGCATTGATAGAAAAACTCGAAGTTTATTTTCAAACTATGTAACGGTTTGTTTACTCAAAGTATGCAAAATATTTCCTGATAGAATTAGGTTTTGATTTCGGGTCCCCAAAATAAAATTTTCAAAATGAAATTTATTTGTAGCAGTTTTTTGCCTATAATCAATGTGTATTTAAGAAAAAAAGGAATAACGTTTTTTGGTCAGCCTTTTTCGATTTAGGCAAAGACCTTTTTTGACTTCCATTTAGGCTTTGGCCAAGAATACTCTTTCCGAAGAGTTTAGAAATATGAACATCACGTTTTTATTCCTTTTTTGAGATTGCGACAATGAAGGTTAGGTATTACGTTCTGAATATGTTATATCAATTTGAATAATACATCATAATTTGATTATTTTTCAGCTCAAGTGACGCCTTTTGTCATAACGTTCAAAACAGATGAAAACGAAGCTGAAACGGCGGACACTGACGCAACAACTGCTGAAACGAAAGCGGCTCCTGCAGGAATAATTGGATTTAGCTTAAATTATCAACAACTTGCCTGTTAATGATGCACTCTTTTATTCTATACTTGGGAAACAAAGATGAATGAAAATACAATGTCAATAGAAAAGTGAAATACATCGCCACTAGTTATGCAGAACATAGAAAGTTAGTTTTGGCCATTCTTGTTAGCGGCTTCAAACACAAAGACATCAGGGACCATAATTCCAAAACATGAGGGCGTGTGTTGCTTGAAAGTTTGCAACATGATTCTTTTGCCTGACGTTTGGAATGTTATGGGACAACAAATTGTCTAAAATCCATGAATGCACTACCGAGATCTTTTATTGTGGGTGCCGTGTGTTGTGCAATGCATTTAAAAAAGACATTTCCCTTCGATCAGAATTTTCAAGTTCATGACCATTTTCCAACACACACCCAAGCAACAACAGGCCCGGCTTAATCTTTAAACTTGTTGGATCTGCTTTCATACATTTGAGTCAATAGGTTTGTAGTGCTCGATCTAGTTCGGTGAGAACTTGGACACGAGACTTAGTCAGAAATAAGGAGAATACAAGTAAGGATGAAAAAAGTGATCAATTGTTGACCAAGTGGTGAACCACTGGTCAAAGACCGACTCCCCTTTATTCAGTAGGAACATTGGCGAATAGAGCGCAGCCTACAGAACTTACATGATGCGACAAGTTGCATCTTGTTGAAACATTGAATCCCTTGTACATCATATGATGGCTTTCTCATTATGGTACTTTGGTTCATATACAGGTCAGTTGTTGAGGTAGTTTGGAAGTATAGTAGAAGCATAGCTGGAAACACAAAAGAAGCACATGAGACAGAGTAGAAAAAACCATGCTCGATCAAGCTGCAATTGAAAAATTGAAGAACGCAGCTTTTGTAGCGAAACTTGCTCGAGCATGGTTATTTCTACTTCACCTCATATACTTCTTTTGTCTTTCTAGCTATGCTTCTACTATACTTTCAAACTACCTCAACAACCGACCTATAGACATGGTTTGAAGTGAATGTTTTCATCGAGGAAACCCCCACCACTTGTGCGAAACTTCGATCGAATTGTGATTATAAAATGGCGGAAAATGCGAAAAATGCACATTTTAAAAACAAATAGTTTCTGGTAAAATACGACGTTACTCGATTCTGGAGGGTAGTGGGATGTCACGCATTAATCAAAAAATATGCATTAAAATGTATTAAAAATACTGTAACACCGAAAAACCTGAAAAAGGTTGAAAAGAGTCGATCAAGAAAAAGTAGTGTTTGTCTGTTTATTATTTCATACTTGTGATACAATGTCAATGGAAAACATAAAAGAAATTCGAATTCAGTCAATGGTGTCAACAGACAATAATACAAACATGAGTACGAATTTGGGTGCCAAATGGTTAACAAGGCACTTGAGTATATCGAAGACTGTATCCTGCAACGGACGGAGCGAGGGCCTTTCCAATTTTGTCATTGACAATGGTCGTTACTCGAAACGGAACAACTTCACCTAAATACGGAGAGACAATTTAGAACAAGGGTTGGTAACCATAGGAAAGCAAATACCCAGTACTATTATCAAGGTTTGGTGTATTTGAGCTCTATTTTTCCTACATAATTCGTCTATCATACTTTGATAAACTCTCTCGCTCTCAGTTCTCTTTTTGGTTTTCGTAATGGTTTATTATCATAATGGTCTTCATAAAAAATTATTCAGACTAAGTCTATAATAGACTTCTTGAAAATTTCATGACATGTATGAGGCGAAGCAGCCTACTTTTCCAATCGCGCTCAAGA
>JAAGOF010000088.1:963383-1263262 GCA_010645155.1 Tigriopus japonicus | reverse complement strand
ACAATTTCCCTCGCTTCCCTACAAAATCAAAGAAAACGTTGGAAATTAGAAAAGGGTGTTGCTTCAGGAGGAAGCCTTTTATGAGGACATAAACCGACCTTGGCTTGTCGAGTCGCAATGGGAATATTACCGGCGGCGTCAATAAATAAATCAAAAGCTGGGGAATCAGTGGTTGGGGCCTCACTATATTGGATGGCGCAATAGCCTAAAATAATCAAGAAGACAGATGATAAGAAGTCGGACAAAACACCTTCTAAAAGAGCATTGAAATTGCCAGGTTTCTCAGTTAAGGCCAATCGCTAAAATGAATAGGCCAATCCTACTTACCCTCCTCTTGTCGGAAGCAATTCACATATCGTTGATTGTCAATTAATTGGCCTCCTTCGTAGTTGAAGCTTTGGAAAATGTTAGTCACACCCGTGAAATATTGCACGCAATCTGCCGGTGCTCTAAAAAAAATGGTTCCGATTGAATGATGAATGTGACGCAAAAAAACCCAAAAACCCTTACTTGTTTAAAGAGTCGCATTGATAATAGGTGACTTTGATTTTGTAGGTTCTCGTTGCAACGGTGGCTCCAAAAGTCAAGTCTATGCTACCGGCACCTCCACTCGATCCAGTCTCAAGGAACACTGAAATAATTGTTCCAAGTGGAAGGTGAAGCTAGTAGAAGGGATCGGAGTTAACAACACTTCATTGGACATCGGTACTTACTGTGTTGACCTGTAAGTGTCCCACAAGTGATAGGCGGTGCATAACCGGTGGGACTGTTAAGTGTTAGGAAATCACCACTCGTCGCACAATCCCCATGTAACAGAGCTCCTGCTGAAGGTGGTTGGGTCATTGCAAGATTAACAAAGTCCAATCTGAAATAAGGAATAACTCCAAATTACGCAAAGACGATTATTTTTAACAAAATTGTCCATTTGAGGAGATTTTCTTTTAGTTCAGTCTAGTACGTGATTCTCAGGATGACACAGGGGTGGTAATGAAGTCACAAAAAAGGCTCGCAAGTACGGTACAGTCGAATCTCGATATAAGAAACTTTTCTGTCAGCGGCAAAATGTTGCTTATATCGAGACTTTTCTTTTATCGAGACTCAAGAAAATTGGCTCAAGAAACGATAAAAAATACAAGGAAACTACCAGAGGAGTTTACCTCACCTTTACATAACCTTATAAATTTACTGTTATTACAACAAAATCCGACAATGACTCAAAAATTTAGCTTTTAAAAAATAGTTATTAAAACACAAATTTACATTACAAGTGCATGCATTTATATCTCTATTACAAAGCTTAAGAACTTGTTTCAATCTCAATTTGACAGAAAAAATGAAAGAAGAAAGTACAATTTTGTCATCATGATAGGTACATTATCTCACCTATACAGTGACAAACAACTTTTTTAAAAAAATTGAGCCTTCCACGCTTTCATACTGACGAAGTTTTTTTGCATTTTTTTTGGAATATCTCAACTGCAAATCTTTTATTCATTCTCAGTTTGACTTTAAACTTGAGAGACTTTCTTGGGTTCGCATGACACTTCCTTGGATTACTTATTTTCCACTAAGTTTTGCTTTGGCAGACACACAATTTTTTTCACTCTCAAGCATTGCAACTTTGTTGGCAAAATGGGCATTCTTATTTTTTTCAAACTTAATGTCATTAAAATAGTTATTGTTGGACATTGTTGGCATGTTGGACAATTTTAGCGATTTTAGGGTTCAAAATGCAATTTTTCGTTATTTTGGCTGAAACTTGAAAAGGGCAAAAAGATGTTTCTTATATCGAGATTGAGGAAAAGTGGAAAATTTCTTATATCGAGAATTCTTGTGTAGTGAAATTTTGGTCAGCACGGAAAAGTTTCTCATATCGCGAAAATTTCTTACACTGAGATTTCTTATATCGAGATTCGACTGTAATTAAGTTTCAAGAAAAAAGGAGGAGGAAAAAGGTTACTAGGAAAAAGGTCACTCAAAAAATCAAAAGCAAATAACTTGATTTCAGAATTTAGTAATTTGCAGTAATTTAGTTATATACGTGAATGAGGAAAAATAAGGTCAGTTATTGAGGCCATTTGAAAGCATAGGAGAATCATAAGTGAACCATATAGTAAGGAACAATAGAAATAGCCATGCTCGATTAAAGTCTCAGTTCATAAACTGTGTTTCAGGGAATGAAAAACGCCGCCAATGTAGCGAAATTTGATAGAGCACGGTTATTTTTACTCTGCCTTACTATGCTTCACCTATGCTTCTACTATACTTCAAAATGACCTCTACAACTGAGAGTCCTTTAAGCAGAACTGGTAAAATAGAATATGTCAGAAACCTTTGAGCTTTGTGACACAAAATTTCTGATTTTACGGGTCCAAAATTTATTGGCAAGTTCGAAAATGGGCCAGACTTTTGTGTCATGGTTCAACTTTGGAAGCTGTATTAGTACGGTGACCTTCCAGTCTAATGTATTGTGACCTCCCAATCAGCTGCTCGTTAAAGGCGTTAAAGGACCGTATCAGAGACGGCTTGGCCAGTGGCCACACTTCCAGCATAGATATAATTCCCAACCTAAAAGCGTCATCTGATGGTTTACTACCGCCATCTAGTGATATCCCCCTTGAAACTCGGTACCGAGATGGACTTAGTCGTTTTGAGCCAAGTGGGCTTGCTTGTGCATGTGTGCACTACCTGTATTTCGGGTTCAACTTCAGAGTTACGCCGCTAGGGTCCCTCGTAGGGCTGGGAGCAGAGACGGCTTGGCCACACTTCCAGTGAGGGAGACTCCAAGCCCTGCGAGGGACTCTTGCGGCGCAACTCTGAAGTTGAAACCGAAAAACAGGTATTGCGCGCATCCACAAGCAAGCCCACTGGGCTCAAATCGACTAAGTTCATCTCGGTTCCAAATTTGAAAGTAATCATCAATAGATGGCGGTGTTGACCATCAAATGACGCTTCTTAAAGGAATTTGCTTCCCTACCGGGATAAATGTCAACTAACATGAGAATTGGAGTTTCCTAATGAATCATTGAAGTTGCCATATTGGTGCCATGAGAGGCAGGTTCAAAGTTGCATTTTCAAATAGAATCTTAGATATCGGAGAGCTTCACTTGGCATTGAATTTGTAAATGGTGCGTCAACATCACAATTTTTTGGGTGGTTAATTTGTCCAAGTTGCTAAACTGTTTTTTAAACGGCAACCCTGTCCATGGAGCAACTGAGGAATAAAGGGATAGCCTTCAGTGTGGCCACTTGATAGGAATGTTGAACAAATTTCCGGGATTGAACATCGTGGATGGAAACAAAAAGCCCAGCCAATAATAATGACTTCAAATGATATATTGCTTTACAACACACTGGACTATGTTATTTTGTTTTTGAAAAGATACAACTAGTTCAATATGATGATATATGTGTCTTTTTTAAACCGCTTTTTTTACTTTGCACTTCAGTCACAATGCATGCAAGATCACAACATCTAAAGTTCATAGATATCCCTAGATACGACATACTACCAGGTCTTAAAATACTACTTTTTGCTGAAGACACAGAATGTGGTGAAAATTATTGAATTTCCACTTTTCCAGCTTTCAGCTTAGTTTGTCCAAATTTACTTGTTCCACACATGAAAATCTTTGTTTGTATTGGGATAAATTACATGTTGCAGACATAGAAAACAAATTCCAAATTTGAGTTCTGATATTTCTTAAGGGTTTTAATTACTTTTTTATGCAATAAACACAATTGCTCTTAGAATGCAATTATTTGACATGTAAATGATAATAGTCCTTCTGCCAAACCCCTCGTTTGGAAACAAGATATTGTCTTGAAATATCTTATCAAACCATTGACTTCAAACTTTGAAGGTGGAAATAAGTTTGGTGGCTGTGAAAGCAGATGGCTCTGAGTAAATAGTTTGGACATACTTGTTTTTCAGCAGCAACTGAATGCAGTACAACAACAAACTGTGACTTTTCCTTCAAAACAAAGCACCCATTTAGCCCAGTTTGTCATATCTGTAGATATCTGTGCTAGAGTTCTGGTTTACTGAGTTTGAAAAAAACGACTAAGTCCATCTCGGTACCGAATTTCAAATATCCGTCAATAGATGGACCTTCAAGGTTGGGAATCTAGGCGCTTCGCGCCTATATGTATGCTGGGAGTCTCCCTCACTGGAAGTGTGGCCAAGCCGTCTCTGCTTCCAGTGAGGGAGACTCCCAGCCCTACGAGGGACCCTAGCGGCGCAACTCTGAAGTTGAAACCGAAAAACAGATAGTGCACATATGCACAAGCAAGCCCATTTGGCTCAAAACGACTATATCCATCTCGGTACCAAGTTTCAAGGTAAACATCACTAGATGGCGTGGTAAACCATCAGATGATGCTTTCAAGTTGGGAATCTAGGCGCTTCACGCCCATCTCTGTGACCGTATAAGGTCGGTAGTTGAGGTAGCTTTGAAGTATAGTAGAAGCATTTCCAGAAGCATAAAAGTAGCATATAAACGGAGTGAAAAAAAACATGCTTGATCAAGTTTTGCCACATAAGCTGCAATTGAAAAACGCAGCTTATGTAGTAAAAACTTGGTCAAACACGGTTATTTTTACCCCATCTCATATGGAGTATGAGATTCTTTTATTCTTCATCGATGCCTGTTTCTACTATACTTCCAAAATATCTCAACAACCGGCCTATATTATAGCCCGGATGTTATGTGCACTAATTCAAATGGCTCAAGTATACCAAAGTACAGTAAAAATAACGCTGCTCGAGTTTCCGTACATAAGCTGCATTTGAAAGGCAGCTGATGTACAGAGACTAAACTCAAGCAGCGTTATTTTTACTCTACTTTAGTATGCTTGAGCCTTTTGAATTAGTGCACCTAACATTCGGGCTGCTATTTACATTTATCAAAATATAATAGAGCATTGCTTTGATGTATGGTTTGTGTACCATTTCCTGAAATGTTGATGTGCATTTGTAGTTGTTTAAAAGGGCATTTCCAATAACAGTGATGCCAATTAATCTTTCAGTTTAAATTGAACTTGGGAATGTGACCGATTTCACTTTGCACCTTTTTACCTCAAATCAACGGCAAACCTATCCTTTCGTTTCATTGGCTTGAAATTTGTGATTCAGCTTTTGGGTAAGAATGTAAGCGAAGTATCAAACTTTGAAATCAAGACATGATGCTTACCTTATTTGGCATAAATCTGAAAGAGAAAGAGATTTTTTTTAAATACATTATTTACGGATTATTAACCGATACACAATACAAGATTGACAAGAAATGATTAAGGACGGGTGTTTTCATAATTTTGATTTTGTTGAATTTTAACTTATAACTTAGACTTCCCAACTTTTCCAATTTTGTTTGTTATCGTCTCCCCGAAAAGCAGGCCTTTCAAAAGAGATAATACCCCGTAGAGGTTGAAAAAGGTGAATAAAGTTAAGGTCTTGAGACCTTTCTAAGGTCAAAACCAAGTGTTCCATTTGTATGGACTATATTTCTTGCATAGTCGATAGTAGTATACTTAAGCCACCCCAAATATGGAAGACGTCGGGTAATGGTTGAGGTTGAGAACAGGGTTGCCAGATCCCTAACGGGCTTTAACCCCTGATTTGCCACCAAAATTCCCCAACTCAAAAGAAAAATAATTTTGGAAGAGGAACTGAATCGGTAAATTCAGTGCAATTTTTTTTACAAATGTTCATGTCTACTTATTTCTTTTCTTTTTCATTTTTTGACACAAGTTTCCACATGTTCCCACCATTTTGGTTTTCCTCTTTTACCTTTACTAGTATCCCATGGGACACTCAAAACACTTAGATTGCAATACATCTTACATACAGTATGTAAACAAAATTTCAATTGCATCAACTCTATCTTACAAGAAGTTTAGATGGGACTCTTTATCAGAAATTTAAAAGACATCAAACTCTTAAATAGTAAAAGATATGATATTGTGTTTATGCAAACTAAATGAAAATGAAGATGAAACAAAATTTGAATTTTAATAAAGTTTAAATAATTAAAATTGGTATTTTATTATATTTTACTATATGCTACCATATTAACTATTGTGGTTCAAAAGAGGGCTTAGCCGAAGCTTTAAGAAGGTTCTTTATTTCAAGATAATGAGTATCATAATTTACTTTAAAGACTTAAATGGTAAAAATTTTGTGGCAAATATAGCGATAAGGGCCGTCAAATATCTGGCAAATATCTCGCATTAGTCCGTAATACAGATCTTCGTCACACTGGATCAAACTTGATTTTGAGGATGATGAGCTTCTGCAGTCTAAACTTCCGTGCATCAAAAATACAACACACATTTCTAATCAACTCAACATGGCGTCAAGAATTAAGTTGGCTATTAAGTTTTAACAAATTACATGCTAACATCAATCCGATCAAAAGTTTATGGAAAAAGGGAAGAAAAGTTTTCAAAGTCTAGAAAACATGTGAGTGAATATGTATGCGTGAGTTTCGAGTAAGAGTTGCCCTGTTTGCTCGAAGTCCCATATTCCGTTTAGTTTTTGTGGTACATTCTAGTTTCTTCCCATATTGACTGATGGACAAGATTTTGACTTAGTTGCTGGTCTAGTCTCTTTGAGGCTTTTGTGAACTCCGTATATTTCTTTAAACTGCTTACATTTTTTACCCAATCGAAATACATTAGGTCAACTCTTGAGGGCATTTAGAAGTATTGACAAGCGCATAACAGCTTACATAACCTTAGGAGCCATCAATTATAAGCAACGGGGTGTATTTTCTTGTTTTGATTCTCTTGGACTGACCGCAAGGCATTGTTTTTGGCTTGATGTTCCTTCCTACCGAAAGAGCGGTCTTGATAAACCCGTCTTCAAAACGCAGAGAACCCGAACACTGAAGTTCCTGTCAAATGTCAGTTCACTGTTGTCTTTGTTATGATGCTGTTGCTCAATTTAAAAGACCAACTTCAACAAGCCAATACGGGAAGTGTAGAGGTACTCAATAGAAATAACTATGATCAATTAAACCAAGAAGCACGGAAATCATGGAGAGGGAGGCTAACAATAAGAATTATGATTTCCAGCAGAAACGAACCATTTGCGTTCTTCTGCAAGTGAGACCTGGCTTGCATTGAGAAAAACTCGTATTTCAAATTTCAGCCCAATCGAATGCCGGAGTGAAACGTTATGCCTTCTCAAACTTACGTACTGAAGAGAGCATAGAATGAATGAACTCGCCCATTTGTGGTAAAACGATTACCACAAAAGGGCTATTTCATTCATTCTCGGTAGGATTTGCACTGAACTTAGAGTGAGCATAACTTTTGTCTCCGACGTTCGATGGAGCTGAAAATTGATATACGTATTCTTGTCAACATATGCAAGGTCTCATTTGCAGAAGAACGTAATTGAATTGTTCTTACTGGAAATCATTATTCTCATTGCGAGCCTCCCATTCCATGATTCCAGTGCTTCTTGATTAAACACACCAAAATCACTTGACGGCCGTTAATCTGACTTGATTTTGGTTTATTCGAGCTTTTTGAATTAGATGCGTCAACATGTGACCATATATTTCCACTATAGGTCAGTTGTTGAGGGCTTTTTGAATTATAGTAGAAGCATAGGAGAAGCATAAGACGAAGTAGAAGTAACTGTAGTCGAGGGTATGCTCAGTGCATTTGCTGCATGCTGCGTTTTTGCGATTGAAAACAGATTTTATGTAGCAACACTTGATCGACCATGGTTATTTTTACTCCGTCTCCCACTTTCCTTATGCTTTTATAATGCCTCTACTATACTTCCAAACTACCTCAACAACCGACCTTTTAATTCCAAAAGCACTCACCAAGTGACCTATCAACATTAACGTTAGATCATGTACTCACTATCGCAGATTCGATTGAATCCAAATTTGCAAGTCTGTCCTGCTTCTGCTGTCGCGGGAAACTCAGTGTTCTGAAAGGCAATTTAAAAAATATCACAGTTGACTATAATTTCTCCTGAAAAGAACTGATTTTTTTTACCTGAACGTAGGTGCAATTCTAAAATCAAAGAATTTATTATTTACATCTATGAAGCAACCAGAATCACTTTCTTTAACCAGGATGCCTATCACTTACATGAGAAACTGTTCCTCCACAACCTTTGATTACAAAAGAACAACATACTCCGAAGCCAGAGGCACAATTTCCATCAATCGAACCCCCTTTAGAGGAACATTCGGAGGAAGTCATGCAAGTTCCTTTCATGGTGGGGTCAGATACCAAATTACATCCTCCTTGCTATAAACGAAAAAGAATGAAACAAATGAATTATCCCTTTGCACTCAATTCTAGACGAGTGTCATGAAAAGGGATGATTATTTCACTACTGTAAGAAATTGATATATGAACATTCGAAATAACCATCCTTGACCATACCAAACTCAGTGAATCAACTCAGTTTAAAAATGAACTGAATCTGAACTCAAAAATTGTTGCCTAACCTTCTTACTGACAAGAAAATCCGATCAACAAAATATTGACAAGTGTTAACATACCTTTTAACAAGTTATAGTGGCACAAAAAGTACTTTAGAGATGAAGATCTTGTTAGTTGCCTAAGTATGTTTAGATGACTGAATGTTCTTTGCCAGCTCACTAATCCCCACGTTTCAGTTCTAGAGTTATCCTCCCCTGCATTATCTTGTTCATGGATAACTAAATATCTAAACGAATTCCCTTTTTGAAAAAGATTAAGCTGTTTTGTATTCTATGATTGAAGAATTAGTCGAGGATCATAATCTTCGAAGTTGATTTACATTAATGGTCGTGTTCAATTACTATTTTTACCGACGTGTAACCTAAAAAGGCCTCGGATTATTCTCAATCAATCAGCCAAAGAGCTGATTAATCAATGGAACGAAATTATTTGAAGAACGTCATTTCAAACCTGAAATGCTTGCCAATTTGCAGTGAGTCGAAACGAATGCGTGATTGAGTAGAGCTTCAAATCTTGGCAGTGCCTCGCATAACCGCAAGTAATTAAAGTAAAAAAGAACGGCTTTAATAGAAACGAGACCATGCCAAAGTTCTTTGATTGGAACTTGCCTGCATGGTTCCTTGGTTTTCTTTTCATGTCTTTAGATAGGAGTTCTTTCCTAGGTTGCCAATATTATCAGAGATTTGAACATTTAAACCTTACGTGAATGAATATGCTGTAAGTGAGTTGTTGAGTGACTCATAACTAGACATACCGTATTAAAGATATTTTTGTTCATTGAGCATGTTTTAAGGATCCTAACGAAACATAGTTTACAACTTTGGATCAACCATTGAGGCCACTATGAGACTAAAGGGAGTAAAATTACGGGGTGGGCATACAGAAGATTTTGTTGGACAAGTTACAGTTGTCAAAAAACAAAGGTTGGATGTGAAAACTTGATTTGTTCCAAAGCGCATTGTGCCCAAACAAACAAATGGGAGCGATTGCCTTATCATATTACAGACCTGCTGCCGTTAGCAGTCTAGGCTTGCCAAAAAAAGTCTCAGTTTTCAAGGGTCAGATTTTCTAAAGATGTTGCATTTAAGAGCGATGGCATGGTTAATGTATGTTGAGGAGTATGCCAAGTAATTTAAAAACAAATGGAGAAGTTGGCAGCCTTCAATCAAACAAGCGATTTGTTTTTAGGTTTAGTTGCCCCAGGAACCAATCTCTTCTGGCCATTTTGTTGTTCAAAGTCAGGCATTCCTGATTCAAAAGTTCAGAAGAACCCTCTCAATTTATGTAGCGAAATTTTAGATAAAAGCAACAAATCGTATTTTTTTGCAAAAAATGTCAAGAATTGGTATTCCAACTTCAAGTTGTGCAGATGAGAGAGAAATTGTTGCAGTTACCAGGCCTAAATCTTCGTTTTAGCTACCTTTCACCCTCAACAGATACACATGTCTTCTGAACTTTTTTTCCCGCCAAAAATGATGACATCATTAGTAATTTCTGCCATACAGACTGTTTTGTGGACTGTGCTACCGTTTGTGCAAGGTTGCTGTGGTTGTTTTGGAATATTGCGATTACACAGTGTGAACTTGTTTGGGCACAAGTTATCAATAAACCAAAGGTCAGCTGGGGCCTGAAAATTGTCCGACAAATCGTTAGCCGAGTCTGGCTGAACATAGCCACTCTGGAACTCTGGGTAAAATGGTTGACACTATAAAACTACTCAAGTGCTATCCAATCACAACAACTGCGTTTGTTGAGCTCAAAATCCCAGTCTATGCTCCGAGCCTGCCATGTACTCGAGCATGGTTAGGAGGTCAGTCGTAAGCATGTTTGGAAGTATGGACAACCGAATGAAGCCTTGGTTTTGGTTTTAGGAGCTTAGTGCTCGCTCGGAAAAGTTTCGTCCCCTCAAAAATCCGAACTGTTCTTTCCGCACTGCTTATCTGGGGGAAAACTGGAAAATGATGATTTTCTCAAATATGGCCTTAGAACAGGCCATTTTTGACTCCAACAGCCTCTCTTGAAAAAATACTTTATGCAGCTTATATACTTTTATTATACTTCCAAACTACCTCAACAACCGACCGATTGACGTTAATCTTCTTTGGGCGCAGTGCTTGCTTGTAGCCTGAAGAACTCATTTTATATTTCTTCCCCTCCATTCTTTCCAAATACCTTCAAGAACTCGCCTTGTATCAAAATTTCATGTAACAGTGCCGGAAATGAAAATACACATGACCAACTAAATCTTGCATTTTTCTGTTCAATCACTTAGAAGGGAGTGTGTAGCAAGTTTGATCACCATAAACCAATGACTTACAAACCAATGGCTTACAATAATAATATTGCAAGTTGTGAATATTTTGGAAATGAACAAGCAGTGTCTTGCATTTTCTCCCAAGTGTTGAATTTTTCTTTGTGTTTTTCTTTCTCTTTAAATGCTTTGTATCTCGTTGGTTTATAAATAAGATTAGTCAACCTCATGCGTTCACCATTGTTATTATAGAGCTTTAGCCGATAAACCCAAAACAAATTTTTGTCAAAGGCATCGAAAAAAGCCATGAGGCATGTAAATTGTTAAGAACGTTATATATACGCAGATCGTTGAAGGTAACACCAAATTGGCTTACTCTAACAAGGAACGGACTGGATAACTGAGTGCGAATACCAAGAATGAAAACATAGAAATAGCTTTAAAAAACGAGTTACCTCAAACACCACAATGTTGAACAAGCTAAAGATTCCTGAAATGAAGAACAAAAACTTGTTTTTCGTTTGCCGAGATTTGAAAATAGTGTTTACGGTATGATATTTTCAAAAAACTTACGCCCTTGTCGCTTGTTCAAATTTGACGAAATTGTTCCATTTTCACTTCGAAAACCATTTGAAATGGAGACTCCCAATGCAAGACAAGTCCAGAAAATGATCGCAGAAATTGAAGAGACCATGTCTGATGGGATCAATGCCTGATGAAACAATAATCTTTGGCAAGTGTTCATTGAGCGGCAAATTAATTTATTTTTGGAAGAGCCGAAACCGCAAAATCAAAAGGAGCCATCTTGCGATACTGTTTTCATCGGTCGTATGCGTTGATTATTTGAGCATAACAGAGGTATGGAGCGAATGTAGATCTAGTGATTTGAAACTATTTCGTCAATGGCTAGTTGATCCTACAATTGTAAAAAGACCAATTATCTATAAACTGGGAATTTTTCAGAACAGCTAGCCACAGAGGTAACCTTCTTAATAGAAACGCACGTTACAATTCAATTCATTTGATTAGTCTCATTCTAATTAAGATGGATATGCAGAAAGCGCATCGACATTTACATATCTTCGTTTTTCACAGGAATCTTCAAATTGTTGCAGTCACATTTTAAAACGCCTCCAAGAAACAGGTAACCATTTCCACTTCTATCGATTCATTTAAATGTTATAACAATGGTTAATTTTTTTGAGGGGAGGGGAAAGAACTTGAATCTTACTTAGCTTTTACCACAAGCATGGTTTTTCAAAGATGATGTCAAATTATTCTAAGTTTTAAATGAGCACTCACTTTTAAGTAAAAGAATCATTTGAAGTGCGAAGGTTTCCAAATATATTGGACGTTCTTTCTTTTCTTGAAAAACAGTCGCTTGTCAATGGTTCGTGAAGTACTTATGAAATATAAAAATTCTTTTAAACTTGTAAAATATTACTCTTGTAAATGCTCGCAACAAAGGTACCCTATTTATAATCTCCTTTTTTGATGTATTTAGGTCGGTTGTTGAGGTAGTTTTGAAGTGTAGTAGAAGCATATCTAAAAACATAGAAGCAAATTAGATGGAGTATAAATAACCTTGCTCGATCAAGTTTCATTCCATAAGCTGCGATTTAAAAACGCAGCTTATGAAGTGAAACTTGATCGAGCATGATTATTTCTACTCCGTCTCATGTGCTTCTTTTGTGTTTCTAGGTATGCTTCTACTATACTTCCAAACTACCTCAACAACCGACCTATAGTTGACTTCACGCACAAAAAAAGAGATGGCTTTAAAAATTATTGGGAACATTGACGTTTTTCTGGTTTACTACTTATATGCTGTATTTGTATGCTGTTTGCTGCAAAATAAACGGCCTTTTCATCCATCAGAATGTTCTAGTTGTCATAAATATTGGTCTTTTATCTATCATTTCCATTGTTTCAGCCTCATCCAAAGTGTGTGAACGGCATAATGACTTCATTATTGAAATTTATCCTAAGCACTTGTATTGTTATGAATATAATGGTTGGAGCAGACATACCGAACAATGGAACCACATCTCGACAAAAGAAACGTAAGTTGAATACAGAGACAATATTTCCTAGTTTTATGTAACGGTGAGAGCAAAATAACACAAAAATATCGGTAAGACGCAATCAATCCAACTGATTTAGTTTGAGATAAATGTTGCCATGTAATTCCTAGAGAAAGATTGGACATAGTAGGTCCGATGTTGACTGCACTAATTCAAGTAACTCGAATATACCAATACACAATGAAAATTGTGCTGATGTGTAGTCTTAAAACATAAGTAGCCTTTTAAACGCAACTTATGTTCTGAGGCTGCACTTGGGCATGGCTATTGCGAGTATGCTTTAGTATACTCCGTCTGACCAAAATATACATGGAACAATCACCAAGTGTTGATATAAGGTCGGTTGTTGAGGTAGTTTTGAAGTACAGTAGAAGCACAGAAACACAAAAGAAGTACATGAGACGGAGTAGAAATAATCTTGCTAAATCAGGTTTCGCTACATAAGCTACGATTGAAAAAACGCAGCTTATGCAGCATAACTTGATCGAGCATGATTTTTTTCTACTCCGTCTCATGTACTTCTTTTGTGTTTCTAGATGTGCTTCTACTGAGTTTCAAAACTACCTCAACATCCGACCTATAAGAATAATTCTGAATATGATGATTTTGATCGACACTAGGTCGGTTGTTGAGGTAGTTTGGAAGTATAGTAGAAGCATATTTATTAGCATAGAACAAGCATAGAAGAAGCATGCGAGACGGAGTAGAAATAACATTACTCGATCAGGTTTCACTACATAAGTTGCATTTATCGCGATTGAAAAACGCAACTTATGTAGCAAAACTTGATTGGGCATGGTTATTTCTACTCTGTCTCACATGCTTCTTCTACGCTTCTTTCATGCATCTTGATATGCTTCTACTATACTTCCAAACTACCTCAACAACCGACCTCATATTCTAACAACCATATCTGACTGTAAATTCAGAAGAGAAGGAATGAAGTTATTGAACCAATAAATCTTGCTTTAATTTACTTTGTTGGCCGTATCCTTTAGTTTTGATTAAGAACTTCTTCTATTGTCCATCGTTACTATGCAATTTTGCAAAGCTCCCCCAAAGACTTAACTGATATTTTGGTCAATGATTTGATGGTAAGATTGAATCAACGTCGGAAAGAAAATCTATGAAACGGTGTTTGGTATTCTAACTAGAATTACTATCTTGGATCCTCTTGTAAGTTAAAATGCTTAAATAATCGCACACTATGGTCTATTTCAGTGCTTCCTATATTCCAGATAATACAATTTCAGGTGAGCATCTAATTAATGGGATATAAACTAACTTTAGATTGCAAATGCATATCAATTTCATTGTAGAATACCAACTGTGCAGCAACAGGTTCTGTAAAATCAGGAACGTGTTACACAAGCGAAGAATGCAAGTCTAAAGGTAAGAAAAGCAAAGCTGTGCTTTTGAGCTCAACTAACGTCCCTCTTGTGCTGGGACTATACAACACTTACAAAGATTGAGGTTTAAAAGATTGAATACATACAAATGTTGGTAAAAAGTGGATGAAAGGGATTTGGATATAAAATATGGGAAATGGCCGCAAATAGCCCGCTTGGACAGTTTGACTCTCCATCTAATGATCAATTGACCTTCCCTTTCCCCAACTTTTCTAAAACAGAGTTTTGTTTTCGAGACTTTGAATTGGGCCCTTCTGTCTTTCTTACATCTGCTGTTTAAACTCTAGTGTGATTATTGCGATGCTAGTTTTTCAATTGCCTTATCCTTTTTGATGTCCTCAAGCAACTGATCTAAAGGGTAAAATTAGGAGCCTTGTTTTAGAGCCTGGTCGTTGTAGATTAACAAAGTGCCAAGTCCTCACTGGTGATTGGTAAAAAGAAAATAGCATTAAATTTAAGCTAATATTTAGTTTCTGACGAAATTTCAATGAAAAACCAGAGTACTTCTTCGTAGATTGAGTTGTATGTCACCCCATTTGTCTGTGCTTTAAAAATATTTTTTTTTGCTGAGCTTGACGAGCGGAAAACCAGCCTTTTTAAGGCGCAAGGTCAGCTGACTATTACTCTCGTCGCCCATCTGTTGAAACGTCTAAGATTTCTGCTCAACAGCAATGCAATAATATTCCGGGTCCTATTTTCAAGTAAAATCTTCGAAATACTGTCCTTGTGTTTAATCATCTCAGATTTCTTCCATTCAGGTCACATAACTTTCTTTCATGATTTTAGGTGGATCTTCCTCTGGAACTTGCGCCTCCGGTTATGGAGTTTGTTGTGTGTGTGAGTTTTTGTATTAGATTCGTCATCCTTAATTTTCTCACTTCACTACATTCTGAATTATGACTCCTTACTTTTAGTCAACTCGAATTGTGGTTCCACGTCATCTGAGAACTGTACCTACTTGACTCATTCATCCACTTCCGTTGTCAGTTCTTCTTGCATCTACAAAATTTGCAAGTGCTCATCCGACATTTGCCGCATCAGATTCGACATGACCGTGAGTTTTTGTCCTCTTATTAATTTGAGGCTTAGATCTTGAAAGATATCACTGTACCTGATTTCCTACAATACTGAACTTGAAACCGAAATTAGGACGATATTTTTTCTTTTGATTTCCATTAAGACTATCTAAACCGAAAGCAAACCAATACTTCATGGATATGAGTTCTATGGGGCGAGTACGAGCAGGTTTTATTTTGTAAAATTGGCTGTTTTTGCCGTAAAGCTAACTCCAATTTGGAGCAATTCAATTTAAAAAGATATTTAATTATTTGACAAGAAATTCTCTTGACAACATGACTTTCCTTTCCAGTTTTTTAAACTGCTACTTATTTGCATTTGAGTTATAAGGATTCAATATTTTAGACTTTCTCGATTAGTGGACCAGTCGTCGGAACAGCTGATGTCGCTATAACTACATGTAAGTAATCAAAACGTGCCATTCTCTGTCCACCAACAAATGATTTCCGCATTATTTGACGTTGCCTCAGATTGTTTATTTAATATGTAATTCTCATCAATTGAAAACTTGGTTCTTATGAAAAACCCTTTTTATTCCATTGAGCTCATTCGTATCTGAGTATTCGAGGGATGTTAAAACCACTAAAAAGTTTGGCTTTAGTGTCTAAAGTACATACAAAGTCACGTGTTATTAAGAACATTTGCAAATATTGTGGAAGCAGAGTAAATCACCTAAAGTTAAGTCTAGGTAAAAATGCTGCCTTTCTACTTTTGGAAACCCCAACTTTTGTACTGAGCATACTTGAGCATTTTTTGGTGTCGTTCTTTGTTTCTACTACTACCCTTCCATACGCCCTTAACAACCTTGTGGAAAAATAGCCTTTCTGGAGTTTGGTCTCAGTACAAAATTTACGTTAAACAAATGACCAAGGATGGTTATTTTAACTATAACAAACTTAATACAAACTTGCATTGCACGAGAATTACTTTCGTAAGCAACATTTCAAAATTGCACAATAGGTCAGTTGTTGAGGCTATTTGGTAGCGTAGAGGAAGCATATGGTACTGCACTGTTTTCGAGCACTGTCCCGCTACAAAGGGTGGATTTTGAATCCACGATATAACACAGCGCAATGCGTAATGCTTCACCCAACAAACCTTTTGATGCTCTTTCTTAACCTCCCATATATCCAAAATCCGATTTTCAACTTGCTAGCTGCTGCCATTGGAGATTGCACAACAGACCAGTTTTCAGTTACAGTCCCAGGTGGTATTGGGACACCAATCATTTGTGGCTTCAATACAGGTCAACACAGTAAGCATCCAACCATCCATAAACTAAGCATAATCTCATCTCTAAACATCGTATTTCTTTATTTGAAGTTATCGTGGATGCCAGTGATCAGTGTCATCAAGCTGCATTCAGCTTGTCAAGCTCAACAGCTACAAGATCTTGGGATATCAAAGTGACACAATACAAATGCTCCGAAGAAATAGGAGGTATGCAAATATGACCTATCGATTTCCATTGCTATTTTGGATGCAATGTCAAAGTTTTGATATCATTACCTTTAAAACGCCTTGGCAATGTGGCCCAACAACGATTTTGAATTATAAAGGGGCAACACATTTTGTAATGCAGTCAAAGGGGTACGTAATTATTAAGTACGTAATTTAAGGGTGTTTTTTAAACACAAGTGTTGCTTCTAACCCGGAAAAAAATCCTTCTTTTGAAGCTCTAATCTAAGTTTTAAATGTCTAAGGAAACACAGGCAGCTTTTAAAGGCTAAGGGTTCATGTTTTCAGCTTTCGAAAAATCTGTTTCATCAAGCCTGTCTTGGGCATGATTGAGACAGGGTCAAGTTTGAATGCGTTTCTAAACAGGCCAGTCTGTTGAAATCAAAACAAAAAATACAGTTCACAGCTTACAGCTGATCACCTCCCAATTTTTTTTTGGCTGTTTTGGGCTTGTCAATACCTAGACGTTAGGTAAAACAGTACAATGCGTGGTCTCCTGGGAATCGATTGCAAACCGTTTTTTGAACTGTTTTGCCCTCCAAGCGGTCGTCCAACTTCCAGTGTTTACAAAAATGTAAGAAAAGGAACAGCTTTTGTTGCAAAAATGATTTTGCTGGTGACTAGATTATGCAGTATATTCCGATAGCCAGTTTTGACCATATCTTTTTGACATTTGAAATCTGATTGAACGAAAGTTATTGACTTCTCAAATCCCTTTCTAAAGGGAAAATCAAGAAGAGTCAAAATATCGGATTTGGGGTATTACTGATCTTTTCAACCTAATAGAAACGTTATTTGGTATAGAATAAACTGGTGTGACGGGAAAGAACAAGTTTCGAGAACTGAAATATAAAGTATTGATTCTCTTTTATCTTACCTTGTTTTAGGACCTGAAGGTTGTCTTCAGTACTTCACTGGAACATCGGGAACAATTTCAAGGTGACTTTTTATGGCTGAATCATTTTTTTCACAGATTTGCCACAAGCCATGCTACATATAATTACACTTAGTCTATCTTATTCAGTTGATCCTATCCATGAACTACTGTATCAAGGACGGATTTCAAAAGACATTTTGGGTCTGATCATGGCACAAAAAAAGTGACTTCCGTTGAATTTCCATTTTACTGATTAAACCTAAGCAGTTTTTCCAAATTGATCCTGCCTCAAGCCCTCCTTGCCCTATCTTGCCCAATTTTACTCCTAAATTTCTAAGTTAAAAATCCATACATTTATCCAACTGCATGTTTAGTAAGCTTACGTGCTTGAAGTAGTATTCCATCTAAAACGTCAAGATCTAAATCATCACGTTGTCATAATGCTTCACACAAGATCACCAGTTTGAGGAAAAAGCTTGTCTCTTTATGTCAAAATCTAAATCATCACGTAGTCATAATGCTTCACCTAATATCACCATTTTGAGGCAATAACTTGTTTCTTCACAAGATATTCAATAGAATGACTAATTTTGTTCATCTTTCACACAGCTTCAATTTTCCAACCACGTCAGCTGCAGTGACTGCAACAGGTAATGCCAATGTATCTCACAAAGACAATTTGATCCAAACATCGATATTTTTTAGCCACCCATTTATCCAATCAGTGCTACAATATTTGCATTAGAAGAGAATCTGGCAGGTGCACCATCTGCTATGTGCCTAATTTTGCTGACTCCATTGCGGGCGCAATTGTTTCGTCACAGGTAAGAGTTGGTGGAAATGAATTATTTTTTGAAATGCCTAATCCTTGGCTAATTAACAATGGAATGAAATAAAATAAAATGGACATGGCACTAGTAGTATTCTTATTTAATTTTAGGTTGCTTTTGGATTAACGTAAGCATAAAACATGAGACAACTATCTTTCAACACATCAAATTTGATTGCTTTTTTTAGCTTAAGTCCAGATCCGGCAGCAAAATCGGCTGTTGGTTTTATGTGCACAACAGACTATATCTTGGTAAGTGAAGAATAGTTCAATAAACATTTGCAATGGATTTGAGAATGCTATGGCGTCTTATTCGCTGCCATGGCAAGTACGTGATCCTGGTTAAAATCCCACTTAGGGGGAATATTTCAGAAGTTAATCAAAAGTCAACCATAGACTCTATCCAAATTTATGGCAAAGAATGCTTGGAAAATAGAAAAAGTTCACCAACTTCCCCGTATTTCACATTTTTCCCTTGTACTCAAGGATTCCGTTCGCGTATTGGAAACGGAATTTCATCAAAAATTCAACATATTGACTTAATCTTAACTAATGATAGAAAGTTTCAGCCGAAAAAGAAGCAGCAGACTACAAAATCATAGAAGCCGTTCATAGTTGACATTAAATGGCATTGACAGTGGGAAAATACAGATTGAATAACGACTTTTAAGTATGGAAGTGTTGTTGAATTATTTTTTTAACAATACAAATTATGGAACTCAGATGGTTGAGCGTCGCCGAGCCAACGAAGCCAACCATCACATCGTCCAATTTTTCCGATAGGCAATCTCAAGTCCGGTGTGAGAATGATTTTCCTTCTGTGTGTGGGGAAATAGACCATGTTAGTGCTGGACTGCGGTTGTAGCTTTCAATTTCATCACCTTTGCTCTCCTTCAAGAGAATGCGTTATGTTTTACAGGAGCTGCAGTATTTGTCATATCACAAAGAGTTTGTCTATTGATTTTCGGCTTAAGCAAACGACGGAAGATCTTGCAAGATCTTGCAATAAGAGGTCGAACGAGTTCATTTTCTTCTTACCCTTATCTGAAATTCAAAGACGCATAACTAGGGCTGAATATTTTAGGTTAACTTTTTGGGCGAATTATGACATAATTAGGTTGCCAAAAATTACGTTTTAGGTTTTTTTTAGGTTGTATAGATAACACCAGACCAAATATAGCCTTTTATTAATTGCTCTACAGCAGTTTACTTTTTTACAAGAGTAAAAGTAGTGGAGCAGAGACAGAGGCAGTGGTGGGAAAGTGGCAGAAATGGCAGTAAAGAAAATTTTGTGGTAGTGAAATTTCTGAAGTGGCAGAATATGGCAAAAAGTAGAAGGGTAGGCAAAAAAAATCGACCAATAAACGATATCGAAAATTGTCGACCAAGAAAAGGAGATCAAAAAATTTTGACCTAAAAAACGAGATCTAAAATTTGAGCCCTAAAAAACGAGATGAAATGATTAAAAACGAGAAAAATTCGGCTCAAAGGTGACAGAATGTGGCGTTATGTGACTTCAAAAATGGCAGCGAGCGCCCGTAATTGGCAGTATTTCAAACAACTTTTGGCAATGTCTGCCTGAAACCTCCTGGTAACGCTGATTTGGCATGTTGATGGGATGAAAATCATTGTGGCTCCCACTCCTCTTCTCTCATCCTTTGTTCTCGTGTTTTGTTTTTTGAATACACTGGGTTGAGGGACCTTATTGTGCAAATGACTCTAGGATAAGTAAAAAAGTTAATATCAGGTTGAAAACTTAGTTTTAGGTAAAAACTGCCCTAAAAAGGCGAGAAAAATGTAAATTTTTGACTGAAAACCTAATTTTAGGTAAAATTGCCAGAATTAGGCGTTTTAGGTTAAAACCTAAGTTTTTATGTAAAACCTAAAATATTCAGCCCTACGCATAACTTTTGACTCTCTTGTTTGATTGAACTGAAAATAAATAGAAAAAAAACTTGTTACAAGAAAAAACAGCTCCTGTAAAATGTAACACGTTCTCTTAATGGGAGCAATGATGATTTATTTTGAAGCTACCATCTCAGTCTAGGATACATTGGTCCATGGCAGGGGTCAGTAACCACTTTTGGGTCAAGGCCCATCAAATTTGATTACATGTTGTCAGAGGCACACAAATTAATGATCAAAGAGCTTCAGGCTCACGGTTACAGTAGTATGGGTGTCTCGCAAGCCCACTATTTTGGACTTTACCCATAGCTCCTGGGCCCACCAAAGACTACCCTTGGACCCATATGTGGGCAGCAGCCCACCCGGTTACCTATCCCTGATATATGGTGTTGATTAACGTCTAACGTTTGATTGAGGGAGGTCGGAGAGGAGAATTTGGGACCTATCTTACTACACGACACTGCGCTTATTACAACACCACGTCTCCTCCATTCTGTTGGATTTTAAAAACGTCGAGCTCCACATTTAACAGATTGTATGTTTCCGTGAGAGGGAACTTTTTACACCAGAGGTAAGCGACCAGTGGGCCGCAGCCCACATGTGGGCCCAATGGTAGTCTTTGGTGGGCCCAGGAGTTATGGGAAAAGTTCAAAATAGTGGGCCCGAGAGACATCCATGGTACTTTACTCGTGGGCCCAAAGCTCTTTGATAGTTAATTTTTGCCAACGTGTGTTTGGTGGGCACCTGACAACATGTAAACAAATTTGTGGGCCTTGACCCAAAAGTGGTTACGTACCCCTGTTTTACACTATTCTTGTTTGGAGTACAGAACGGGATGGCAAAAAGTAATGGGGTGCTGAATCCATTTTGTGGTTTAAGTTTTGCTGGCAAAAGTGCACGGTTATTCTCTTTTTTCTCATTGTTTTTTAGAGACGTTCCTTCGAAAAAAAAATTGGGATTACTAATTTTGCAATCTCTAAATCTACATTTTTTGCTTTTAGATCCCGGGAGCACAAGATTTGGTGGGCCCTTTGAAATCTCTCCCAACTCCAGTCGCGGCAACTGGAGGAGAAGGCCGAATTTGTGGCAGAGTTTTATCTTCAATGGCCGACAAGGCATTGGGAGATGCTTACGTCGTTGCGGATCCAACGATCCAAATCTCAGTCTGTTGTAAGTTTTTATTAGCCGACTGATTCTTGCTAAAGAAACGTAATCTATATATAGAAGCATGAAAAATTGTCTGTCCAGATCCGAAGTTATGATTACAAATGACAATCAAACAAATGAAGCATTCAAAAATTCAAGCTTCCGAACGTCAAAAGCCTTGTGAAATGGAACAAGGAGGTGGAGGCTAGTCTTGAGGCTGACCGTCCAAACTTTATGATGATGACCGAGACTTGGATGACCAACTTGATAGATGATGACTAGAGCGGCCGAAAATATTTAATTTTCAAGGTCAAATATTTAAATAATATTTAAGGAAAAACATCAAAATATCTAAGAAAATATTTAAAAAGCACCCAAATATTTAAAAAATGGTCAGATTAAACCATCAGATATTAAACCATCAGAGATGGTTTAATACAGTTGTAACAGTATTAATTTAGTTTTTCAGGCTTACAGATGATGGGAGTATAGGAAAGGGTCAGGTTCTACTGCAAATAATTACCAAAAAAATTACCAAAAAATCCGATTTCGTTACATTACTTCTCAAAATTATTACTAAAAATAATACATTTTTGTCAATATTTTTTACCAAAATTTGGTGGTCCTGATAATCAGGAATACAAACTATTCTGTTAGTGCTCGTCGGGATAGGAGAGCAAGGAAGCCTAGATCATGGAGGCGGCGTAATTATTGTATGCCGAGAGGGCATCAGCATCTGAGATTTCAAGGCAATCCATAAAATCTGTGAAGTGGAATTGGAGGGTGGGATACGCATTTTCTCTGCTTATCGCCGTCCTAACCATTCTAACGATCAAAGCACAGCGCTGAACGATTTTCTCGCAAATGTTAAAGAAAACTCGCTGATTAATTACCCACAAGTAAAATGGTTGGGTGGGAGGGCCCGGGAAGGCTGGCGATGAGCTCAGGGAGGCTGTTAGCCTTGCAGGGCTTGAACAACTTGTGAAGAAGCGAACCCACATTGATGGAAACACCCTAGACGCCGTTTTGGGTAATGTGAATTGTGTAATTAAGCACATAGCAGTCCGGAAAGACTGCACGAAGACCATTCTGCACGACTAGTGACCACTTTGCCGAAGAAATAATTATCCACGTACCATGTATTGATAACGGGAGGTATTATACACAAGAGGAGAGCTAATGCTTTGCCATGTTGGCGAAAGACAAAAGTAATAGAGTTCTCCGAATACCTCAACCAGTGATGGGGGGACAGCACTCAAAGACCTGAATATGGAAGACTCGTGAGAGGTATTTAATAGCTATATGAGAACTGGCGTACCTCTTTATGTACAGCTGAACAAAAAAATGATGGACATCAAAAGGATCGTTCACGTCAGACCTCAAAAAGCTCAGTAAGAAAAAAAGCAAGCATTCACGAAATACAGAAACACACGCTTGCAATCAGACTAAGAGACCTTTCACACCCTTAAGGAAAGAGTAAAAGGAAATATGCGAAAAGAAGTGATAGAGTAAGAATAGCATCTAACACCATCAAATAATGCCTGGGCCGTCTATGGGTATGTAAGCCAATAAAAAGTCTCCAAGAACATAAGGTCCCCTCAAGGAAAGGCAAAAAAAATTGCACTCATACCCTCAAGATGTTGCTAACTTGTTGGGAAAGGAATTTGAGAGCGTCGTCACACAATCCACCTTGTCAAGCCGTGCCTTAAGTCCGTGCATGGTGCCGTGTTTGGTGCCCCTTGTGACCACAGATGATGTATTCAACGAATTGGTTACTTTAAAACCAACCAAGTCAGTTGGGCCTGAGAATTTCCCCAGCGCCTTGCTCAGTGTACTTTGGGCTGGACTTGCCTGCCCCTTGGCCATACTGATCAATCGATTTCTAGACACGCAGGAGTTTCCCTGGAATTGGAAGATGGCAAACATGACGCCATTGATTACACAAGGGGGGGGGGCGATAGAATGGATCCCGGAAGTTACAGGCGGATTTCCAAAACGTTAACCGTTGGGAGGGTCATGGAAAAGCTCCTCAAGATCCGCTTTATTGAACACCTTTCCCAGAAGGGCTTTTCGGAGGATGGCCAATATGGTTTTAGAAACAATCTTTCTTGTTTATCAAATGAGTTGGCCCACATTGAGAAGGCAGTGGATGCTATTGATAAGGGTGGTTGCCTTGACACCGTATACTTAGATTTTGCAAGGGCCCTTGATCGCGTTCCACACAAAAAAGATGGTGGAAAAACTCGTCTCCACTAGCATTCATCCCCAGTGCATCAAGTGGGTTGATGAGTGTAGTCAGACGAATTCAGCTGGGGATTGGGGGCCAAACTCGTTAGAGATGGGTCAGAACTAGGGTCGGTTGTTTCATCGTTTAAGTTTGCTACGTGAGGGTAAAGTTCGTTTCAATTGATTGTCAAAACGGAGATTGCGAATTAGACTCAAGAATTCTGGTTAAGTTTTTTTGAGGGTTAGTCTCGACTCTGACGCATCCCTAGCCATTTTGGCGCCAGAATCCCCAGCTGAATTCGTCCGATTACTCATCCATTGGCTTACTGGTTGAGTGGTTGAGTTGTGAGCGGTATAGCGTCACCATGGCAAAGGTCTCTTCCGGTGTTCCACAAGGGAGCGTCTTGCTGTTTTCTATCTTCTTTTATCAACTGTATACCTCATCACTAGGGACGGGCAAATAGTGTAAAAAGATTTTTGGTAACATAAACCCATTTTTCTGCACTTTTGCACTTTTCACCTTTATTTGCACTTTTTATTTACGTTTTTGGCCAAAATTGACAAATTGTTAGGAAAATGTAGTGGCTTTTGAAAGAATTTTTAGTTTCAAGATCAAATTTTGAACTAGTCGAAAAAGCTTGCATTTGCAATCAACCATTCTTAGCACCTTGAAGAAATATGTGCATTTCAGACACAAACCTCACACTTTATTCACCATCTTGGCTTTAACTATAACATCCTGTTTACTAAATTAAAGATTAGACAAAAGAATCTCATTGCATGCAACCAACAAAAAGCAAACCTAAAGAAACTCATTTTATGGAAATGGAAGGATCGACAAACAGTTTTGATGTGATGAGACAAGGAATGCCACATTTGAAATTGAGTTCTGGTAATTAGGCCATGGGCCAAATATTGAAGTAATGTCACTAAAAACATGCTTAAAACACATTTACGACTATTTTCTTTGATGCAATTGTTAGGCACCCGTGGGTATTTTTCTGTTCAATTTTCAATGTCTATTTTTAAACAACTTGAAGGACGAAAACGGAGTGATATAAAGCCATTTAAAACAATTGCTAACTATATTTCGACAATATTTTAGGTACATACATCCACGAGACTACCTTAGGAGTGAAAAATTCAGAAGATTTTTGACTAGAGTATTTTTCATGACTTTACATCCTTTTTGCTAGTGACCTAATTAATAGAACTCCATTAGTTGTGCGGCATTGTTTCTTCACCTCAAACTAGTCTCAAATGTCTTTAGAACTTGTAAATGACTTCTCCTGCTCAAGTAGGAGCCGTGGGTACTCCATGCATGACGTTTTAAGTCCAAATGCAAGTTATTTGCTCTTTTTTGACATTTGTTTGCTCTTTTTTGACACTTCTTTGCTCTTTTTGACATTTCTTTGCTCTTTTTTTGACATTTATTTGCTCTTTTTTGACATTTATTTGCTCTTTTTTGACATTTATTTGCTCTTTTTTGACATTTATTTGCACTTTCAACATTTTTCTGCACTTTGTTTTGCACTTTTGGGCACATTTTTTTGCAACTTTTGGTAACTAAAAGGGTAAGATTATTTGCACTTTCTGCCCGTCCCTACTCATCACTCAGGCTCCCGAGTTTCAAAATTCGATGATGATACCAAAATCTTCAAGAATATCGAGAGAAAACAGGACCAAGTGAGCCTTCAAAAGCACTTAGATGCTGCAAGGCGTTGGGCTAGAGAACATGCCATGGAATTTAGGCTCAGAAATGCAATGTTTTAAAGTTTGGGAAATCGTTTGTGCCCTCAAAATATGTATGTGATGGACGGCGAAGCCGAAGAAACAACAGAAGAGATGGATCTTAATGTCACAATGGATCAGAATCTCACCTTTTCAGGATATGGGGCCAAGATAGCGTTCAAAGTAAGACAAACAATTATTGGGAATGATCAAGCGCCCATTCAAAACGAGGAACAAAGACTTCTTAACAAAGACTTTCTTAACAGTAAGAGTTATGTAACTAATCATTAAAAGCTATTTCTGAACATGATCATATTCTCAAGATTCAACGTATCCCCAAAAGTACTACCGCTCCCTAAAGCACAAAGTCAAGGAATCTTTAGGGCTGTTTTTGTTGAACCCCACCGGAGTAAATGTAAAAGTATAGACTTCCTTTGAAATAATTGAAGAAATTGGTGTTCGAAGTGTCCATTTTGTTAATTCTTGAATGCCCTATGATGTGTCAGTGCTTAGCTTTGCTCTAACAGAGACTTTCAATATCATTTTTCAATGTAAAAGTATCAAAATGAAGACAGTTTGTTAAGGTGGGCATTTGAAATTTGCTCAAATAACTATATCAATTAATGATTTTAGTGGTTTTAAGATATTCCATACAATTATTTTAGATAATCTATTATGAACACCTTAACAAACTGTCTTCACTAGGGTACTATGACATTGAAAAAAGAAATTGAAAGTTTACAAACACTTTCATACAGGAAGACTAAACACTGACACATCAAAGAAAATTCAAGAATTGACAAAATGGATACTCTGAACACTTCTTCTATTATTTCAAAGGTAAACCTGCTGATAAAAACTCACAAACTGTTTGATCTGATCATGGTCCTCATTTTTGAAAAAAACCGCCGGCACCATAGTACAACTCCTAATAGTCGAAAATCGCTTATAATCAAATGCTATTGCAATGACATTCTGCTTCTTTGGTCTGAACGCCTGCGCCCGCAAGAGGTCGCATTTGATGATTTCATTCTAAACTTCAGAGCTCTAAGTCTTGATAGGAGGAACCAGGGCTGCCAGATGGCGGTTTGGCCCGCCAGATTTTGGTGTATCTGGCGGTTTGAGGCCTCGGCTGGCGGCGACATTTTTTATTTGCCGGGACTGAAAAATCTGGCGGTAATCTGGCGGTTTATGTTACAGCCTGGCGTTGGGAAATTTCTGTTTGGCGGGGAAGAACATTTTGACAAATTTCTGGCGGTATTTAACTGAAAATCGTGAAATTTGTTTTTTATATATTCTCTTTGATATTGTAGGATTAGTTGAAACACAATAGTGTCACACTGTTCTGGCAGAATTCAGCATAACAGAGCTCAAAGTAACAACATTAGTTGCAAAAAATAATGTGACCATATTTTGGCCCATCTCTTTCGTTTTTCTCTTTTTTATGTTAACTTTCTTGCAATTTCAGATAAACAACCAAAAGTAGCGCTTATAATAATCGTCATTTATACATTCTGATATTAAAATCTTATAATTACTATAAGAGAGTGCTGGGCCGTTGAAACTAGTATTGGTAAGCTTGAAGATTTTAGCAAATAGAAGGTGCTTTTCAAGCTGAGAAAGAGGCAAGCAAAATGCGCTAGATTGGAAAAAAAATTGCTGGCATTGTAAAGAAAGTGTGTTTGGATGAAAAAATATATGCTTGAATGGTAAACAAAATGTATTGGAATGGCAAATCAATTTATTGCAGTGACAAACTCAAATGTCAAAGAAACTGAAGAGTTTTTAAGGAAAAACAAAAAAGGTTAAAAAAATACGATTTTGCGTTTCTGTTGGCTAAAACAAGGCTAATGAAGTGCAAGAAATGCCAAAAAATCAAACTTTGTAAATATATGGGTAAAAGGCCAAACAAATAATACACAAAATTTCCAAATATTTCAACTACTTACAAAAGCAAATTTTTAGGGTACAAAACTTTTTGAAAGGTTTACACTCATGATTATTAGCTTGAATATGATGGTGGTTTGCTTTATTTGTGTCTTATTAGGTCTTACTGATAAACTCAAATTCAAAGTCTCATTCTATCTAAATGAGAGCAAATGTGTGCAAAAAATGTGTCTTATTAAACTGTATCAACCCAAAGGATGCTTGACAAGTTCAACTCAGCTATCTTTATTGATGAAAGGTTAGTACATGATATGTCTCCTCTAGAACAAATGCATAATGAAGGAACTAAAATCAGGCGTTATTCTGGCGTTTTTTTAAAAAAAATCTGGCGGCGAATTTCGATATCTGGCGTTTTTGACAGGTTGATCTGGCGTTTTTGGTCTCCAAGTAACTGGCAGCCCTGGGAGGAACACCTCTTTAAGTCCTTGCGTTACATAAGGTTAATCCAAGACATAGATGGACAACAACCAACTTGTGGCTTCAAGAACGACTTTCAAAAAGTTGGCCTTATTGTTTGATCACACTGATTGTTTGCTCCACAGGTGTGATGGTGTCATTATCAACCTGAACAAAAGTCTATTAGAGAACAAAACGTCTTTCCCCCATGTCAAATCAGCCCGACCAGAACCTGACCCAACTCTAGTATTCATATAAATTTGTTAAGAGTATCAGTCTTTTTCAAGGACCTCAAAATGAAGGTCATGATGGTCTCAGTGATCTCTATTAATGGAAAATCGGAACTCCGATTTCAATATAATAGCTAAATTAACTTAAACGAGGACAATTGCAATACTATATAGTAATTTTAAGGATGCTCGTCTATTTCAGCTCAAGTGGCACCCTTTGTTATAACGTTCAAAACGGATGAAAACGAAATTGAAACGGGGGACACTGACGCAACAACTGCTGAGACAAAAACTGCTCCTGCAGGAATTATTGGATTTAGCCTCAACTATCAACAACTGGCATGCTAGCCGTGTTCTGTTTCATGCATAACAACTTGTAATTACGATGTCAATGGAAAAATGAAATGCATCTTCTTCAGTGTTTACAAATTGAAAAGTCATTTTAAGAAACATGTTCCTTTTTTAAGGATCCATGGAAACACCATGATAAATCCAAGAAATTCAAAAACATCCTTGGGAGAGTTAATTGTGGATTAAAATCAGGGGAAATCGGTTTAATTGATATGGGTGCAGATTTCTGGCAAATAAGATTGTTTAAGAAAAGAAAATCTAAATTTTGGTCACGCTGATGATGATGAAGATGAATTCGGACGTTTAGGCTGCTGTTTTCAGCTGATGATTTTCGTAAACAAATCTTTGTTTACTGGTACCTTCCCAACTCGCGGAACCGTAAAAGAAAGGCTTTTGATCATTCCGACGTCTAAAAACCCACATTATGCCTAAAGAAACATCAGTTAGACTTAACAAAACATGTTGTTGGTTGTGAAAATAAAAACAATAGTCGATGGTCGATTGGGAATTCCATCTCATTCTTTTCATATGGATCGCAGCCATTGCGATAAGTCGGGTTTAGCTGTCAAACGAATATATTCATAGTCAAACTTGATATGCCATCAAATTCCTAATTGGATGTGCTCCATCTGGGACGATAACCTTTAGCTCGAAAGGATTTGGAAGACGCACAACTGAGACCAAAGTCACGGTCAAAAGTGGACTTTTAAGAAACATGAAAGAAGACGTCGTTTTGCCCGTCTTTCAACACAGAAGTATAATAACATGATCATGTGCACCTTCAAGGGACGGTACGTGCTAGCTCAGGGATAACCTATATAATAGTATAAATACTGGATGCGAACTCGCGGAATTTCCTAGCTCGCAACCTCACACGGATGAGGCCGAGAGTTCGTAAGTAAACAAGAAGTACAAACGGCCATGTTGGGAGTGGAAAATCAAACGGAAATCGACCAAGAGTCCAAAAGATAGTGCGCCAATCGGGGTTTTCTGTGTTTCAAGCGGATCCAGCCAAGTCCTAGCCTTGGTAAAGGTCAATCCCACGTCCCAAAATCAGTCCGATGTTGGTGTTTTGAAGACAACAAGTTCAGCCTTGAACGAGTGAATGAAAGAGTGAATAAATGATCACATCATGGTGGGCTAATTCATTGGTCACAAGTGAGAATGAACCCGCAAAGTGTCTTTTCTTCAAGATGACGATCAAAGTGATCAAATTAAATCTGATGATGACTTGGTTGCCTGCTACGACCTTCGGAAGTGATTGACCTAACTAAAGCAAAAAGAACGAATATGGACCGGAATCCGAGCCCAAATTCCTCTTTTCCACAAAAGGATTAAGAACAAACTTTCCCACTGACCAAAACGGGGAGTTTCTTTATGCTCATCCATTACAAAACTTGAACAACTTAAGAATATCTTACCATTCCTTGAATTATCAACAACAAAATAGCCGGGTTTTCTGAGCTTATCCATTATCCGATTTGAACGTCTTATTAATATCTTTGAACTTACAATTGAACCCATCCATGTATTATCCTGAACTTAACTAACACATGCCAAACTTTGTATGAAATAAAGTTTGTTTTAGGTTGTGTCACCTTGGGATTGTTCTATAAATGATGGTCCATCCTCGAATTTCTTTTATTATATGGTTGTGTCTTTTAGTTCAGGATAATTCAAGGACAGGTAAGATATTCTTAGGTTGTTCAAGTTGTCTCATGGATGAGCGCGATAAAAATCCCCGTTTTGATCCAGAGGAGAGTTTCTGGGGTAAATTTGATTCCTTTCCAAGAGGAATCTGCGTTCGCATTACACATAGTCCACAAAGAACAAAGAAAGAAGTAGTCCTCAGTGTCAAGAATTCCATCAAATGAAGAACAAATTAAGATGACTTCAAAACATATCAAGTGTGCCTACTAGCAATGGATGGGCCCAATATTTTGATTTGCCTTTCGACTCAGTCAGCCCAAATTGGTGATCTGAAAGTCTCACCCGGATTACATGGACCCTCTCAAAGTCTTGAGAATGAAATGCTCCCACCAAGATTGAATTGTGTGGATTTTTTCTTAATTTGATTGTTAATTCCTGGACAAAGGGATCTAAGAACTAAGAAGATCAATCAAACCCTATCAAGCACGTAGAGCCTATCCCTGCAATGAAAAGACATGATCCTCTGGTCCTGAAGGATCTTAGCCCCAGTCCTGCGTGGTCCTGACCTTCTTGAGCCCCAAGACTTGAAACATTTTCAATCAAATCCACAATCCAGGATTTAATCCTCATGTTTTTCACTTATTTTGTCTCAAGGACGTCGTGATTGCTTTTGTTCCAATTCCAATCCGGATCAGATGGCTGATCTGATCCAGAACCGTCAAAAGTGCCCTTCAATAGTTACAGCCAACAACATCTCCGACTTGGACTCCATATTCTTTCAAAATGAGACTATTCTCATTCCTTCATTTTCCTATAGAAATGGTACCTGCGTCGTGGAGGTGCTGAAGAAGATGGAAGAGGAGTAACCCTCCCGATATCACCACAGATACTTCTATTTAGCATTGTTTCACAGAAGTTGGACTAATGGGTGAAGCAAGATTCCATCTATGTATTTTCCTGATTGTTAAGAGGACTAAAATCCTTTGGAGAGCTGAATGTCAAACGTTCATGAGACGAGTAAAAGGAGTGCTGGGACCTCTAAAATCAAGGCGAAGAACAATTAGTCAATAAATATTAGCACAAAAAGTTTGACTGAATTCTTTCAAGATGCATGTTCAACAGTTTTACTCGTTAATAAGGAATGAATGACATTGTTTCAAAATATAGCCTCGGCCTCATACCATTTTTTCAAAAATCGGAGTTCGTGTCCACCCCTTTCAGGGGTTCCTGGCTAGCTCATCAGCCTTTTAGTGTCTTATTGCTGAAGGAAAGTGGAAGTGGAAGAAAAAGTCAATCCCAGAAAGAACTTTGACATCATTTAAGAAAATTTTGAATTTCCGCACCGTATTGTAAGCAAGGTTAAAGTCTAGTATTTCGGACCGGGCGTGCGTCATAATAAAGAAGAGGGCATGGTAAGGAGTTTGGCACTTCTCTGATCAAGAAAAGGTGAGGGGTTAATAACTTAGGGTGACCAAACATGTTGTTAAAATAACTGCTGAAAAGAGGGACTTTAAGGTTACACGAGTTAAAGGCATTAGCCATACGCCGTTTGGACGGTGTCTCCTAACTAACACAAATTAGAGTTATAGGGAGAGAAATGAGACACTCCCAGCCAGCCGCTAGCCTTCAGTTTTGATCCCCCTTCACTAGCCTGAAGTTGGGCAGGATCACCGTAATGTGTTCTAAAAAGAAGAGTGGCCTGACAGCCCAGGAAGAAATTGGTTGATTTTTGAATCAAATTTGTAGATGACGTGGCTTGAAAAAATAAGTCATTTGGCAAGTTATTGAATCCTGATACTCCTCCAAACACTCAAATCAGATCAAATCTTGAATTAGGTTTCTTGGAATAGAAATAGAAGGTCTCCAAAAAAGGGGGAATGCCGAGGTTGAGTTCAGCCACTTTTAGCAATTGCGTGTTATTTTATCAGCATCAAGAAAATGAACCCCGCCGTCAGGTGGACCAAATCTTAAAAAATGGAAAGTTATGTAAAAATTGTGAAACGTAAATGATGACATTAAGTAATCTTTGGTGCTTATTCTTGCATCTGTTTATCTCTTGAACATCAAAAACTATGTAGCTGATCCACTCTGTGAGTGAATGCCCACATATAATTTCTGGAAAAGTTTTTGTTTCTTAAGATTTTGGTCACCCTGATCTTCAATTGTATATGCCTCAATCTCCTGGGTATTTTGAATTTGCCGCCATGCCATGAGAGTGAGGTGTCAGCTGAATAGAATCATAACAGAAACCCTTGATTTGTGAGTGACATTTCTCTTCCTAGAACTCTAGTACAAATGAGTTCTTTTTTCCTTCGCTTCTCTTCCAACGAAATTCAGTAGAGCAATGGGAGCACCCTTGCCTTCGGATCTCAAGGTGGTAGGTTCGTCATTCGCTAGGGGACAAAAATTTTTTCTCAACACATTCCTCTACAAAAGCAAATTGAAAGGGTTTTTAAAATAACTTTTCATAGTTAGGTTAGGTTAGGCTTAGGTTAGGTTAGGTTAGGCTTAACTTAGGTTAGGTTAGGTTTAGGTTAGGTTAGGTTTAAGTTAGGTTAGGTTTTAGATTAGGTATGATAAGTTTCAAAGTAGGTTAAGTTTGCTCTGAATTCTGTTAAAACTGTAATATTGTGGAGGGATTCATCCTTTGATTAACGGAGTTATGACTTTCCGTCCAAACAGCGAACAGGTAACGTCCATACACCGTTTGGACGGTGTCTCCTAACTAGTACAAGTTCGTTCCTTTTTCCTTCTCTCCTTCTACATCAGTATTCAGTGGTGCAGTGTAGAGGGCTAACAGAGAAATGCCACTTCAAGCCAGCCGCTTAATTAAAAACGGGCAAAGATTGTGGTAGCCTGGGGTTGGGCCTAGTCCCCAACAAGTGTTCAAAACAAGAGAGTGCCCCAGCAGCCCAGGCAGAAATTTGACGATTTTTGAATGTCCTTTTCATATCATTTTAGTATTAACAAATTATTTTTCATCAAAGAATAAAATGAAAAAGTATCCATCCCCAATTGCATTGTTATTCGTTTCCAATTTTTCTTCTTTTTTACCTTAGAAATTCTTGATAGAAAAATTGCCTTTTTGTGAGGTTGGGATACTACATGTCCCTAATTTGCGCGTTATACGCAGTTTCCCGGCCTGGCTCGCCTTTAAAATTCATTGTTCTAGTTGATCTAAACAAACTTTTTGGACAAAATAGTGATGGTCTCGGGCCGAGAGATAGACTTAAAAGCATATCAACTCTGTGTGTCTCCAGGCATTTAGAGGAACGTTTGGCCTTCATTTTCAAAGAATATTCAAAATTGCATGATCTTTATCGATGTCAGACTTCAAAATACCAACGTGTGTATCTGTGCTTGTGCTCAAAGTTTACGTGCACGAGATCGAGATGACACAAAATAATCGTCTTGCCCCTAATCACGAATGTTTAGATCAAAGTCGGACAGGGTCAGGAAAGTGCCCATTGGATTGTACGCTGACGACGGAACAAGACAACGTGGTTCCAAAAGTTGATTGAAGGATTTCAGTTCTTTTGATCTGTTATCTCTTGTTTGTTGCGAATTAATTCGTATCTCTAAAAATGTCTTGTTCAGCAGTGGATTGCACTAATCGAGCGCCAATTTTCAAGATGTACCGGTTTCCCAAAGATCCTAGTGTCCGAATGGTTTGGGAAACGAGAGTGAAGCGCGCTAATTGGAAACCAAAATGAAAATTCGAGACTTTGTGAGGTAACTATCAACCTTGTGCAGACCTATGATGTAAACCTTTTCATGACAAATCAAGTCTATTCCACAAAATTGTGGACATGAGCAGAACGATGTTTTTTGGGAAGGGCATGATGGGACGATGGGAGGGAGGGGGCTGCGGATTCTTTACTATCTGTGGGATTCGATGGGATTCTTTGCAAAAAATGAGCATTTAGTAACAAGCATGCAATTAACATTGATTTGAAATGATATATGGTCTACCAAATATTTAAATACCAAGTATTTGTAGATCTGTAGTTAGTATAATTTGAAGAATTGTAGTTATATGAAAGTATAACAAACTACCAAGTATTTATAATTTGTTTAACCTGGTGTAAAAGCTATATTAACTTCAATCTCTGCGCAGAGCAATTTTGAGCTGTGGCGCCTTTTAATTTTACACTTTAATGTCTACAAAATCTATGTAAAACTTTGCTTCAAAATGTACGTACAATAAAAACAAAACTTCAAAGTGATATATTTTTATTGATCACGGCTTTTTTGGTTTAGCAGGAATTTCAAAGCTAGCCAACTGAAAAAATCACCTCCGCAGCCTGTACTTGGTCTTTCACCTGTTTTTTTTTTCAATTTTCACTATTATCTTAATTATTTTCACAAGAAAACGTCAGAAGAATTGAGGAAAAAATCTGAATGATCAATGCGCCATAGTGATTAACCAAAATGAACCAAACACATCAAAATATCTACAAAATTACTTGAACCTAATTTGACATTCACAACCATAACCATTGAAAACATATGAAAAAAACTGCGCCATCGATTGGTACCAATTGAACTTCTATTGTTGAATCAGATAGGTGTCAGTTGTGTCTCCAAAATTGATCCATTGCCTCAAATTTGCGAAGCACACATTTAGAAAATCTTTCCACTTTGAGACAAAATTGTCAAATAACGGAATTGTCAAAAACATTGGTTCTAAGATATCTGGCTGAATTTTCAAATATTTATAATTTAAAAATATGTATTTCTAAAACTTCGTCCCTCTTTAGCAATTGTTCTTCCAGGCCCTAAACATTATCAAAAACCTAACAAAACAAAAACTTTATTTCTGCAGGAACATTTCGAGGAAGACCATTTCTTGTTTGGCGTCGATGGGAGAAAACAAAAGCTAAAGAAAGGTGCGGGTCCTACTAGAGCGCTATAATAAAAGAGTACGCGCATGTGCCATTTTGGTCTCAAGACGTCGGTTCCATTGTACTGTGGTTCTTGGTTTCGACCTGTTTGAGGCAACTTTACCTATGCACTATTTACTACCAAATTGACGCTCATGATCTCAGCTTACCTTTGAAAGCATTATGTTTGACCTTAATAGCCTTTGAAGGCCAAGGCTGGCCAAAACCATGGGTGCCGGAAGATAACCTTCTCGTTCTCCTTAAACCTCGATGCGTGTTCAAGCCCAGTGCTGCTGTGAATTGACTCGGTAATGTCAGCTCTTGATGAATCTCCACGCTGATTTGCATTGAGTTTCTTACTTTTTAGGAAAACTTAATCTAACTAGATACGAAATTGATTGGTGAATATTTAGAACGTCACTTGAAGCCATTAGAGCGTTTCCCTTGCGCACAATATTGCATTGTCATAAAATAACTTGAGTTCAGGGGTTTTGGACCTATTTATTTCAGGATAAGAAGTATCAGAATATAGATATTGCATAATGTTGATTACACTTACCCTCAGCCTTTGTCGGTTTGTATGCTCTTACACGCAGACAGAATTCTCGAGGAATGTGAAATGGCAGGCTGAGGGAGTTGAGAAGAACGCACAATTGGAGGTGAGGATTGTGCGGTGAGTTGTATCAGTACTCCCAAAATTTAGGGATGTTCTTGATGGAGCGGGGGATCCGGAATGATTTCATCCGAGTCGTCAAAGCTTACTCTGAGTTTTGGGCGTAGGGGGTTGATCCGGCCGAACCCAAGGCGGTTTGGAGGCCCACACAGTCTTTTGGGTCTTGGCGAAACATTGATTTGTTGATTCGGTAATTGAACTCGGGCTCTCTTTGTGTATTTTCTGATCTTGTCTCTCAACACTCGTTCCGATTCCGGATCAGGTTTGAATTGATGGAGGGAGCTCGTCGTCGACGAACTCGTTGAGGTCCGGGGTAATTCAGTTGGATTGGTTGAGATGGAAGGAGAAGTCGGCGATTCGGTGTGTTTGGGGTTTAGCGATTGGGTGGGGTGTTCATCTAACCAAAACGGAAATCTGGTGTTGGGGAAATAGGATGAGGTATTCGGCTTTGGTCTTGGAGGAGGCATCACCACTTTCATGTCATCCTCATGGCGTACGCAAATTTTGTTCGTCGTTTTTTCTCGCAGTATGAATGTCGCATGGCTTTTTTTATTGAGGACGGTGTGGAGTGATGTTCCGAATTTCGGCGATAACTTTGATCGTCTGTAGCTGTTCCGGAGAATGACCGTTTGACCTGCGTGGATGGATGAAGGCCTGACTTTGGGTTTGGTGTTGAATCTGTTCCGACATTCTTTCCGGTGGGTTGAGTCCTGGATCAACATTTTCTTGATCTGGATCTTGGGAACCGCAGGGATCGACAAGATGTCCGATCTGTAATGAGAGAATATTAGGGAACATGGTGGGACTTTGGTCACGGGGTGGGGGGTAGTTCTATATGATCGGAGACAGGTTAGAAGGGCCGCCCTCATTGATGCGCGAGAATGGTCACATGATTGGAAGGTTTTTTTCAAAACTTTCATGAATGTTTCCGCCGGGTTTGCCCTGGGATGGTGTGGTGCAATGAATGAGTGGACTATTTCATGAGCTTCGCAGAATGCTTTGAACTCACGAGATTGAAAGGCAGGACCGTTATCCGATCTCTGGGTGGTGGGGTATCCATAGGTCGTGTAGATCTCTTGAAGCGCGTCAATAGTCTCTCTACTCGAAGTGGATCGTACGAAGACTGCCACGGGATATCTTGACAGATCGCACCGCACAACGAGAATGTGTGATGAATCGGGTAACGGTCCGAAATGATCAAGGGATACACTTTCCCATGCCCGTGTTGGAGTGGCGTGCGTCCGTTGCTCCACACGCGTGGCCTTTTCAGTTATTGACTGACACGTAAGACACCCCTCAACGAAATCTTGGACTCCTCGATCCATCCCCGGGAACCATACAACAGTCCGAAGTCGCCTTTTCATGGAGGATATTCCCAGATGCGAGCCCCCATGGGCTAATGCTATTGTTTTCTGATGTAGTCCTTTTGGCAGCAGGATCCGATGACCTCTAAGGATGTTCCCACCCTCAGACAAGGTAAGCTCAGAGAATACTTTTTTGTACTTTAGCAACGTTCTTATTTTGGGTAATTTTCCATCCCGGATCGCTTTCTTCAAATGTTGAAGTTCTACGTCCATGTCGGTGTGTTTACAAACAATACTTGGTGTGAGATTTTGTAGCACGTCTCCGTTCAGGGTGGCGTAGATCAATTTCTCGAGTTCCTGCGTTGATTGAAGATCCTCCGAGGAGATCTGGTTCAGTGGTGTAGGGTTACGACTGAAGAAGTCGGCGGGGTTGGCTTTACCCGCTCGCCAAATAATCTTGTAGCCCACGTCTTGATGTCGCAAGATGATTCGGTCGGTACGGACCGAGCCTGGTCGTGTCCCACGGAAGATTGGGAGGAGTGGCTTATGATCAGTTATGATGGTGACGTTAGGATTGCCCACCAAGTAGATCTTCATTTTTCGAAGACCATGGTCGATGGCCATGGCCTCCAAATCGATCTGGGGGTACCTCTTTTCTGTTGATGTTGTGGCTCGAGATGAGATGGCCACCGTCTTTAGATGATCGATATCGTCACCTTGGCACAAGACAGCACAAAGTCCGTCTCGGTGGGCGTCCGTAAAGAGGAAGGTGGCCTTCGTAGTGTCGAAGTACGTTAGACAGGCCTGTTCGTGGAGGGAGTGCTTTAGATCCTCAAACTCCTTTTGATGCACGTCCGTCCATATGAATCTGGCACTCTTTGTGGTAAGTTGCCGGAGATTAGGCGTCCCCCTTGCGATGAAAGGGATGAAGTCTGCATTTGATCGCGCCATGCACAGAAACGAGACAAGGTCGTCTTTCGATTTGGGGGGGGCTGCTTCACGGAGATTCTTCACCTTTTCTGGGTCGGGTTTAACGCCATCAGCCGAGATGCGCATGCCCCAAAAAGGTATTTCACTCTTCCCAAACACACATTTGTCCGGGTTGAGAGTCATTCCTGTTTCAAGAAGCCTGTTGAGAAATTGGCGAAGAGAGGCGTCATGCTCATGCTTTGATCTTCCGGCGATGACGATGTCGTCATGCACTGCATGTAGTCCTGCGATATCACTAAAAGTTTGTCTGATAGCTTTCATGAATTCGCCAGAAGCGGGCTTTACCCCCATTGGAAGGCGCTTAAAGTGGTAAAGTTTGTCACCGACACGAAACACTGTGAGGGGCATTGAGGCGGGAGATAAGGCCAGTTGGTGAAATGAGGATCTGAAATCCAGTTTTGAGAAAAACCTGCACCCCACAAGGGCGGCCTTAATCGAGTCAATGGTTGGTATGGGAATGCGACTGTCAATGAGGTTTTTGTTAACATTTCTAAGGTCGATGGTTATTCTAATCTCACCATTGTCTTTTGGGGCAATTTGAACGTTGCTTACCCACGGAGCCGGACCGTTATGCGGTTCAATAATGCCGTCTTGAAGCATTCGCGCCATCTCCTGTTCGACTTTGGCTTCGAGGTGAAACGGAGCGTAACGAGGCGCGGCCGCCACTGGCCGTGGATTATCAATCGGGTGGAGATGCACCACGTAATCTCGAAGAAGTCCAACACCTTCGAAGACCGGCTTGAATTTGTCCAACTTGGCATCACCCTCCAGAGCCATTGCCTTGATGGCTTTGACCCCCATCTCCCTATTCTTGGCTTGAAATCCGGGTATGTTAATTGTTATGAGTCCCAGGGACACGCAAGTTTCACATGATATGAGTGGAGTTAAGGCATGGGATGTCGAGTCTTCGATAACGTACCACCTGGTGGCTAGCGTTCGTCCGTTCCAGGAGACATCCGCGGTTCCCACACCTATGGGAAGTATGGGACTGGACGATTCTCCATATGGCTTGATCCGTACTTTTGTTGGTCTCAGGCTCGTGATCAACGACGTAGGGCAGAGCCGCTTGGGTATAACATTGATTTGCGCCCCAGAATCAGCAACGGCCATGACACACTTTCCATTGATCTTGACCTGGACATGTGGAGACATTGCAATCGATTTCGAGGTAACTTTGGTCATGAAAACCCGCAAAAAATGAGCTTCTTCGTCAGATGTTTGATCGCTATCTTCTTCAGCCACCGAGGCACTGGCAGTCGTCGTCGTGGTCTTCATGCTGCCTGGTTTTGCTCGTTGTTTTGAAGCACGGTTGTACCCCTTGGTCGGGTTCTCTGGAGCACTCGGCATCTGCTTTCCTTGGCGAGGCTTACTTCGACACACAACACCAAAGTGGCCAGTCTTATTGCATGTAGAACATGCAGTGCCCCTCGCTGGACATTGGTGGTAGGGGTGCCATGAGGTAGATCCACAGTATTGGCAAATCTGCGTTTTGGGTGGCTTCATTGTATTTTGACGCTGACGGCGTTGGGAGTATGGTCCAGAGACTTTAAGCACTTCTGACTGGTTTGCCATTATGGAAGCACTGTTGAGGGTGTTTGATGCGGAGGCAGAGTCTTCAAAGAGCATGCCATTGTCTATCACCTCTTGAAGTGACCAATTCTTTTGAATTGCTGCATCGCGAAGGGTCTGATTGCATGTTCCAAGGATCACCTGGATTTTGGTGGCCATTTTCACCGGGTTCCGCTCGTTAAAATCTTCCCGGTCGAAACCACACAGTTCGGCTTGGCGGCGACATCTTTCTGCAAACTTAGATATTGGATCTTCTGGATCTTGTTGCAGTGCGCGATATTTCGCAATTGCTTGCCAACGCGACGCCTTCGGCTGGTAACGATTCTTTAAAGATTGCACTATTATGTCAAACGTGATTGCTGGATCCCCTCTTGCGTTGGGACAGGTAGCGTCGATATCGTCCATGCCCGCGTCACCAATGAACCATAGCAGTTTCTTCTTTTTGTTCTTGGAATGGTGAGCTCTCGCTGTGGGATTATCGGGATCTGGTTCTGGTAAGATATGGTCGCAGTATATTTCAAATCTTGCTAGCCATTTGTCAAACGCCCGGGCAACGTCTGACCCATGGTCAATTGGGTTAAAAGGTGAGGGTCCATGAGCTGAGGCGAAGTCCATTTTTGTATTGCGCTGGTCCGCTTAGCCGTCCTCGTCGCCAGTAAAATAACTTGAGTTCAGGGGTTTTGGACCTATTTATTTCAGGATAAGAAGTATCAGAATATAGATATTGCATAATGTTGATTACACTTACCCTCAGCCTTTGTCGGTTTGTATGCTCTTACACGCAGACAGAATTCTCGAGGAATGTGAAATGGCAGGCTGAGGGAGTTGAGAAGAACGTACAATTGGAGGTGAGGATTGTGCGGTGAGTTGTATCACAGCACTCTTACAAAGCGTATGTTATACATCTCGTGAGAGCCTCCATGCATTTCCAATTTGTTGGTCAAGTTGACCAAAGTACGGCTTATGCTTTGATGTTTGTCTAAGAATTATGTATGGCCTTAGCCCCCTCCGGAATTTTTTTAGACTAATGAATTTATCTTTTGACTTTTACTCTTGAAAGAATTTAGTGATTTTGAATTGGGAAACAATTGGGAAAGAATTGGGAAAATTCAGGGAGGAGACGTGGTGTCGTGGTTAGCGCAGTTTCCTGTAGTGAGAGAGGTCCCAGGTTCGATTCTCCTCCCCGACCTTTCTCAGGGAAACCATAGACAAATGAAATAGAGATATCTCAATTTTGACGTCGACAAAACCGCCCTCTATGAGGGATTACCTAACAACATTGGTAAAAATGATTGTTTCATAAGGAACGTCATAGAGTGCGCCACCGTGTTTGTAACGCAAATATCCTTTTTGAAGTTCGATTCTCAGAGTCAATTCAGAAAATACAGCCTACGTCATCTAGAGGTCACGGATCTCCGCACTGTCACGGCGGTCTGCCTGCTTAGCTAGAATTGAGAAGTCTGGGGGTAGTTTGTGGGGAAACTTTTAGACGCTAATCCACACCCACAGACGGAGAACCAATCTGATATCGGACACGAGATTGCCTATCGGAAATGATTTGGAAGATGTGATGGCTGGCTTCGCTGGCCGGGCGAGGCTCAAACCTCCGACCCTAGCACCCACAATCAAAAAAAAAAAAAAAAATAAGCTTCCTCTCGTAACAATTTAATATAAGGTCATTCACTATCTGACCTCATTCCAAGGATTATTGTCAAGGAGTACGATTATTGTTACTTTGACCCGGGTACAACATATATACCTTACTTCTCTATCTCAGACTCAATAAACGTTCCTCTCGTTACATCGAGATCCAGTAATGATCTGAAAACCTATAGCATCCTAAAAGTAGTGCCAACGAGCTATTACAACTTTCTCAAGTATCCGGATGGGTCCAAACTCACATTACTATTGGTGATTTTATAACCAGGTTTAATGGCTACACAACCCTGAGTGAGCTAGATTTTATACCCTCTTTTGGTGATTGAACTTGAAAGAAATAATGTGTCCTTTCAGGAAGATAAGGTAGATGGTGACTTGATTTTTAAGCGTATGTTTGTGGAATTTTTGCTTCTTGGTGGATTCTTACTCAATTAGAATTAGGTTGCCTGGTTTGTTTTCATTTCAGATATATCTGCCTCAGAGTTATATTTGCAGACCCCAGAAACCAAGAACGCCAAATTCTTTACATTTCTAGGGAACGAACGATCAGCGATTTCAATTCAAAGAGGAAGGTTGACACAAAATTCAACGAATGCATTAGATACACTTAACAAAAATCTACGTAATCATTGCCTTAAATGAAGTGAAGGCCATTTTGAAGAGCCATATGTTGAACCGAAAGAAAAAGTAATAATCCTTCTAGTTCTGACTCTATCAAGGTCTCAGATGATGGTAACAGTTTGTGGAAAACGAACTTCCCACATACATTAGAGCCCTCCTGAAACCCTTTGACTCCTACATTCTAAGAATGAAGCCTTTAAGAGCAGGATCTGACGTCGTCACAAAGTCTGCTATTCGATCAAAAACATCTTGCCTTGTTTCACTCCTTTCTCTTCAAGCTTTCCCAAACTTATGTTCGAGGCTAACAAAGTTATTGTTTGTTCGCACAAGGGAAATAAGAAATAGAGATGCAAGTTATGAATTTTCTTTCATCGCAAGCGTGGAATTCTCTTGAAGAATGCAAATTCAATTCTGCATGCTTCTGCAAAGACCCAAGCCATTTTCCAAAGTACTATTTATAAAGACAGATTTTTGGTTTCAGTAATCAGCTTTGATCTATGCAAGTGTTTCAAGACTATGTTAGAGAATAATAAACAGGATGTATCAAATCCCTTAACACCACTTAACCCAAAAGACCCACTAATTAAACTGATTAACTAGTTAAACTACTATATTGGAAGTAGTTGAAGTTAAAAAGTTAATAGCAAAAAGTGTAACTGTGTTGATCGCAACAACCAATCATATCAAAAATAATCAATATAATCTCTGTTCAAATTCCACTTTGAAGTTACCGGACCAACTAACGTAATTTAAAGCTCCTAAGGTTAAGGACAAATTGACAAGTGAATATTGAGGTGGTTAAATTTGGAAATTGAGAAACTAACTTGCAAATCCATGAGTTTTCGCCATAAAAATCAGAAATTTCAGGTAATTTGCTCAAGTAAGCCTTGTGGAGTATATTTTGTCAATCTAAACTTTAAAGTCCCGTTTTTTGGGAATCACTGGATAGCTGACGCTGTTGGTGCATGGTGTTTCTTGGAGCGGGAGAAGTTATTTTCAAATTTGAAAAACATCTGAGACCAGTTTTTAGGCGTGAATGTAATACTGCATATGTATTTGAATCTCTGAATTAGTTCACAAGCAAAAAACGATATAAGGTCACTTAAAACATGCCAAAAGAAAATTTTTTGAACATTTTTTTCTACTCAAATCTCAAGCAACGTTATAGATGTGTGTACCTAAAATGTTGTCGAAATCTTCTTGGCCGTTTGTCTAAATTGATTGGACGACCCTCTTGTATGGTCCTTCGAGAATGTCGAAAAAAAAATTGAAAATAGATCCTCGACATTGATTTCCAAATTATTTTAGTAGAGCACTGCTCTCAGTACATCTAAGACTTTCGTCCAAATAAGTTCTCAAATATTTGATCTTAAGCTTGTTTTAACTAACATTATAGAGTTTTTGCCCGTGACCTATTTACATGAATATGCAAGTATATATTCGGGATTGCATTTACATCACAAAACTGGTCTCAAAAGTTTCTATAATTTAAAAATGAGCCCTCCAGCTCAAAGAAACACCGTGGGTGGCGTTACTCAAAAAGTCACTGCAGTCCAGTATTGCACTGTGGTAACCAATCACCGAGCCTAAAGTCTATGAATTCGAGCCAGAAGCAATGAGTCAGATCAGCAAGTCTGAAAAATGTTAAAATTGACCCTCCTTTCACAGATTATGCCAAATTCTAATTGCAAATGCCATGGTAATATATGTTGGTTGCTTTCAAAGTTTATGTCAAAGTCCTCTTATTTTCCAGGCTGACCATGAGAATGTAGTTCCGTTCGAAAGAGGCCTTTAAGCGTAACAAGGGAAATGGAAATATGTGCAACCTTTGAGATTTTTTACCAAGACCACCATCATTACCAAAATCTTCAATTTTTGTCCAAAGTTACAAAGGGGAAAAGTTTCAAAAAATTGGGGAAATTGTTTGTTTCCTGCAGAGTGAAAAAAGATTTGATTTATTACAGAACATTTCCCTTCTTACGTGTCCAATATTTATTGAGAAGTTCGAAAATCAGTCTAACTTTTGTGGCAGGATGAAACTTAGGGGTCTGCATTGGTACGGGGACCTCCCAGTCTTATGTAGACGGATCTCGCAGTCAGCTGTTCGTTAAAGGTCCGAATATGGAATAGGGTCATTCCACATAAATTTGATTTGGATTTTCATCAAAGGCTTCCAAAGTTCACTTCTGATGACTTGGCTCAGTAATGACAGTAAAGTCGGAGACTATTTCCCTCTAGTACGTAGACAAACAAACTCCCAAAAAGATTTAAAAAGTTTTGTGGATCTTGAAGAAGTCTGACAGTCCGGCAAGACCGTCCAGACTTTTCAAACTAAATTGCGTTTTAACTGTCACATCAAAAAGGATCTTTTTTAATTCTTTCTGAAGATTATTGGAAGCTTTAAAAACGAATCTGCACATAAATAGCTCGTATGCTATGATGGCAAAGCTCGATAGTTGACTTGCAAGTTTACTTCAGAGTGTGGTTGCCTGGTTTTCTCCATCGATTTGGCTTTTCTCGAATGTGACGGTCCGTTTCGATCTTGAAATTCCCGAACATCTATGATCGTTCCCTCGCCCGCTTTCAAAGCCGTCACCTCCTGATTTCAGCTACCCCACATTTCTCCTTTTGTCTCTTCCTCGCACCCTTTTCAACTTCGCGCTCAACAACAGGTCAGGAGGTGGGCAATTTTTGACAGCAAATTCAAAGAAACACTGAAAGGAAGGTCCCTTGGAGTTAGGTCGATTGGCGTTGAAGTGTTCGAATGGGAATGCTTCAACGACGCCGGAGAACTTCCCTCTTTGAATGCATCCAGTCATGCTTCTCGTCGATCAAACTTTATGTTAAGGTCAAATTGTGAGAAGGTTGACTTGTTGAAAGAAAGTGTTCGGAAGCGAGTTTTTGAAAAGTTCTACCTCAGAGATAATACTAAGATATAACGTAACTTTATGGAATAGTGGAGCTGCTGGGTTTATTTAAGTCTTACGTCGAAAAATTTACGGCCGGACTAAAATTTACTTTCTTAGTGCGAGCCAACGCAAAAATTGGTTTCATGAAGAAACCTCTTCAATTCAAGCTGAGTTCGGCCGTAACCAGTTTATTTTCGCTGAACTTTCCCTGAAATATCTCTCAAATCTACTTTATAGACACGAAAAGTAATCGAACTTGATAATTTACATTTTTTTCAGATGGAATCTTTGAATTTAGCTCAAATATACTCATGTGATTTTTTTAACTATGTATATTCAACTCCTTTAGGTCGTTATAGGGGTCGCTGTTGTAAAACGAACGCCTTCCCCTTGAATTTCCTGCCTAAATATTTGGATATACCCTAGATGTATTTACTTTGCTATTCCAAAAACCTCCAACTTGGAAGACAACTAACTTCGGCCGAACGACCAATTCTTCAAAAAAACTCAATTTTAAGTCGACCGTAATTATCATGCAGCTCCTGGATACCAAGCTTCAAGGTAACTATTTATGAACTAGCAACTTCATAAATCTTTAAAAAACTCATCTCGGGTTGAGGGTTTGAGTCCCACAAAACTATTGAACCCAGTCATTGTACTGACAAGATTTTTACAGCAATTTCAAATCAGGTTTCATGCACTTTATGATAGATATTCATCTGCGAGTGTTAATTGGCGTCTTTAAATTTCCTTGAAAAGGGCTCTTGAGACTTTACATCTGCAGCTTTGCAAAATGATAGCCGATCCCCACTTGAAAGTATAAAAGGATTTAAATTCGTGTTTGAGAGCCAATCTTTTGTTCAGCTATCTTCTAGCAAATGCAAATAACGTTTGAAAAGAGTGAAGAACGATACGTCGAAACTAGAGTCTTTTAGCGTATATGTAGAGAGCATCTGCGTCTGACTTGGGTCCTCCGAGAATTTCGCACCCATGAATTCTTTAACGGGGTTTCCCATAGAATAAAAGAGGTTCAGCAGTTTTCCTTGAAGGAATTTGAAGCAACACTTCTGTCTGAAGTAAATTAGCATATTCATCACTTTCAAGCAACTTGACAGGTAATCAAATCATTTTTGGTATAAATATCATTGTACTATCAGTCACAGTAGCGGGGTTTCAGAAACGCCATATTAAGAAAATATTGGGTGGCATGTTAACGCATTTTTTGAGTAGACAAAAATCAAATCAGATCAATGGTCTTTGAATAAACACTCGCTCCACCTTTTTGCTTTAAAAAAAATTCTTTTATGCTTTAACATGCGACCCAACATGACGAAAAATTGTCTGAGTTGACGAATCACAACAAACAAATACAACTTTGCATTCAAAGAGGCAGCTGATTTTTTGAATTGCATCCCCCGAGAAAAACGGCGCTAACAGAAAACTTTTCTTTGTTTGTAATTGTCCAAACAAATGTGTGTGTGTGTCATAATTTCAGCAATATAAAAAGAAGCAGGGGTGCCATTATGATTAAGCTTTTCCCATTAAAATTCATTACGCTTGATTGCTGTTCCAAAAGATTGCACCGATTGAAATAAGAGTGAATCCCATCAGTTCATTCTTGTTAGAATAAGGGTTCGCATATTTTTAACACCTGCGCCGAGCTTAAATGAAAAGTTTTCTTGAAATATGATGGATATCCAGACTACAGGAAGACTGAGTTTTTAACACGTTAACAGGTGCGATTTTTAGATGTAAATCTGAAAAACGGAATTAAGATTTATTTCTGATGAACTTCTTTCGTGTTTTGTTGGCAGGTAGTCTTGTTGAGCTTAGAGCGCAATAATAAAATAAAAAATTTATTATAGCGCTCTAGTTGAGCTTATGATTTAATTACATAAGCTATGTTAGGCGACTCCTGCACATTTTGAATCATCCCAGTCAAGAGCGAGAAACACTTCAAAATCCATTAATTTTTTAGGTTAAGCTGTTGTTCAACCATCCATTTCCAATAATTGGTGAAAAATGTAGAAAAGTGACAGCTTTTGATATGAAACGTCATTGCTTTACACGGTACTTGATTTTTGATTTGTTCTCTTTTGGCGCTCATTTTCTGTATTCGTGGGGTCGCCCAACATACCTTGTTTAATTAAAACGTAAGTTCGATCAAGGTTGCCTAAAAACTAATCATGTGAGCTAACCTTTGTTCATAAGAGATACAGTAATTCTTCATTTCGATTGTTAATCAAGCATCTCAAAATCGCACGCGTTAACGAATTACAAGCCCAGTCTACCTTCAGTCTGCATACCCCTCGTCGTACCCGTGACATTTCAAGACTTTTTCAAATTGTTCTTTGCATTATTCAAATCCATTAAGAGCAAATCTTGACAAGAACAGCCAGAAGAAAATCTCCTATCTTTCGGGATAAGACAAAACTGCGGACGGTACGATAAATATTCTGCTTATCCAAATACTGCCACGTTATCCTCTCCTTTGATCTTTGAGGTTCTGACCTGAAGTTTTCATCCGTAATGTACGAACACGCCTTCAATTGACAAGTATGACCAATCCGAACATATCGCTCAAAACTCATAACAATGGTCGAATACACGGAGGTCATCATGGAGATTTGAACAATGGGAAGGAGGTAGGGAAGAATCACGGGATAAACCATTCGGGCATAGTAGAACCACAAATCCGGTAGAGCGTACAGAAGAGCACAACCGTTCACTACCAGAAAATCCGAGATGGCCAAAATCTAGGACAAAAAAGGACTCGTTAATGTTCAAAGGCCGTCACGAGACTTCATCAATTATGCAAATGCCCTTGATGGACCAAAAGTCTAACCTTGAGCAAATTGTGGAACATGGAACAGGATCGCTTGCGTAAGAGCATCATCAAACTGCCCACATTGATAAAGACTCCAATGGCGGCCAAGACAATGATGACATAGCTGTAGATATCTGCAGTACTCAAGTTGTCTTCTTCTACTGCAGTCATGGCACGCCTCCCAATTTGGGTTTGGAATGGTTTGACACTTGGAACTGGTCAGTTAGAGACTGATTGGAGTGGATCCCATGGTCAATGGAGCGGAGATAAATTTGATACTGTGGAAGAAACAATTGGTGTATTCCTTGGGCTTGGGCTCTAGGGAACATATCGGAGAGGGTCTTAGCAAGGTCATGTTTCGTGAGATAAAGGTCAAGTAAAAGTTTGCAATAGAGAATGAATGTCTTTATAAGAGACGGGGTCAATACTAAGCTCCTATGCAATGCCTCAAGAACTATTTATTGCCAGGGTTTTCCTCAACACGTTTTTGTTGCAAGCTATTCCTTCTGTTCCAATCAGATAATTGATACCAAAGCAAGCAAGTGGTGGATCTAGAAACTAATTGGGGAAAGAAGAGAATATTGGGTCTACAAATCGATTGAGGGGTGTCCTAAATTCAAACGGCTTCCAGGCATTATTTTAGCTTGGACGTATGTTTTTATTGAAGTGGAGAAGTTTGCCTTGGATTACAAGTATGTAGATTTATTTTCCATTAATTCCTTAATAAAGCACAACCAAAAAGAAAGTACTTTTGGCATGATGTGAGCTCAATATGAGTGCAATTTAAGCGGAAGAAAAAACACACTTGGAAGTGATCCAATTTTGACATTGAATAACGAGCAAGAACTCGAGAGGCTTTAACGAACGAAGCAAAACCTTAAACTTTTGAACGAATTCTCGGTATTCATTCAAGCGTTGTAGTTCTTGGAAACAAGTGCCTATGAATTGATCTGAACCGTCACCAGTTGGAACTTTCCGCCCACAAATTGTGTAGCAACCATCGTTCAAGAATGTTTAGCACCCTAGGAACTTGCCATGTGCCAAAGATTTTTATCCATTACTGAGAAAATACTTTTTGAGCGAGGAAATTGTGTCCTCGAAGCAAATACTAAAAAATTGGCATGGAACATTCCTCATTGGAAATTGATCGGGTACTTATTTCTGGATTGACGAAAGGGTATTTTTCCTACAATTCGATGGAGCACATTTTAGTTGGAATTGGTTGCCAAATGAATGGCATGCTTGATAAGATTCTAAAAAGTTGATTATGCATTTTAGAGGACGTTTGAGTAGTTTTGGTCTTCTTTTCAATTGGTTGGTTGTCTGTGAAGCATCTTGTTGTTCGTGGCCTTGCAAGATTTCGTTACTTTGCAGCAAAGCCCAAATGAATCATTTCCATGGAAAAGCTAACAACTTCCAGTACCATCAACTGTGTGAAACCAGAGAAACAATCTTACTGGACAAAGAAAATAATCCCCACAAGGCCTCGTTTTTATCATTAATCGGCCCCTTTCCCCCAACTTGGGAAAATCGGGAAACTTTGTTCTTGGGGCAAAATTTGTTGTTGGCATCACGAAGCAATCGGAGGAAAACCCATTGATGATCTTACCTGGGATCTTAAGACATATTCTCACTGGTTTGGAAGTAATAACAGCACTGAACCTTGAACTTTGGGTGGTGATCTCACGAGAGAGGCTGTGCCACTATTGGAAACTCGGTCGTTTGTTGACTGTCAGTTCTGTTCCGTGTGCCAAGAGAGCGCTTTCACGTGGAACCAGTCAGTCAGTGTGGAGAGAATGGAACAACCAGACGGAAACCTTGAAAGCGAAGCGGACAACTCGAGCGTCAAAGGAATCCCTCGAACACCCGGTTTGTCGCTTGTTGATTCGCCATTGAAAAGACGGACGACATTGCTATCGTTGTAGGAGAAGAGGAACCCTAGACTTTGTGACTTCTTTGAGCTTTAGAGGAAGGGAGTCTGGATGAACAGACAGACCGAATCGAATTAGCCAATGGAATGGAAGCTGAAATTTATCGAACGTTTTATTGGATTGACGTAGGTTCTTGGGATAATTTCTTGCTTCGTTGGCTTTCGTCTTTTGGGATGGTGCATTTTTTACATTTCCCATGACTAAGAAAGTAGATGTCACCTTAAGGTAAACTGTTGATGGCACTACGAAGTACTTATGGTGCAAGATAAAAGCACAATTGGACGAATAACTTTCTGCAGTGTGTAAACTTTGGTTGTTGAACTAAAATCATTGCTCATGTTGTGAGACTATATAAGGTGTACCGTTTAAATTGAGACCCGGTTTTCGTATCATAACTCCCTTTTTATTCACCTAACTCCAAGTTTAGTTGCGTTAATACAATCATTGGTAGTGAAAGGGTTAAGCAGTGGTCAACTTAAGACAACTTCCATGGTTCGAATCCTGGGCTTGAGTAGTCCTAGTGGCCTGTGGTATTACTTTACATGCAGTAGTCATTTTGGAAGTAAAGAATACTGGTATACACCAGTATAGTATTTTAAACCATGGCATGATCACTATTTTTTTCATTGAATGACACTCTTTGTATCGGTTGCAAATCCGTTTCCTTTTTAGCTACAAAAAACAGGCTTAAGTATTTTATATATAGACATTCTTATCTCGAGTATTTTAAAATTCAACTTTATCTTTAAGGCATTATTTATCGAAAAGGATGAACTTTATTCTCATTTTTTATTTGCAATACTTTTCAATTTCAAAAAAATAGCTTTGAATGCGAGAGAAAATGCGAGAGCGCACTGTGTTGCACTTTTTTTAGATGCATAGTACGGTACGTCCTAATGCCCTCAACACCTCACCTAGTGGGTCAAGGTCAACAGAGCATGAGAACTATCAATCATTCTCATTAAAAAACTTCGCACTCAATGGGCCAAATCAAATCGAACAAGTAGTATTAGAATAACCTCTCTCTCTAATCTCTTAAAGCAAGTTACTCGTATGAAGTGACTTTGAGAGCAAGTAAGGTCAGTACTCATTCTAGAACGATCTGGTTATTGTTTACTCCAAAAGTTAATCCTCTTGAACAGGGGCGGGCGAAAAACGCAGAAAGTTTTTTGGTAACATAAACGTAGTTTTTCATCTTTGCAATTCTCGCCTTTATTTGCGCTTTTCCTTCGAATTCAGTCAAAGTCTACCAATTGCTGAGGATAAGCTATTATTTAAAAAAAGTCAATTTTGGAAGGCTTATTTTCAGATTGAAAACTAACAATTATACCTGAATATTAGAATACTTTTTATCAACAGCAACATACTTCTACATCGATAGTTGTTATTACAATGGGTACTTTTAGAAGCAGTCTGGCTGCATTCCCATATCGACGGGAATTCAGATTACATCCATACGGTCAAGTGTTTCTTCTTCCCAGTTGGCTTGCCTATTTCATTATGCTAAATCAATACAAAAAAACCCTCAATTTCAACAATTTTTGAACCTTTAAGATGTTCACATTAATGTTTAAGAAACCCTTAAGATTGGCTTGGGTGGGTGAGATTGGTTAGCAACATCAAAATTTAAAATTTTGCTTTTCAATATTAACAAAGCATGCGGAAGGGAAGAAGAAAAGAGTGATGTAAGGTTTTATTTGTGTGAAATTTTTGTTTGATTGAGTCTATCTGCGATATTGACCCTTTAAACACTGCATTTTGCTTCTTTGGGTTGTTTTTTGGGGGCGACCTTTGATAACTAATAGTCAATGTTTATTTGCGCTATTTGCCCGTCTCTATATCTGAAACAAAGTATATCGGCTTATCCGGTCCTTGTTGTAGAGTACTTCTTAAGATCATATGGTTCATTATCTACCTTCTTCGTCATCGATGAGAACAACGCCGAAAATGACCTCAACTTCTCTATTGTTCGTTGCCCGAGATCCTGTCCAGATCAGGGTTGGTTAAGGGACGGCAGAGTTTTAACACATCAAAACCATTGAAACACATCAAAAACATTTTGATGAAATGGAATTTCAATTGAGGTTGAAATATCTTTGCATTTTTTCACAAAGCCCGATGGCTCAATTTAGAAAATATTTGATGAAAAACATATTGAGATGAAACAATCTTAACCACTGCTTGGGCTAGTGATACCTGTCTTGAAAAAACAAGCAATAAGGCCTTCAAGAAGAAATATCTTGAATTTATAAAAAAAACTACCAATTTAAGAGTAAGAAATATCCCGTTATGGATTAAATTGATCATGTTCATGAACCCCTTATGTGTGTGTGTAAGTGTAAAAAACACTTCTTGCTCAAATATACATACAGGGTGCGCCACTAAAAATCGGACAGAGGTTCGATAAAGACCAGGCTAGCAACGCCTATTTCAATTTTAGCATGAAGACCCACAAATCCAGCTCATAGGCCAATCACTTGTTATTATTTTGAGGGGATTTGGAGATTTCTGCTGTTTCATCAAGAAAAAAAGGCAACCAAGAAAGATGCTCGTAAAAAGATAGGTTATCCAGGGCTTGTCTGTGAGGACCAATGCGTAAAGACTTATTCAGATCTTAATCCAAGAACTTTACTTCTTAGGCCATTCTGGAGAAGAAGGTGGGGAGTAAAGGTTAATTTTTTTGGCTTCCTTGGCTGCAGCCTTTATAGCTGCATGGACTAAAATTCCAGCAGAGCAGGTGCGGATCATTTGCTTATGTGCAGAGAGGAGATCCAAGCCCGTGGTTAAAAGCAAGGGGCTCTGTGTCGAATAAATTAGTAATAGATCTGTTAAATAAAGTTGCAATCAACATCACTCGTAACAAGTGATTTTTGATTCGACGGCTCAGTTCCCTCAAATTTTCAATTATTCATGTCCGATTTTAAGTGGTGCACCCTGTACATACATGCATTGAACATGGTCAAATTTTTACTTTAAGATTTGTCTTTGCAGGATGAGTTTCAGTTTTTTTAAAAGATTTTATTGTAATATATGGCTACTTAAAAATCGTAAACACAAATAAATAAAACTCTTTTTATCTCCCCGTTGCATTTAAATTTCGTTTCTCTAGGATTTTTTTTTCTTTTTAGGAGAGGGACTATTGTTAAGGTATTTGAATTTCCAATCCTCTTATTTGAGGCATCCTTGCAATGTCAAAACTTTTGGAGAATATGTAGTTATTCATGAAACCAACTATCAAAGAAAAAGGCCTCATTGATCTTAACTTAGCGTTTAAGCGTCCAATTGCTACAAAAATCCTGGAAACCAACCCTGGCCAAGATACCGAGTAATCTAAGATTGATATTAAGCATGATTGGGCTCAAAACGGATGCGACGTTTTCGTACTCTGAAACGCAATGCTTCCCTCCCCCAAGTCTTCATTCAGCTAAGCCTATTCAATTAAGCTCACCCACAGCCTTAAGCAATCCCGTTTGCACCTGATGCACAAAGTACAGTACCTTAACGTACACTTCCGATGCTCACAAGGCTCAAGAATATACAACACACATCTTCATATCACCAAGATTTATTTGACGGCTTTGCATTTAAATTGCCTCTTTGTAATCGACTCTTAGGCTATCCTCTTCCGAGATGGTCTCGTCTTTGGTGAAGTCCTCGGAGGCTGAAGGACCACTGCTATTCAGGAATTCGTCAATTTCCTCGTCGATGGCATTGTCTTCATTGTTTTCGTCCTGAACGGGATCGTTCATTTGAGATTTGGCCGAGAAAAGAGAGGATTGGGATGGTTTGACAATGGCTTTCGTGGTTGCCTCAGATTGTGTTGTTGGCGCTGAAAACACGAGGAAAATAGGGCTGAAATAATTCCTTAGCAAGAGATTTAGATGTTTATAAAGGGCATTTTCATCATTTTATCTTTCGACATTTGGGTGACGCATTGGGTTTTCAACAAACTATTTTTTTCTACCCTTCAGAAGCAAACTTTGAAAAATATAGTGCTCAACTAGAGTCAGCAAAATAACACAATGTTTACCTGCATTCTGCGTTTTTACATCACATGAGATGAAAATACAGCTCAATAGCATTACATGGTTTGGATCCACCCTAGTGAAAGATCTTTCATTTTTCACACAAAGGTGGTTTTCATGGTTCCTCTTGAATTCTCGCAGCAAAGATCCAAGCGATTACGTGGGGTTTCCCCAACAGAGAGACAAAAGTGTATTTTGGTATCATTGGTTGGTGCAAGATAATTCTTAAAGCTTGTTTTTCCTTATGGGCAATGAGTCTTCTGGACAATTGAAGATTGGCCGGAGAAAGTTTGTTTCGCGAAATAGGTTGAAAAGAGTACAATGGGATTGCTAACTTATATATTTTGTAATGGAATTCGTGACAGATAAATGCGTCATTATACATAATCATTAGTATAAAGCTAAGAACGCGTAGTCAATCATAAATACCCATGCCAACTTGAGCTATTCATTTCAAGATAGGAGGAACGTTTTTGTGGTAATACTCGCTCTCCTCTTTTCGAGAATGATCCGAGTCAAGATTATTTCAGGCCTAGACTTAACAAAACAAACTTTTCATCTCGTCGAACAATAAGGGTCAAAAAGATGCGATAACAATATTCCATCCAGATCGTGCCTAAACTCTTAAAATGTTCAATAGACTTAGGTAGAGTCAATATACGAGCCCAATTTTCAATGAAGAAAGAAGGAGTAAATAAAGATGAGTAAACAAGCATTGAATTCTTAGGTAGGCTTACAAGCATTTGAAGGCGGATTTTCTGGTACTGAATAATTTATGATCAATCATAAGATTTTGATTTTCTTCCTTCTGACTTGTCTAGCATATTCACAAGTAGGGCTCAGACAAATTCAGAATTTTTTTAATGGAATAAACTGCAACTTTTTAGTTTTTTCCGAGCCTTTATCAAGAGTTTCAATGGAAAAGTGTTTGAATTCAATATTTTACAAGCACTTCTCAATTTTTTTTTGCTTGATTTTGGGATAATTAGTGCAATGCAGGACCTAGTTCCCGAGTAACCAACAATATAATATTATTAGAATCTCAAATCTAAATATACATTCAAATCAAATGGTAATTTTTTTTTTGGCAAAAATATGATCCTAAATTATAGTACTTAAACTTGCAACTTCATTCAAGCCACATTCATAAAGAAAACAAAGTCATTCCGTACGTTAACAGCAAAAAATAAATCATACCCGGTTTCTCTCCCGCAAGAGTGAGAATCTTCTCATCCACTTTGCTCAACTCCTCACCAATACTCGGAACCTTTTTCAAAGGGGCCAAAGCCCTTCTCCCTGACCCTGCAGTCAATCCACCGCCTAAAGGAGGTAAATTCCCTAGGGACGAGTGGCCAAGTTTAGGCAAATCGGACAAGGATGATGCTGAATTGGGCGATTTTTTAGTGTCCTTCAAGTCCCGTTTAGATTCTTGGGCGATCATCGTGACGGGCTCGGTTTCCAATTTGCCCTCGAATAAATCCTTGGGATTGGAGAGATTGGACAGGGATTCAGATGAGCTTGGGGGAGATTCTTTGGAGAGAGAAGGCCTTGATCGACCATTGTCCAATCCGATTCGACCACTACTTAAAGCGGGTCGAGAAATCGGCGATTTGGCCTTGTTCGGCGATTCCTTATGATCTGTCTCTTTGGATTTTGCCAGACTGTTCAAAAGACGAAAATTTTTGATGGGGTTGATTTGAAAGTTGGTACAATTTCTTCCGATTTTTACCTGTTAGTGTCAATGGTATGAGCGGTTTCATTTGAAGGTGATTTTATCATGTTATCTAACCCTCCTCGAGAAAGATTCAATGATGAAAACGGTGTGGATGCGTTGCTTGGAGGTTGAGAAGCATCAGGGTTGGATTTGTCGCGAACTAGTGAAGATTTTTGGGTCAATCCCGATTCGATTGAACTCGTGTTGGGCGATTCATCCTCAGTTCTGAAATACATCGACTATCTCGTATTTTTTGCATAGCTTAAACGCAATGTTTCTGAGAGTTTCAAAATGATTTTTTACTAATGTTTTCTACAATCTTTTCACGTTTTTAAAATTACGGAACAGCTTCGAATTGAACAAAAAACGGTATTTCTAGACTGAACTCCAACTAAGTTCTTGGCCAACTCTTGTTTCGCAAAGTCATTTAACACCTAGTCTGTGTATAAGACGAATCTCACCTCTCAGACAGAGTGGGAGTTTCCGATTTGAGAACGGACACTTTGGACAGTCGAAGAATCTCGGCCAAAAGTGGCAATTTGGGATTGGTCAATTCACTTAGACCTAGGCCTTCAATGAGTTGGCCCCGACTCTTGGTGCCTAGGCCACAGGCCTCCAGGGCCTCGGGCTCAAAGATACTGAGTGTGAAGTTGAGATTGAAAAAGGCCAAGAATTCGCAAATCAAATGTAAAAGGAGGCGTCCATCCGTGGACTTGCTGTAACTTTGAAGGGCTTGGTTGATTTCAGAGGACCTTTGTGAAACTTCCTTCCCACCCTTGGGATCTTCGAGGGCAAGGTAAACGTTGGACCTTAGTTGAGCCTGAAGTGAAGAAAGTTGGAAGGGATATGATATAAATGGCTGGTTCTTAACTTTCTTAGAGAAACTTAGTTAGACGTTCTACTCGTATGCTGGCGCATTGTTTTCTTGGTTGACTAATGAATGATTATGCGGGTGCGAGAAAATACACGTACGAGAATATTTAGTCTTTTTTATTCATCGTGCATGGACATTCCTTCGAAAGCATAATTTCAAAATCAGAAAGAGGGTCTCTCTCTCATTCGAATGAATTGGAGCTCTTTTAAAAACGTTTCCCAAAAATGTCATTCCCATTCCCTGTGTCTCTGAAAAAACGTACATCGTGTGAGATAAGCCTTTTTAAGCAAAAACACTTTGAAGAACAATATTCCGCGGCGAATAATTTTCCTGAAAACACCTGACAACATATCAACCCATTCGTTTTATCTTGTTTGCTCATTCTAATCCATGTCTATCATCACCCACTGAAGTTAGGCAAGCAATGATTAAAAAACAATAGAGAATACAATCAAGTTTAATTCTAAGCCCTCTCTAAGATCAAAGGTTGGTTATTTTAGTGTAATGGGAAAAGCTATGAAGCGGGCATTGCATGTGATGAGTTCAGCCAATCAAGACAAGATTCACTAGGTGACTTAACACCCGGTTTTAGGTTAATGCAGTTTACAGATATAGTGCAAACAAGTTGAAAATCAAAGGTCGTTTCAAACTTTGATTTTATCAACTGACCAAGACTTACATAACCTGAAAATATCTTTTGAACATTTACGAGAGTCATTCGAGAAAGAAATGCTAAGTGCGTGTTACTTCCAAACAAAACTAAATGAATAATAAGAGGCTAGTGCAAAGAACTGTTAATGGCGTGGCAAATTTTAGGATAGGGATAGCCATAATAAAGCATGGATAGGCATAAGTTTTTTTACACCACCAAGAATCAAATGTATATTTATTGCATTATGATGATTATCTACCTTCTTTCATTTTTGGTAGTACACCGCTCGTACGATGACGTTCAACCAAATTTCATTAGCTTCTTATGCAAATCTGTTTAAAAGGGCAGAAATCTTCCGCTTGAATTCGAAGACAGCTGATAGCTACAATGTGCGGGCTCAGAAAGTTGGCAAGAAACATTCATTAAAGTGGAGCCTAATTCACTCCTCCCACGTCTTGTTCAAAAGCCTGTAAAGATACTTCTGAAACAACGCTTCGTCCCATCTCATTCTGATTAAGCTTCGGTCCCCTAAAGAAGGCTTGCAGTGATAGTATCTTAACAATCCCGGAGGATTGGATGGTCAGCGGAGACAATATTTCCCGAGAGACCATCGGTTCATAAGCTTCTCACTGATTGAATCTTGGTTGAAAGTGGAGTTTTTGGGCACACGTGGTCTTCGTTAATTGTTGTATGAGAGCACATGTGAAAAAACATTCTTGGAAAAGATAATTTGAAGTCTAAAAGGTTTCATTTGCTCACTCTGGGAGCTTGGAAGGTTATACTATCTCTTTTCTTTATTGTTTTCTACAAAATTTCATTTTTTTCGCTGATGCGAAAAAAACTACTCACAGGTAAGCGAGCACAATTTTGTTGCAAAAGAGACCAAGAAAACGTAATCAAAGCGACTACGATGAACCAGAAAATGAATCTTGACAACTTGATTATTTTGTATCACTGAAAAAAGTTTGATGAATAAAATCCCTTTAAAGCGAGCTTTTGGCAAAAAACCTACTCATATCATAATCAGGCTAAATTTAGACACCCTTTGAATTATTATTTGAAGAAAATTTGGTGTCTACATACTACATACCGAGTTATTTATGGTTGAATGGCAACCAAAATTTAAAAAAGTAACTTCTTTAGTAGTTATGGAGCGAAAGCGATTTCGCGACATTTCGGCCAAAACTCTCGCCGAAATTCCGTTTTAATTGTACTGGCCGAAATCGATTCGATGCCAGACATAAACAAAAAAATGGAGTTTATCAGCAAAATCGAAGATATTTTTGTCCAAAAACCGCTGGAACTTTATTTTTCCGATTTCATAAATCCATTTTTAAACAAATATTCCGAATCGAGTCGAGCTCTCCGAGTCAATGACAAGACTTTTCAAAGCCCTGGGATCAGCTCCTCCAATGAAGAGTTGAGGTCACCTAAAGACTGTAATAACGGTATTTCAGTCTTTAGGGTCGCCAAATCAAACAACGAAGGAGCCCGAAGAAGAGCAAAGAACTTCATCAATCCGACTGATTTTAATCATTTAAGATTTCGAGGAGCTCTCAAGCTTTTCTTTTCTGTCATTGTACAATACTCTTGCCTTCATCATTAAAGGCATAGTCCCAAAATTTTATCAACAATTCCTATACATGTCTTTTGCGGAAAGGGTCAATGGTTTTCAGAATTATCCACAAAAGCTTAAACCGCGAAATTTGCTCAGCAAGAATATGTCAACATCCTTAAGTAAGACTAGAATTATAAATCGTAAAATTTCAGAACCAAAGATTTATCGCAGTCTCTTCTCGTCCTTCTTTTGCTTTTGATTCACTTCAATACTTAAATTTGCAAGCAAGTCGACTTTCAATGAAAAATATATGTTGAAGAACGGCTCCACAATCCATGGACGGAAAACTGCCCCAAAACTGACAGAATTGTCAGTCTTTTCAGTCAATCGTGCTTTTAATACTTGCTAACAATTCATCAACGCAAAAAACATGGTTTGAAATTGGCAAGAAGATAAATTGAACTTGTGAGGAAATCGGAATTGGACTGGGGACTTCTGGGCCTTATTAATGCTCTTAATTAATGTATAACAAGACAAAAATGTTTAGAGATCAATAGGCACTTTTTCCGCTGTTCCTTATCTAACTATTTTTTTTCCAAAACGACTGATTCAAAATTTTGCAGAGCCTCATTTGTCATTGTCCTTGTGTTCCTTTTCCAGCATACCTTGAGTTTTCCCAAAACGCCTTGCGATTGGAGCAGATTGGTGACCAGATCACGGAGTTCGGTATCTTCCTCATGGGCATCCTCCAGTCCAGCACCCAAATCCTCCTCCTCATCCACCCCCAAACCACGCCCACCCTCCTCTGAGCTCATAGGAACCGCCTCCTCTAAACTTCCGGTAGACATGGATCACGCAATCTGACGTTTAAAATTTAGGCCTGAGCTTTGGGCATGAAATGTTGACTTGGCCATGGAATGGCTGGCTCTCTATTTTTCAAATACCTGGTCAACGATCTCCGCGGAAAGCCAATTTTGCGCTCGCTCAACCTAGAATTTGAGATTATTCTTGGTTTTTTTAAAAGGAGATGCGTGTAAATTTCGTTGATAAGTACTGATAATGAGAGATATTTAATGGAATGAAAATTATTGTGCCTTGAAAATCTGCGACATTTTTTCTTAATAATAGGAAACAAAGAAAACGTGCCTGGAACTAACGCTTGAAGTTCCTTGAGGTTGAGGGCCTATTCAGGCTAGCTACTTTGGCTTTAGTTGTACCAGCTTTGAAAATCAATCCTCATGAGCTGAGAAGCTAAACTCTTTCATGTCAAGGCTTAAATATGTATGAGCTTGACACTATGGCTAAAACTAAACCAACAGGTCTTGAAAATATACAAAGATGTTTCAAAAATCCTTTTGACCCGTCTGGCTCTCAAAGACTCTTTTATTGGCCATAAAAAAATCAGCGTCGCCGTTGTTTCAGCTGGAATAAACCTGACTTGGCATCTTTTGAGACACTCGACAAGTACACTCACTCTCTCGAACCCAACGGATTTGCCGGTAAGAAAGCAAACTAGAAGCATCATATGAATATTTAAATCGAAGAATTGAAAATTTCTTTCAATTTTGCTTTGTTTGCTTTTTGCTCGTTGTTTTTTCGAGACAAGCCCCCTTCCAGGGTTGGTCAGGGGATTCTTCCCGGGATCCCTGGACGGGATTTTCCAACCCGAATAAACGGGGTTTGCCATGATTTTCCAAAAAAAAACAAAGTTTTTTTTACGGAATCACAGGACGGAATTTCTAAAATTTGAATGCTTTCCAGCAGTTAAAGTGGCAAAAAATAAAAGAAATATCTGGCAATGAAATTGTTACCACAGTAAAACATCTGTTTCGAGATGTTTCTTGTTCCCAGTTTTGAACACCGGGTAATCCCGGGCTCGGTATCCTTTGACGGGAGTTTCTTCTACGAGATTAAACCAACCCTGCGCCTATCCCTTCACATAATCAGGAGTTTCTCACACCATATGTGTAGTACGTAGCGTAGTGTAGTGTAGTGTATGGCCTCAGTTTTCAGTTTCAGACACCTTGAATTCAGACGAAACCCGCAATATTAAGTGTTTCTTTGAAAAAATATTGTCGATCTTTAAGGAAAAAATTAAAAGTAATACATACTGAAATTGTTATCATCTGACCAGTAGAAAATAGTCGATTTGAAGTGTTCTGTGTCGAATATTCAGAACTCTGGCTCTTGATTAAGAGACGGCGGAAAAACATTGATTTTGACAACCTTGTGCTATTTTTGGCCAAAATCATGAATAAAAGCACAGAAATTTCGTGACGTGGTTAGTGATTTCAATAAATGTTCAGGTTCAAAATGAGCTCCAGTGACCTTCGTTGAGCAACCTCTCCGGAAAGTTATATCAAACTTGGTTAAACGAACTGCAACTTGACAATTCTGAAATTTACTTTGGCGTCGAAGTCTGTCTGATTTTTGCATGTGAGAGGAGCCTTTCAATGGGATTCAACTTGTTGAATCTTTTCTAGAGAATTCAAATGTTAAAAAAAATCTTAAGGTAAATAATCAATGTCAACATCTTTTTCCGAGCTCTACTGAGATTGCTTTGTTTGTTCTCATTTTCTGGACTCTGTATTATTATTATCATCTTCATCCGCTATCCCCTGTCTCATTTAGATAGTCGTTCGTAGTCCACATTTCTCCCACATCACAAGGTCTAAACCTCGTTCATCATGGCTCCATCCAAGCATCAAGAGAATGCTCCCGAATCCATGAAGAAGCTCTTTGCTTACATCGATGACCAGAGGGAAAACCTCATTCAGAACTTGGCCCAAGCGGTCGAGATTAAATCCGTCTCGGCATGGCCGGAAAATCGAGGCGTAAGTTAATGTTAAACGCATTTTTGCGTGAAAAAAACCCTACCTTGAATGTATCTAATCTTCAGGAAATCGTCAAAATGATTCATTGGGCGGGTGATCGTCTCAAGGGCTTTGGTGCCACTGTCGAATATTGTCCTTTGGGCATGCAAACCTTACCTGATGGCAAGCAAATCGAATTGCCTCCCGTGCTCATGGGAGAACTTGGCCAAGATCCCGAGAAGAAAACCGTTCTTCTCTACGGTCATTTAGACGTCCAACCCGCTTTGAAAGAGGATGGTTGGGACTATGAGCCCTTTGTGGTAAGTGGTGTTTATATGATTTAACGGAATAGACAACTTTTATCGCGTTTTATCTTTGGCAGTTGACGAGAGATTCGGGCAAACTTTATGGTCGTGGGGCGTCCGATGATAAAGGTCCAGTTTTGGGATGGCTCCATGCCATTCAGGCCTATCAAGCCCTCAAGATGGAGTTACCCGTGAACTTGAAGTTCTGCTTCGAAGGTAGAAAGTAGTTTGTTTTTTTCATCTGGTCAGACGAAACCTCATTAGATTTGTTCCAGGAATGGAGGAATCCGGTTCTGAGGGTTTGGACGATTTATTGGCCAAAAAAAAAGACACGGAGTTTATGCAAAAAGTGGACTACGTATGTATTTCGGACAACTATTGGTTGGGCAAGGAGAAGCCATGTATCACGTATGGTCTTCGAGGCATTTGCTACTTTTTCATGGAAATATCTTGTTGCGCCAAGGATTTGCATTCCGGCGTGTTTGGCGGAACCGTTCATGAAGGTACTAACTAAGCAAGAATTGGTTCGAAATTTTTGGATTTTTCCTCAGCAACACGCCTTTTATGTTTAGCCATGGCTGATCTGATGCATATGATGAACACCTTGATCGATAAGGATGGCAATATTTTGGTCGAAGGCCTGATGGATTCTGTGGCTCCCGTGACCAAAGAAGAATTGGCCACCTACGAGTCCATCGCCTTCGATGTGGATGATTATTGCAAGGATGTGGGTACGGCCAAATTGGTGCATCATCAAGACAAGGTCAAGACCCTGATGGCGAGATGGAGAAATCCATCCTTGTCCCTTCATGGAATCCAAGGAGCATTCTACGAGCCTGGTTCCAAAACTGTCATCCCTCGAACTGTCATTGGTAAGCTTGCAAAGAAACCATGTTGTTGGATTTGGAAGCCAATCTCGATTGGTGTATATCTTGGAATCGAGCAAACTGCTTCGTGCCAGAAATGTAGGCCTTTTTGTCTTAACGAAAAAAACAAGAACTACTGAAACGCTGGTCCACGATGCTAGCGACGAGAAATATTAGTTTTAGTAGGACTTTGATCCTCTACAAATGAGACCTAACTTGTTTGGAGTTACAACATTTATGTTATGCCCTATCAAAGGTGTGTGAGAAGAAAACAGCATAAAGTGAATGAACTCGCCCCTTTTGTGATGAAATATAATCAAAAAAGGGTTTACTCATTCATTTCGTGTAGGATTATGAGAGGGTTTAACTTTTTAATCAAACTTTCGATTAAGTTAAACAAATTAAAAAATCCTCTTCTCAAAGGAAAACTCTTTTCGTAGTCAAAAAAAGGACCTTGAAATTCTCGTTCATAGACTCTGAGTCAACCATTCGAGGGGTTCTCGATAAAAAGAACAAAGACGGAACAAGCTTAGGATGGGAAATTGGATCTTGGTTGTCCCTCGAGGCATCGATTTGTTTTAGATGATCACTTGTGATCTGTCTCCGTTGAACGAGAATTGGTCAATCGAACCTCGTCTTATTTGAGCTAAGAAAATAGTCGTGTATTCTTTGAACCTTTGCTTAACTTTTAGACTACCTTTTATCTCTCTCTTTGTTCTTCGATTTTACCATACAAAATACAGATGCAGCTTCAAAGTTGAACCTTTGGCCATAGATGGCTTCATTTTTCCACAAGACTTCAAAGAAAGGATGTTTACCTATTCTAAATTTTACTCCTGTCAGGCAAATTCTCCATTCGAATCGTCCCGAATCAAACTCCCGAAGAGGTGGAGAAGATCGTGGTCAACTATCTGAACAAGAAGTGGGCGGAACGCGGATCCAAAAACGTCTTCAATGCCCGAATGGAACACGGTGGGCGTTGCTGGGTCAGTGATCCCAACCATCCCAACTACGTGGCCGGAAGAAATGCCACGAAAATGGTTTACGGAGTTGAGCCGGATCTCACTCGTGAAGGAGGTTCGATTCCTGTGACATTGAGCTTGCAAGAAGCCACGGGCAAGAATGTCATCCTTATTCCCATGGGAGCTTGTGACGATGGAGCTCACTCGCAAAACGAGAAGATCGACGAACGAAACTACATCGAGGGAACCAAGCTTCTGGGAGCTTACTTGTATGAATTGGGACAATTGTGAGAATTGATTCCTTGACATTTTTATACACACCGTGACAACACCATTTTTCATTAAAGATGACAGTTATGGCACTGACTTAGATTCATTTGATGCTGATGGGAAACCGTTCGGTCAACTTACTTCTTTTCGAAGAAAATTTGTTGGGAGTTGATGGATGTAATACTGAAAGCTCATACTTCATAAGAACTGCGCCCGAGAAAACCCCAAGGTTTTGGACCTCCGAAATTTTCTCGGTAATTATTTGGTTGGTTGGTTGTTTGGTTGTTTAGCCCCAAACGCATCAAGTTCCCTAGATTACAAAGGAAGGAAACATTTGGAAGAAGCTAAAGACATCCTTCTGCCTTAACAGAATGAAGAATTATTGATCATTTTGAGCAAATGCTTGAAAGCCATGAAGGCTTGGTTAGTGTTTCGTGAGTGCTTCATCGTAAATGCCAATCAAACGTCATCGCCATTTGTACTATCGGGCAAACGTGTTAACTCCATCAACATGGTTTCTTATTTTCTGCGCATTTTTAAGAGATACAATAAGAAATATGATTTTGGGATTTTTGATTAATCCAAATTTATCTTGAAACGTTGTCACAAGAAACAATGGATTGATTGTCTGTCACCTTATGTTTCTCAACCCAAGCCGATATATTAAAAAAATCTACTTAAAGTCAGGAATATCATGGACAAAGAAAAAAACATAAAATCATACAAATATTTTATTAAAAGTTAAAAAGTCGTTAACTTATGAACTAAATATTTAATACCTGGGGCATCCACACTAAAGGTAGACAGACTGGGCCTGTAATTCGTTAAATTGCACGATTTTCGGATTTATGCCAAAAATTAAGACGAGGATTTATCTCTCCCGAGCAGGTGTTATTGTACAAATTTTGTTGTTAGACAAACTTGTTTGAAGTATAAATAAATTAGATTTGGTAATTTGGACGACCACCGCACGCTTCAAAAAATTGGACGTCAAGAGCGAAAAAATCGTCAAAATCCAATTTTTTTTGTAAAGTTAAAATGTTACTCATACTCATGTCAATTTGAGGTGAACACTTGTGGAGAAAAAATAAGGTTCGACGTGAGACGTCTTGACTTTAAAAGGTACATCATTTTTTCCTCGATTTTTTCTCGAACAAGTTCGTCTCACAACTAAATTTTGTGTAATATCACTCAACCACAAGGGATAGATCTTCATTTCGAGTTTTTACATAAATCCAAAAATCATGCATTCAAACGAGTTACAAGCCCGGTTTATCTTTAGTCTGAATACCCGTAGTTAAATCAACATTTCAAAAGTTATGTCTTAATAATTGCAAGTCGGAAAGAAGGACAAATAGGACAAATACACAGGGTTGTCCCCCATTAGAGTACAAATTCCTCATCAAGAATCACTCGTGACTCTTGAATTGAATCAATTGAATCAAGCGTGAATTACGTTTCTGATTATATTGTCAGTATTGCAGAGGACAGTTTTAGGAATGTTCAGGCCAATTTTTTTTCAAATTGATTTACTCATTATGACACTGATTTCGTTTTCAAGCACGACTCTCCCAACCAGGTTCCACAAGCTGGCACCTATTAGAAGGACCATTATTGCCTGAGTCCATTAGACGCTAAAAAAGTGATGGGATTACATTAGTACTTCTTAAGTGATAAGGACCTCAAGTTTACTTCATCGCCTCCTTTTGTCACAATTTACCATCAACATTTTTTGGAGTGCAACCCTGTAGATGACGAACTTCGACTTTGTACAGTATTTCTATGAGAAATCGAACCTTGTTTTTCAATTTTCCAAGTTTTATTCTTCTCTGACTGACAATCTAAAGAGAGATAAACCAGAAGGGACTTGACACTTCATCCTCCAAGCAAAATAAACTGGATGATGTAATTTGTCACAAGGTGTCTGCGGGAAAGCTCTGGATGAATAATTCACTCAATCAACGAGAAAGACAAGATATTCTCTCATAACCGTCCACTCTCTTGTCGCAACCGTTCGGAATAAGCTTTTGAGACCAGATTGAAGGAGTCCATGTATCGATCCATACACATGGCGATACATTTCTGAAAGAATTTGGAAAAGAGAAAAACATCAATGAAATGTTGACTTTTTAAGAGCCCTTAATTTTAAATTTACATTGTGATGAATGATTGACACGATATTTGATGGAACCGTAGAGTCAAAAAGAAGGATTCCTTGCTTTTCATTAAAGAGCCCAGAGGACACTAAAATCATTTGATATCAATATTAGTGCGAGATATTTGCAACCAAGGGCATGATTCTCAACCATGTGTCACAAACGCAAGGTCAAAAATAATTTGAAAAGCACATGCCCACAAAATCATTCAAATAAGTACGTAGAAGAACTTGATATTCGGAATCCGAGGGAAAAGTTCCACCTAGCTTGTTTGCAATTGAATGGAGACTACTTTTACCAACGAATTTTACTCTAAAAATCATTTAAACGTTGATCAGGAATAGTAATTAACAAATGCTTAATCATGCCTCAAAAGCTATTAGAATATCAGCTTCCATCCGTGATCGACTGAAAGGGCTCTTAACCAAAACCGAAACTTTCCACCAAAACTAGTTGATTGCAAAGTTTATCATGCATAGTTTTGCTTCAAACCATGCGCTTAAAGTTCGGTAATCGCAAATCTACAAAAGAAACCGTAAACTGAAGTTTCAGATATTTTTGGACTCAAATATATTCGATTTTGCTGTCAAATTCCGTACAATTTAGTGCACGTTTGCTTTCAATTTCGGTCCATCTTTCGACGGAAAACAGAAGGAAACAAACGGAACAACGAAGGATCCTGATAAAGCACAGAGAAGGTCTTCGTTGTTCGTTCTAATTCAGACTCTCCAAGATTTTGGAGGTTCTCTCAGGGCGCAAATGAAGCCTCTTCGATCTATATCTAACCTCAAATCCTCGGTTAGGACAGAGCCCATGAATGCCTTTGAAAATATACTCCCAGTATGAGAGATCTTTTATTCTTTCATTCCATATAAAATTTCTTTCGACTAGCTCAACATTTTGCAAACCTAACGAATTCATTTTGAGGTTGTACTAAATTTTTGGGAAACAACGAAGAGTTAGTAAAAAACCTCTTCAAACAATCATCGCTTAATTAAATCTAGCGTTCTGCAAAGGCGATGCAATGGATCATGATGTAATGAAAACAATTTGAACATGTACTTATGCAAGAATTGAACGTTTTGGGTTCCGATGAAAAAAAGCAACAACTCAATTTCTGACAAACAGGATGATGTGTTGTCGCAAATCCTTTCGATCTACTTTGTTCAGAAAACCTCTCAACAAGTTGCGAAAAATACACTTGCAAGTTGAACATCTCAATCAACTTTTTACCCTTTAAAAAACTTATTTATGAAGAATGAAGGTAAACGTGAATTGAAAATGAGAAGAGCCGTACGTTTTGTGTGGCTGTCAAGGAAATTGTCGTGTTCAAAAAATGGGACCAAAGAAGAGGGGAAAACCATGAATGTAACTGAAAGTTCTCAAATGAAAGCAACTAACTCAAACCAACATGACAACGCTTCAACGTCGTTGTTTTCTACTCCTCTCTTAACTTTCCATGAAAACTTGGCTCCAAAGAAAGTGTTTAATGGGCTTTGTACTACGTCCTTTTTTATGTTTAACTTCCCAGAAAATTTGCAAAGGAAATTATTCGACAAAAAATATGTGTACCTAACTTTATTACACATTAATAAATTTAAAAAGGGAAAATAACATGACAAATCAACCTAAAGACAAAAAATAAAGTGGCTAATCCACTCAGAAAGAGTGGCATATTCGGTAGAAAATTTTCGTTCGCAAAAAAATAAAATCATCCCGGTTTTTAATTCGAAGTGTTTTTAGACTTTTAAAGTCTTGAAGTCCAAAATGGCTTATAAACCGAAATGGACAAACCCCATTTTGTAAATGGTTTGAATCAAATATTTGCCGGTTATCCGCAATCCAAGTAGTAAAAAATTAGACAATGACCCAAAAGGAAGAAAAAAGAATAAACATACTCAACGGCTTTTTAAAATTAATCTAAAATTAAGAAAATTCCAAGCTAAATCATACGCGTCTAATCTCATTCAACGAGCCAAGCCATGTTAAAGATGAGCAAGACAAAATAGGGCTTAGTGACCAAACTTGACATTTCAATCAATATAACAAGTGGAACCGAGATCCCTTTCCTCTTATTTGTTTTTAAAGTCGAAAAAAATATCTTCAAATCTTGTAATTAAATGCGCTTGAATTTCATTAAGCTCAGCTTTGGCAATAATCACCCTCAGTTCGGGTTCGAACAGTGGTTCATACTCATAAAATTCATGGTTGAAGTCTCCCCTATTTTGATTTGGGTCATAATGGGACAAGTTTGTAAACTGACGTTTTGGTGAGATTGCAATACCATTTCCAGATATTTCTTTCATTTTCGCCATTTCAACTTCTTTAAAGCTTTCAAATTTTAGAAAATTCTGTCCAGAGATCCCGTGAAAAAAGATGTTTTTTTGGAAACGTGTAGGAAAATCCCGTTTTTCAATGATTAGGCTTTTGTGGCACGTTTATCAAGGCGATTCAGTTGGAATTTAAGAGCTCATACTTGATCCGAAGATCCCAAGGAGGTTCCGGGGCTGGAGATGCATTTCTTGAAGCATTTGTCCGTCACTTTCTGCAATCAAAAATGCAAAATCAGTCGATTCCGGTTGAGCTTTGTTTCTTCTTATATTCTATTTATTTTTCCTCTTAAAATCTTTCTATTTTTTTAATTACCGAGAGCAACTCTTGCATGTTGGCTAAAGCCACCTGGGCTTGAACCGTCCTCATGAGCTCATCCTTTTGACTCGAGGTCATTTTTCCCAACGTTTCGGCGTCCATGGCAAAAATAGGGATGGAAATCAATTCAATACACTACAACAACGTGATGGATGAAGAAAAAGAAGCTTTTGTTGATGAAGCTTGCAGAACAGGGCTGCCAGGTAATCGGATCCAAAAAACGCCAGATGAACCAGTCAAAACGCCAGAAAAACGCCAGATTCCAGTCTCTTTATGATGCATTTATTCTAAACCAGATATATCAGGTATCAATCTTTCATTGATAAACTTAGCTAAGTTGAACTTAATCATTGGGTTGGATTCATGCTTTGGGTTGATAATGTTGAAAACAACATTCTTTTCAACACGTTTGCTTTCAATAAGAATTAACCAGTTTTGAACTAACTGATAAGAAATTTGACTCAAACGGCTATCAGTTCGACCAAATAAGAAAACAGGAAATTAAGTAAGCCACCAGCATATTCAAAACAACTGATCAGGAGTGTCAATCAAAAAGCTTGGTCAGAGACACGCAAATCAAATTTGTTTTGCAATTATTTGCTGTTTTTCAATTTTCCTTGACATTTAGATTTGTCCCTTCAGCAAATTTTACTTTCCATCCCAGAACATATAATTTGTTATTTACCATGTCAGCACATTTTATTTACCACTTCAGCACATTTTGTTAATTTTTTTGAGCTTCAAAAGCATCTTTTGTGCGCTCAAAATCTCCATCCTTACTAATAGGTTAGTTTCAACAATTCAACACTCTATAGTTTTTTGACCGAAACACCAGGCACCAGTGAACAAAGATGGTATTGAAAGAGATTGCCACATCAGTCAAAAACTGGTCACACTATTTTTATAACTTTGAACTCTCTTGGTGAGTGAACCAAATAGCTCTGGGCCCGTATTCTCAACTCGTACTTGGTGCTTGAAGTAAGACTTCAAAAACGAAGTGACTACATAGAAGTACGACTTCCAAGTACCAAGAACGAGATGAGAATACGAACCCTGAATCCTGCTAAAATCAGCTTGACAAATTGTTTTTCAACTTATCCAAAAACTCCAATTTAAATACGCCAAATCTCACGATTTTCGTGTAAAAACCGCCAGAAACCTATCAAAATGTTCTTGCCTGCCAAACTAAAAATTCCTTCTGCCAAACTATGGCGTAAACCGCCAGAATACCGCCAGATTTTTCTGTCCCGCCAAAAAAAAATCTCGCCGCCAAACGAGGCCTCAAGCCGCCAGATACACCAAAATCTGGCGCCCCAAACCGCCATCTGGCAGCCCTGTTCCACAATGTTGACGAAAAAGAGCAAGGTTGAGTGAGTTCAATGGAATTGTGGGAAATTTGAAGACAGAGCGCTAGAGCAGTGTTTCAAATGAAGATGTTTGGGGGTTATCAGGAACCACTGGAGGTCAGGACGAATTTCAAAAATACACACTGGGTCCGATCATTGTACTAAAATGTGAGGTTTTTGCAACAAATGTATTGTTCCGTTGAATTTTCATTGTACTAATCGGACCCAGTGTGTATTTTGAAAGTAATCCTGGCTTGAGCCATCCTTGGGGTTATCCATTGATATCTATTAAATACTCGAGGAAGTGATACGTAAAAACGTGTCGCCCGTCGCCAACTGTTGAGCGGACAAAAGTGCGGGAATATTTAAAGTGTGTGTCCGGTCAAATGACAGCCATGTAATTGATAATTAATTACAATTACAATTACTTCATCAAAAAATGTAAATAAATACAATAACAATTACATTATCCGAAAAGTTAATTGACTTCAATTACAATTACGTGTCAATTACATGTCAAGTACATGTCAATTTCAAATATTCCGTCTCTTTCACCGTTTTGTCTATTCAAAACAATGAAAAATTAACAGATCTGCCATTTTTACGTAGCAATGCACCAACTGGCAACTTATAATGCCTGAAAGGTTAATATGAAAGAGTGATTCACAAAAAGCAAAAGCTTATGAACGGGCTTAAATAACAAAAATATTTTACCATCAATCACAAGGCATATTTTTCTTTTTCAGAAAACACGAACTTTGTACATGTATTTGAACTTTAACGATGTTTTAAAACTCATTTTTCTGCCCTTGGTTGTGAAAAGCCCTAATTCCTGACACAAAAATTACGGTCAAAAGCTCTTGTAGTTTTAAAGTATTCAAACATCAAAGCTTGGGTGTGTATTGTAACAAAAGCTACATGTTTGTGGCACCACATTGACCGCAAATTGATGACAAAACAATTGTTTTCCAAGTAAACCGATAAATTGGTTTTATGGTTAATTTGAGGAAGTAGGATTTTGAAAAGTAATTGGTAATTTGTAATTGAAAGTTCGTCAATTACATGGCCTGGCCAAAAATGTAATTAATTGCAATTACTTGGCCCAAAAATGTAATTAATTACAATTACTTGGCCCAAAAATGTAATTAATTACAATTACTTGGCCCAAAAATGCAAACAATTACAATTACTTTGCCCAGAAATGCAATTAATTACAATTACTTGGCCCAAAAATGTAATTGATTACAATTACATGCAATTGAAATTGAAATTACGTAATTGTAATTGCAATTACAATAACTCCTTATCCCTGATTAAAGGTGGTATTGAGTAATGTTTTGGGGTCATTTTAAGCTCTTGCTATTGGTCACTTTCTTGAAAGAACCTTCTGCAGAAAGAACCAAAGCACAGACCATATAATGGCATTACATGATCTGTGAACCAAAGACGTCACTAGGTCACCATGCCTTAATTTGAATACTACAATTAGGCATTTTTTGCCAATACATTGAATAAGTCGCTTATAAGTAGAACACAAATTTAAGCTTTTGTGTTTTGTAGGGTTAATCCAAAAGATATGTGGACAAAAACTAAGTTGTGACTTCAAGAACGAGTTTCTAAAAGTTGTGCTTGATTTGCATGTTTGGTCACACTAACTGTCCGCTCAAAGGTTGTGAGTAGTGATGTGACTTGGGCAAGTAATGAGTCATCACAGACACCCAAGAACAAGTTGTTGACAAGCATTACTTGGGCAATACACCAATACACTTCCCAAGCTCAAGGGACATCGGAAGATGCAGTTGCCGGCAGTTGCTCTTGGAAGAGTTAAGATACTTGCAGTGTGACTTAGAAGAAAAAATGTCAAGTTGCATTTTCGATGATCTTTTGACCTTAATAATTTAGCAATAAATAGTGGAAGTGACACAAAAAAAAATATTTCAATTTGGATAGCATTTGCAAAACCATGGTTTTTTTTTTGTTTCGGTTCTAGGCCACACATGAATGCACTTTTGAGGCTAATCAAGACCGAGATTTAGAAGTCACACTTCCAGAACAATCTCGTTTACTCAGAGTTGCCGGCATGAAAAAGTAAAATGCCAAATCTTTTTTTAGTATTCTCGAAATATTTTGCATTTCCCCATGTGAGAGAATTGAAGTGTGTAATTTTCTTTAAAATACATTCTTTCAAAGGTATGGGCCTTATTTAGCTGAATCAGCCTGGTTTAGTGAAATTCGGATGGCAAGTTTATTCTTCGTTCATAGCAAATTTGGCAAACCTGTTAGCTGGGAAAAGTACTTGTACAAGCACCCAAGCTATGCCAAGCTTCAGCAAGCCCAAGCGCTGTGCCAGTACAGCTTGCCCAATCTCTTGTTTGCCCCCCATCACTAGTTGTGAGGGCAACATTTTCCTCATAAATTCAACGCATACCGCCTGCTTGCCAAATCAGCCGGAACTAAAAGCTTGCACGCTATCTTGTAATTAATTAACGATCTATGGACTTGATCAAACGAGGTTATTGTTGAAGGCGAAGGACGTGAACCCCCGTGAACCCTTATCTTTTAAAAATTATCAGTTTTTTTTATTTTTATTATGATACCGCCCCTCGATCAGCTAATGCAAAGTCAATCCACCCTTCGTTATTTCAATTACATTTCGTTACTTTCAGCTCATTTGCAAAAAATAAATGAAAGATAAAGTACATTTGGGCCAATATACTTCAAATGTTTCAATAGGAATTTATTTTTTATTTACAAGGCGTATTCTGAAGTCGGACAATTTAAAGGGGGCCTAAAGGCAATGTCAACGTCGCTACTCCCAAATAAGAGTTGGGTCAATTACTTGAAAAAATATAAGCATTACAATTACCTGCGAAATGTAAGTAATTGTGATTGAATGATAATGTAAATTTGGAACGAGAAGGAACGAATAAAAGCAAGTCAATTTTTTCAACGCTTTTAAAAATATGCCCACTCCCGTTGTACTAATTATATAACATGCTTCAAATCCTGTTCTTTTTGGGCAATTGAATCCACAACTAGAGTGTTGGATGTTTCCTATTTTCCTTTGGTGGAAAATTCAGAGCCAAGTTTTAAACATTTTAGACATCTATCGCGCTTGTGATGAAGAGGATCAGTCTGTGCCCGTCTTTGAGTTTTCAAAGCAAGGTCTCAGATACTGAAAATAGCACGCCTGTCGAATTTGCGATTGATATTGGCTTACATTGGAAGAGGTGTAGAGATTGGCAAGCTTTCCATCCATTACTTCTATTCTGAAGAGTTAACCATTCGCCAAAAATGTTTTGCTCCGAAGAAAGACGCATTTTTTTTTGGGGGGGGGGCGGATTTTTCAATACCGCTACAAGGAATGGGATTCCCTGTAAAGAGAGTTAATGATTAATATAGATTATAAAATTACCGTTTATATGAAATTTGATCTACCAATGAGTTACTGTTGGCAGATCTATACAACCCTTGTATAGTGGGTTGGTCAGGAATAGTTTTTAAATATTTGTCCAATCCTGCCTTAAATGCTGTTAGAGGATCAACTCCTTACATTTTCCCGACGAAGGCAAATAGGCAACAAATTGAACAATGAAGGAGCCCGATAAAGAAGAGAGGAGCACTTCATTGTTCGAACTAGCCTTGATTCCTTAGGATTTGGAGGTGCTCTCAGAGCGCACGTAAAACCTCTACGATCGCTACAACTGATCTCAAATCCTGGGTTAGGACAGAGCCCATGAATGCTCTTGAAAACATACAGTATCAGATACCTTTCATACCTTCTCTTAGTACTGTACAGCCCTAACTTCTAGAGCCTCTCCCAGTATGAGAGCTCTCTCATTCCTGTGATGTTCCTGGTAAAACATCTTTGGACCTGCTCGACCTTTTGCAAACCTGCTGAACTCATTGGAGCCCAAATGGGTGAGGCATATTCAAGATGCGGCTGAACAATCGACTTGTACAGAGTTAGCATTGTAATACTATATCTGGACTTGAAAGTGCGATAGATCCAGCCGCACGTTTGAAATGCCTTCCCCACTTTCAACTGGATATGCTCATCAAACTTTCCATCATCTTGGACGACAACTCCCAAATCCCTCATGGATGAGACCTGCTCAATATCACAACCTCCATTGTCTTTGAGCGGAACATCTAATTTTGACGCCCCATACGTCATTGTGCGGAATTTCATCCCGTTCAATGCCATATTACTTTCGCCAACCCAAGAGTAGATTTTCTTCAAGTCCTCAACTAAACATTTTGACCGTTCCTTCCACATACTAATTTTGTGTCATCAGCATATGAAGAAATACTGGCTTTTGTTCTAAACTTCTGGAGAGGAGCAATAGGATAGCATTTTCTCTATGTTTCAGCTCTCTTCTTGTCAGTTGTCGCAGTGACTTGAAACGACAAATGCCTCAGGCACGCGTTTTCCCATCAAACTTCAAAAGAGCCTCATTGATCGTTTTCCAAAGTCCTTTGCTTTTTTCGATTCAATGAGTAACTCCTCTACACATAAAAAAGATAAAAGCAGAAGAAAAAACACACTTCGTTCCTTTTTTCTTATTTCCAGGCGAACAACCTAAAGAAATTTACTCAAAATTGCCAAATAGCTGGATGAGAAGGAGAAAGGCTACTAGATTATTGGATTAAATTAAGGCAGTGCCATCCTCTTGATTGGCTCCCATTGTGCGTTCTCGCTTCAAGAACGACACGGCAAGAGGCAAAGATCTTGATTTTGGAGCAAACGATGGGTCGAGAACTGAAGCTGAATCGAAAGGTACATTCATTATTCAACCACCTTTGAGGATATTGAAGTCCCGGTAGTTTGGATCAAAATCAAAATACAGAATGCAAGTAGTTACTTTGTCAAAAATTGTTTTAAAAGAAATGTATAATTTTAAGAGAATTTTTTCATCCGATTTCAAAGTCCAGAATAAAACATCTATATTAATTTTTTGACGTAATTCCTTGTGACACGGAAATGGAAAATAGTTATAATAGTAATAATTAGGGCCCGGAAAAATATTTGCAAAAAAGTAACAAAAATCCAACATATATTTTCTTCAAAAGCCCAAAATATTTGGAAAAAAGCCGGATATTTAAACAATATTTTTTTTTGATAAGGCCATTTTTTGTTATTTTGTGTGTGTGCACCGATTTTCCAAATATGTTTCTGGCGAAATTGACGTATTTGGCCGTTTTTGGCGGCAAACTTGCCATGTAATTGATTTAAACAACACAATTTTCAATTTGCCTCAAAAGATGACCCAGTTTTTTCGTTTATGACTGTAGTTTTGTAAGTGAATGTCTAATCTTAGTACAAATCCCATTTTGTAGAGGTTTTTCTTTTGTGGATTAATGTTTGGAAGGCTCTATTGCGCATTGGTCATTCAATTCTTTTCCTCAATTTTGCCCAAAATATTTTTTTGACTAGAATATTCGATAAAATATTTATTTTTTCCTTGAAACAGCCAAAAAATTTAAAGAATCGAGGAAAAGTGGAGAAATATTTTTAAAATATTCTATATTTTAAAAAATATATTTCCGAGCCCTAGTAATAACTAATCTACAAAACTGCTATGTATGTTAGCAATGTTGATTTGCTCTCTATATAAAAGTTTGACCTGACCACCCATCCCTTAGAACCAAACCCAATGTGCTTCGCCTCAACCTGGGAACTTGGGTTGGACTCGCCGAAATCATGGTCCTCATGAAAACAAGCCTTATGAGTTTCAACGGTCTCACTCTTTCCACTATTCAAGACTTTTTTCTTGCTTCTTCCCATTTTAAAGACCAAAATAAATCCAAAACCAATAAAAAATCCAATTCAAACAATAATAATGTTTATTGCGACTCTTGGTCATGTCAGGCAGGTCAAAAAAGAAGTATAAAATAAAATAAAAATATACATGTATGGTCATATACGGTACATGATTAAATGACAATGTCAATGAAGCTTCTCTATGAAGACAAAGAGAAAAATGAAGCATTCTGTAGGACCTTTTGAGGTCGACGGTAAAACCATCAATGATAGTGAGGTTTTGGCCAATATGCTTGGAGATCAGTTCTCAAGTGTATTTTCAATTCCAAAAAGGGTAGTCAGAGCAGGCCATGACTGTAGCAATGTTTTTGATGAGACTGGCATTGATAGTCAGGATAATCGATTGGAGGATCTGGTAGTCACAGATCAAGATGCTTTTGAGGCCATCAAGAGCTTAAAGCTCTCGAGTTCCCCTGGACCAGATGGTGTGACATCTCAGTTTCTGATGAAATGTTCACAGATTCTTGCCCCTGTTTTCTCCTATTTGATGCATCGCATCTTAGATAAGGGCAAGTTTCCCTCCTCTCTAAAAGTAGCTCATGTCGTTCCAATTTTTAAGGGCGGAGATAAGTCACTCCCTAGTAATTATAGGCCCATTTCTCTGACCTCCAGCGTTGCAAAGGTTTTCGAGAAGATTATGAAGTCCAAGCTTGTAAATTATTTGGAAGTCCATGATTTAATTCCTTCTGGACAGCATGGGTTTCGAGCTCATTTTAGTACAGTAACCCAATTGGTTGATCATATTGAGCAAATCATTGAAGGGCTCGAAAGTCACGAGTCAGTTGATGTAGTCTACTATCTTGACTTTGCCAAGGCCTTTGATAAGGTAGATCATGGTCTTTTGCTTAATCAACTCAAAGAGTTAGGGGTCCAGGGTAAGGTCCTGACTTGGATTGATAGTTTCATAAGCGAAAGGAAGCAGATAGTTAAAGTTGAAGGATCTTTCAGCGGCATGTATGATGTCAAGTCAGGTGTTCCGCAAGGTTCAATTTTAGGTCCGCTCTTGTTTATTCTCTTTATTGCTCCTCTCCAGAAGTTTAGAACAAAAGCCAGTATTTCTTCATATGCTGATGACACAAAATTAGTTTGTGGAAGGAATGGTCAGGACTCAAAATATTTAGTTGAGGACTTGGAGAAAGTCTACTCTTGGATTGGTCAGAGTAATATGGCATTGAACGGGATGAAATTCCGCACAATGACATATGGGGCGCCAAAATTAGATGTTCCGCTCAAAGACAATGGAGGTTGTGATATTGAGCAGGTATCGTCCATGAGAGATTTGGGAGTTGTCGTCCAAGATGATGGAAAGTTTGATGAGCATATCCAGTTGAAAGTGGGGAAGGCATTTCAAACATGTGGCTGGATCTATCGCACTTTCAAGTCCAGATATAGTATTACAATGCTAACTCTGTACAAGTCGATTGTTCAGCCGCATCTTGAATATGCCTCACCCATTTGGGCTCCAATGAGTTCAGCAGGTTTGCAAAAGGTCAAGCAGGTCCAAAGATGTTTTACTAGGAACATCACAGGAATGAGAGAGCTCTCATATTGGGAGAGGCTCCAGAAGTTAGGGTTGTACAGTACTCAGAGAAGGTAGGAAAGGTATCTGGTACTGTATGTTTTCAAGAGCATCCATGCATGGGCTTTGCCCTAATCCAGGATTTGAGATCAGTTGTAGCGATCGTAGAGGTTTTACGTGCGTTTTGAGAGCACCTCCAAATCCTAAGGAATCAAGGCTAGTTCGAACAATGAAGTCCTCCTCTCTTCTTTATCGGGCTCCTTCATTGTTCAATTTGTTGCCCATTAGTCTTCGTCGGGAATTTGTAGGAGCTGATCCTCTAACAGCATTTAAGGCAGGATTGGACAAATTCTTAAATACTATTCCTGACCAACCCACCATACAAGGGTTGTACAGATCTGCCAACAGTAACTCATTGGTAGACCAAATTTCATATAAACGGTAATTTTATAATCTATATTAATCATTAACTCTCTTTACAGGGAATCCCATTCCTTGTAGCGGTATTAAAAAATCCGCCCCCCCCCCCAAAAAAAAAATGGTTAAAACGTATAAATAGATGAGTAAAATTGTGATATCACAGTTGAGTTGACTAGAATGCGTTTCATGACAATTAATGAATGTTTGTTCTTGCTTGGTATTGTAATACAGACAATTGACAAATACCGGTACATTCAAAATGCACCATAATGAGCTTAATAATGTGTCGACCTCTGAACCTGACCTTCACTGACCTGCCTAAAAGTAACGTCCTTAGAGCACGGAAATGGAACTTTATATTAAATGTCCTCCTCGTTTGGGGATAATCCACTCACTTTCCTTTCTTTACCGGATTGGAGGCCTTTTCTGTCAGGTGAGGTTTCCTTTCTTCGCCCGCTCCAACCTGGCGGAGTGTCATCAAACGGGAATTGCCAGCGTTCAACACGGTTCGACAAAAGCATCATCGATGAAGAGTGGCAACGGAGAAACTGTTCTCGCCGAAAGTTAACGAAGGTCTTTCTAACCATATCTGTAATGGTTAGAGTAAAACCATTCATTCTCGGGAAGTCAGTGCAAGTGCAAGGTTGTGGAACAAATCAAGTCGTTTACATGGATATCGGCTTTACCATGACTTCTGAAGCCCAACAAAAAAATTGAACAACGAGTGAGCAAAACAAATCAGGCAAGTGTTGTCTTTGGGTTTTAATTGCTCTTCAACAAAGGACGAATAGTAACAAACTTCAGTAGTTTTGACTTCTTACTAACCTTTTGATCCCATTTCAGTCCAATCACTTCAAAATGAACGAATCTTTCAATGAATCTCACGAGGCTGCCATGGCCAAGGCTCAAGAGATCTTATTGGACATGTACCGTGCCAATCGGTCCATTGCTCAACCTTGGTATTCGATCTTCACCCTCGTGTACACATTTCTCATTGGAACGGCGTTTGGAGCCAACACCTTGGTGTTCTTCTCTGTGATTCGTAGGAAAGAGATTTGGAGTGCCAGGAATATTTTCATCTTGAATCTGACCCTTGCAGACATGCGTGAGTTCTATTGAAACCCCTGTTCTTCGGAAATATAGATTTAATCCTCACTAATCTACTTCAATAGGAATACCAAAATGTGGGCGATGCAAAACCCCCTCATGCATTGTTGATTTCTGACGAAAACAATCCATCTTTTTTCAGTCCTTTGTGTCACAATGACCTTCAGCGCTGTGGATGTTCTGACTAAATATTGGCCTTTTGGCCATGATAGTCTGTACCTGTGTCGAACTGTGAAGGCTGCTCCTTGCTTCGTGGTCTATATGACATCTCTCACCATCGTGGTCATTGCCTTCGATCGATATTGGTGTATCGTGAGGGCAAACTCAAGGCAACTCTCGCCTGTTCAAGTAAGGCCCTTTTGTTTCTAAATGTATAGTAGTTGCTATTTATCAGTAGGACTTTTGAAATCTGATGAATAAGCTTTTTGGGCAGAAAACAACCTTTACTGCATGAAACGCACATTAACGCCCTTTCTGCATTGTTTTTAGCAAAAAATCTAATTTATTTCCCGCCTTAATGTGGCAATGTTACAAACTTTGAAAAAAATCAACATACCGGATTTTTAAGTGAATTCACAACAAGATGTTCAAGTTTAACGACGCCATGCTTAGGTCGCTCGTTTGGAGGGTAAACAGTTTGGAGTAGGGGTGGGCGAGAAGTCGGTGTCGGGGTGGCGAGACGCATAAGATTTCGTTATTTCTTTTTTCAAAAAACTGAAAATTGTTGTACATAAACACTTTCACAACCGGTGCTGGTGTCAGTGTTGACATTAACAATTCCTCCTGTGTTGGGATCTCCGTCGACGGCAAAAATGCCAATGTCACCCATCTCAAGTCTGGTACAGGGTTGCCAGGTGGTTTCCAACTAAGACTGCCAAAAATCCAAAATACTGCCAGTTAGAGATGTTCAGGACAGACATTGGGGCACTCTTGTTCCAATGGAACAAGGCTCTTGTTTGCCAGCGAATATAGTTGTTTTCTTGCATATTCTACCTCTTGCAGATTCTTTTTGGGCAAATTTGACCCCCTTTTACCCTTTTTTCATGTGTTCAGCTCATTTACCGGATTTCAACAACCCTACTTATCAGGAAGCTCCGAGACTTCCTTTCAAGCATTTGTACCCTTCAATTCTTCATGATGAGAATGGCAATCATTGACCAGAGTTAATCTTGAATTGGGATTGGAAAACTTGGAAAATTAGCTCTCGTCGGACTGTTTATACCTCAGAGACCAGATTAAGATGCTGATTAGTTTTCGTCCAAGACGGTGAAATAGGTTCGTAGCAATTATCAAGAAGTTGGAAGAGTGGAAAACCCCCGATGTGGGTGGATGTAAACGAATTATTTTAGGGTTTCTATTTGCTGGCTTATGTTCAGTACTTCCGTGACTGGATTTTTCCAAGTACAGAAAGTCTGTGTTTTCAAAATATTGTCTGATACGTGAAACGATATACGGTATTTTACCTTCGATCTCATTTCATAAGAGGTCGGTAAATTATGGACCATTCCTCGTACTTGATTCCCAGAGAGCTTTTGTGGACTTTGAAGCTTTCAACATAGTGTGTCTCATTTGGAGTCGTTGGTTATACTGCAATGCTTGTGTGTCGTGAAGCGATACAATAAGAGCGTTTATTTTCTTCGACCAAACCATTTTTTACCCTTTGACCCTGGCATTAAAAATTTCGCCTCTCCCCCTCCGTCTTGATTAAGATACACCTTGTTGCATGATGTCTGGTACATGGTGTTAAAGCAACAACAGGGCGCAAGAAGATCCTTGAACTCGAAATTTCTTTCGAATGCCTGGAGGAAAGGATTTTGTTTTCATAACCTAAATGTTCCAATAGCCCTTCTCGTAAAAAGGTGCCAACAGGCTTATCAAAGACGTCACGAAGCGGCACTATGATTTGAACTTATTCTAAATAAACTGGAAAAGAACAAAGTCTAAAATGATGTACTATCTCTTCGTGGCCTTCGTCTAGTTCATTTCGACCACTCATTTTCTTACTAGCGTTCCACTCAAAATCAGTATATTTGAGATCTCTACATAGATCTTACTACGTCTTAGCGGCCTTATCACCAACATTAGTAAGGTCATGTGTCATTTAGGAGATGCAGACATGATTAAAGGTCGTAAATGTGAGACACCACATTAACAAGTAATTATTACCCGTCGACTCAAAAGGTTAATTATGTGCGGCACTTTTTACCTTTCTAATCGACGAAGTTCGTGTATCGGTCATCAAAACGTTGGAAATTAGTAATAAATAACTTTGCTGTCTCTTTCTTCTCATTTAGGCCATTGCCATATTATTGGCTCTCATCTTGACATCGCTTCTAATGTCAACACCCATCTATAATAACTCTCACCTTCACGTCCCAGCCGCTCTCCAATCATCGTCAGACAATGAAGGCCAAAAAGGCTCAAACAGCCAAGAAGAAAGTCAAGAAGAGAGCGCCGATGTCACCATCGACTTTGATATCCCTTGGTCTGAGATTGTCTTTTGTATTGAGGATTGGAACATGCAAGGTAAAATGATTCAAATTTTTGGCCCCAAAATCCTAACTAGAGGTGCAGATTTCAGGCAAATAAGATTTTATGCCCAAAAACATGTTTATTTGCTATTTGTTTGCTTTTATAGTTTATTTGCCATTTTTCATTTTATTTGCCATTTTTGGGCAAATAAATACAAAATTTGCCAGTTTTTGGGCAATTAAATGCAAAAATAGTCTTTTTGTTCAAAAATAGGAAAAAACAAATTTCTTCAAAATGTTTTGTTTAAAGGATGTATTGATTATTCGACGTAATAAAACAATTTTCTCTTAAATGTTTGTACACTTGCATTATTCCACTTTATTGTTTGTGAAACGTAAGTATGATTTTCCAAATTTAGTAGCCAGTTTTGCTAAATTTTGGTAATTTTTCGTGTCGATTTGCCATTTTATTTGCCATTTTTTTGTTTATTTACCATTTTATTTGCCAATTTGGACACTTTTATTTGCCATTTTTGGGCCCTAAGAGGGATGTTTTATTTGCCAGAAATCTGCACCCCTAATCCTAACTGTTTTGATATAAACGTGTTATTATTGGTTTTCAACGGTTTAATGACGTGTCTCTTGCAGGCAATGGTTCCACCTCTCTAATTCACTCAAACAACCAGCGTCACTTGTATTCCATTTTCTCATTGGTGTGCCAGTTTGGAATCCCTTTGACCATCATTTCGGTTCTTTATATGCTGATCTACTCGTATCTTCAAAAGAACCGCATTGTCCGCAAGGAGAAAATATCCGATCGGAAAAGGGCCAGAAGAACCAACACGATGCTTTTTATCATCTCCTTGTTCTTTTGTCTGTGTTGGTTGCCTTTAAACGGACTCAGTCTGGTCATTGATTCCACTGATTTGTTTGAGGTAAGAGCGTTTTAGGTAATCAACTGAGAAGGTTAAATGGCAAAAACATGACCAAGCAAGCTTGATCAATTTGTTTTCAGCTATTTTGAGTCAACAATTACCCATGGCTCGAGTTATTTGCACAAGATGATGCTTCACTCATTTTGACACTAGATATTTTTAGCATTCTATGCTTGACTTTCTCTTTAGGATAAACACGAGTTGATGCTTATCGTATTCATCATTTGTCACGTTATTGGAATGTCATCCGCTTGCATCAACCCAATTTTATATGGATATCGTAATGAGGGTGTGCGCAATGAAATCTCCGGCATTTTCAAGCGTTTTTCCTCTCGTCATTCTTCAACCATCGGTCGAAGGCGCCCAAGAAATTTGATTGAGATGCGGTTACACCATCAGAATCAAAACAACAATAACTCTCCTGAGATCATTGTGGAACAGCATCAACCAGGTGTGTTTCTAATGTACACCAACATATTCTTATTTATCGTATAAGCCTCTCGAAAATATTTAGATGGGAAAGTTATTTCTTTTGACTTGAGGTTTTAACTCAAAAATAAATAAAAAATATGCCAAATAGTCCGTTTCACGAGAGTTTGATTACCCAAATCAGATGGGCTAGGACATAGAGGACTGCAAACTGGAGACCGCTCCTCATTTCGCCGTTTACGTTAGTAGGGAAGTCTTTCCCAAGCACGGTGGATTGCTTAGCTCTCACTGATGAAATGTCAAGATTTTTAAATACGTTTTTCAGCGTCAAAGTGTCAAAATGTACAACTTTCATTAAACCAATTATTATATTTTAGGTTATATAAAGTAATCAAATCCCTAAAACAAATTGCTAGCATTTCCAAAACTGAAGTGATAGCTGTCAAAAGGGGCTGTAGATTGGCATAGACATCACATTTTACCAATTTATCTCGAGCAGATGTTCAGCCATATTAGTACAATGAAATCTCAAATGATATTCTTTATTCATTTAAAGACATATATTGTAAAATCTTTGTTTTGTCTAGATCTTTCATTGGTTTCATAGGATTTTTACCCAAGCCTAAAGAATTCGCCAAAAGATGTTAAGAAAGAGGATGCAAGTACTATGCGCCAAGCCAAAGAAATCGTCCTTGGCCAATTTGGTTAAAATTGGCGAGATAATGGGGGCATTAAGAAGTATTTTGTTAAAAAACAGGCTACAATACGAATAATGATACTCAAGCATTTGGGCCGAATCAAAAACACCATTTGTCAAAAACCAAAACGCAACACATTTCATACCATGCTCGGACCATGGTAGACCAACGTATCTAATTCTAAATGTCCTCTACAATTCGCATTGTGTTTTATTACTAAAATTTAACATGGCACAAGTAAAACAAGTCAACAACAAGTTAAAAGTAGATTAATAAGAGTGCCTCTTGGCAAACTTTGTAATTTGGTCAAGAAATTATCTTGTGTTCCCGAAGAAGTTAATTGCATTCTTGTACCAAATCATCCCGGGCAACTCCAATTTCACCCATCTGGGACTTGGAAAGCCCACGTGATTCTTTTGTTCCAAGAATGGGATTATTAACAAAATTTGATCCAATTTGGTTCCAATCCGTGTTTTTCTGCTCATTTCATCATCATTTTTATGAATCTTCCCCTGAGAAAGAGAAATAATTATGACAAAGGCCTATCTTTTGTTCCAGATTGCTCTCACTCAACGGATCAACCTTCAGAATTGAACGATGTTGTCAGTGACCATGAGATGTCTAACAGTGGAGCCACAGCCAGTATTCGTTACTGTTCCACGATCTGTCCAGAGTTCATGCGTTCTCCATCCATTAACAGTGTGCCAGAGTCAGACAGATCATCTAAAAGGCATATGATCTTCAAAAAACGTCCAACGAAAGTGTCTTCCTTTGACGAATCATTTTTTGGAAGACCCATTCCATCTTTAAAGGTCTCATATATTTAGACTTCTCACCCGTGTGCATATGAGATATCTTGACATTGACATATTCAACTTGCGGTCCAACTTGAAGAGAAACTTTGAGCCCAGTTTCTCCCTTAATTGGACTTCTCAGCGAGAAAAGTTCAAAATACGAGGATTTGAAGGATGACAGAAATTTTTCATACTTCTGAATTTTCCCTTTCATAGCAAAAATTCGCTTTAACTTGTCAGATTTCAAGTCCAACGAGTGATGATTGTGATATTCGACTTATCCATCCTAGTGACATGGTTGTTGAGGTAATATTTTCTGCAAGTGTTGTTAAGATGTCGTGTTTAATCTATATTGATTCTTTAAATGTGAAATACAACTATTCATGGATTTTTTTGGCCTCCAACTTCCAAATGTGTAGCCAGAAGTAAATAGAAATGATTATTCATGGGATTTCCCCATCTGACAAAATGAGTCCTTTCCGGATGTACACAAAGCTAAATACTTCATTATGAAGAGAGTATTCTAGAGGCTTAAATTTTCTTCCCGACCTTTCCAACTGGAAAGTAACTAATAAGCTTGAAATTGGTAGTGGGTACTTGTGGTCACAAAAAAATGTGCCAAAAGGCAAATTTAGACACACAGTAGGAAGATTTCTAGAACTGCTTGGGGCGTTGCTAATGGACGTGGTGAAAGAGCTCGGTTAAAAAGAAGTTTTTGTCTAAAAAGAAATGGGAAGTTCTTATTTTTATTGACCGCCTTCTCCTTTTATGAGACTTCCTCCAAGCTCGAAGAGGTCAGGTCCAAAATATTATTCACCTACAACTTACTTTACTACCCTACCAATCATTTTATTGCCCTATGAATGAATCATGTGGTTACAAATACATCTCGTACGCACAGTTATTTGCACGTCTGAAGCCCCTGTCTCATTGACGGGGAATGATCCTGAAAAGTGGTCGTGGTAGGCTTTTATACCATGTCACTGAGTAGCCAACACACCAACTGATGTACTTGAGGTGAACGGAGCTTGCTCCTAATACCGGTATTGAGTAAGCAAAGCATGCTAGTTGGATAGTACGAATGTCCATGGTTGAACTGATTTTCAGGGTTGAAAAATTGTAACGGAAGTCCCAAAAAGGATAAGTTGGTCAACAAAATACCATATGCACCCACAAATGAAGGGAGGAATGGCCAAGATCCGACATCACTCGTTTCATTTTAATTGACGTCCCTCGGGCTGACGCCCTCGGGTCGCCAATAAAATGAAACTCCCTCCGCCGGATTTTGGCCATTACTCCCTTCCTTTGCAGGTGCATAAATAGTATTTTGATCAACTCGTGAAAAGGAACATCACGCACAAACAGGTTTTGGTCTCGATCATGAATGTATTTTTTCTTGTTAAAGGCTTGCAGTTCATGTCCAAGATCAAGAGAGTTCTCTTGCAAAAATATGAAATTATAAAGAGGAGTAGAATACAAAGGTGCGAAACTTAAATCATTTAGTAATCACTAGATAGCATGCAAGCTTTAGTCAGGCTGATTTGGCAAGCGGGGCGGAATGCGTTGAGTTTATGAGGAAAATGTCGCCCTCACAACTGTTGAGTGGACAGTTGGTGTGACCGTGGTCACCTAGTGAAGTCTTCGTGCCTTTCAAGAAAGTGACCACTAGCAATAAGAAAAAATGACCCATAAACATTAATCAATTCCACATCTGATTCATTAATTGCATGGTTGCATTGTTCCCGCACTTTTGTCCGCTCAATAGTTGGCGACCCGTGACACATTCTTAGGCTCACACTCCCTCTAAAATTTAAAAGAACTCAATGGTTTGAAATAGCCAGAGAGAACCAGAAAAGAAAGAACGAGGGACAGTACAGCTCCTCGGAAAAAGTGATCCACTTGAAGTACCTGTTCCTGAAACTGTCATCTATCACAACACGTCGTATTCCAAGAGTGTCAAAAATTCAGGTCGATTGAAAAATTGTTCCTGGTTGTAAGGCAAAGCTGGAGCATTCTTAGTTACTGTATCTAGAATCCATTCCGAATAAGCGATTCACCTTAAAAATGTCATTCAAGATGAGAGGAACTGTAAGTGTAACCTAACCTCATCCGTTGCTTGAGTATAAGAGATGCATTAAAACTTTTTATATTGGTCTTATACTAATTGGTTGTATACTTATATTGGTATATTGACTGTCAAAACCGACTTCTCTTATCATATATCTTTTATACATTAAATTAAACGCATCCAGAACGAAAAAAAGATATGATTGAACATCCTTATTAGAACTTTACTTTCAAAAAGGTTGTTATTACTAAGGATGTCATTCTATTGCACAAAAAATGGCCTAAATTGCGCAAAAAATTGCACAAAAAACGGCAAAAATTGCACTGTAAATTGCACAAAACCTCCATTCTGGGAAAGACCTTTTTGAATGGTCTTAAATGGGGCTTGCAAAGTTTATTTGCTCTTACATGTTAACAATGAAGTGTTCCATTGAATTCTGGGAAACCATCTATGAACAAAGGTGAATGGGTGCTTGTTTGTAAACAAAAGGATTTTTTGTTGTTTAGCTTTTCTACGAATCTCTCGTTATACAAGCCTTTGAACGTTTCACACGAGTTTGAGGAAAGTACAATAGATGGCGTTAGGAGTAAATTTTGGCTTTTGACTCGAATTATTCAGGGCTCGAAAATTTGAAATTGCTGCCAAATACGAATGCACGAAGTATCAACTAATGAAAGAGTTCAATCTGATTTTCAATTTGTTCAATCATTTTTGTGCGATAATTCGTTGTGACTGCCAATTCACGTAAACTGTACATTTGTCACTTCTGCGAAAAGTCCGTTCGTTTATAGAGAATATCCAAAAAGTGAGCCTGTTATTGAAGACTTCGGCCTGGGGTGCCATCAAGATCAATGGCATTGGTGGCAGTTCTAAAAGATTGAACAGATTGAAATCAAATTAAATCCATCACTAATATGAACTTGAGGCAAACTTTAATGACTCAGTGAAAAGTTTTAACTCCAAGATAACTCGGAATGCACTTTCCAATGTGCTGCCATCAAACTACGGTCAGATATATTTATCATTATTCAATGTAAGGACTGTGATGATTTCAAATCAAGTTTCTTTCCCGCTTCCGTCTCCAATAACTCGTTTCTGTTCCTTCTTCTTTCTTCCGTTCTTTTCTATTAAGTTCGAGAAGTTTCGATGATGTGCTCGGCACGTTCACTTGAATAAAGTTCCACCACTTTTGATTTGTGTTACTTTATTTTCGATATAACACAAGGACTGCAAAAGCCCATAAAGTTGTCGTCTGCTTCCCTATACGACTGAAATATTTGGCACTATTTTAGCCACTTAGAATAATTGTTGTACTCAAAACCAGTTTTTGCACAAATGGAGGAGGTTTCTGGCGGGAATCTCGGGAAAATACATGAAAATTGCACAAAACCTGAAAATTGCAAAAAATGGAAATAAGCGGGAAAATTGCAAAAAGTTGCATTTACTAGAGAATGATATCCCTAGTTATTACTCTACACCAGGGGTCGGCAACCAATTTCGGGCCGACGCCCACAAATTCGATTACATGTTATCTGGGGGCCCACCAAACAGACGTTGGTAGTTACAGGGGCCCACAAATTAACGATGAAAGAGCTTTGGACCCACGAGCACAGTACTATGAATGGGTCGTAGGCTCACTATTTTGGACTTTCCCCAAAGACCACCCTTGGGCCACATGTGGGCTGCGGTCCACCGGTAACTAACCAATACTAAAACCTTCTTTTTTGGTTGTGTGCAATGTATACAATTTTCAAAGCACATTCAATCAACTAATCACAGGTCATATTTCTAGAGCAGTGCTATATAGTCTGACGCTCAAGAACTCTCGATTTTTACCATTTTATGAAGCCACGATTATGAGGGAACGATGATATCGTTCTCTCCGAAAAATTCATGCAAACCAAAGTTGGCCAACCTCTCCAACCAAGTTAGCGAGTCTGCCATCTTGACAGACCTCGCCTTTTCTTTCCCTTCCACTGCCAAAATTCTAACCAAAGTTGAATCCAAACTCTTTCTCATTTTCTCAACAACCAACTCGAGACCAGTTTCAACGTAACGACTTTGTCAATCCAATAAACCTGACTTCTTTGTGCAATCGGGATTAGTTTTGGTCATATTGTGAAGGTGACAGGAACTTTTATACAGTAGTAGTGGCTTTTTATGGCCAATGTTGTCTTTGAATGGTTGTTGCAGGAGGAGGAGGAGTAGGACCATTCTCAAAGTGAGTTCGAACATGCAATCAAAGAGATGAGATCCCCTCTTCAAGCATTCCATAGAGCACCTAGGTCGTCCGTCGTTTTGAGACGTTTGCTTGCAGCTCTGCCACATCAAGAAGTACTGTACATCGTGTGTATGTACTTATCATCATCATCAACATCGTCCTATTCTTTGTTGTGTGGTCCGCAGCCTATTCCAAAGGTACAGTTGAACTGAGGATGGGCCGTGTCGCTTTTATTGGCTGATTACCATCAATGATAGAACACATCACACTGTTGCCTCCAAACGGACCAAGAGAAGTTTCGAGTGATGGATTGAATCGAACAACACGAACTTGAAGAAATGTGTGTCAGTGAGGAAACGCTTGGTACGCAAGTCAGGAGAAAGAAATGTTGTCTATGTGATTCGTAGGATTAGTTTCGTTTCTAATTCATGAGCTATGAGTGTTTTGGGGTTCCGTCCCAAGGGACTTTTGTTCTGGTGTCTTGTTTTGGCATGCTTGGTGTTGGTGGTATTTGGAGATGACGAAGATTCCGAAGAGCAGGAGTTGACCTCAACCACTGAAGACCCACCCGAGACGACAACCATTTTGGAAGTATTAGAGGCTGATGACGAAATCAACAATACCAGTCGATTAGAGGTAAGCCCATGCATTTTCACTTTTTAATTGTTGGAACAAATAACAACAGGAATCAAGGCCATTTTCCCCCCGAATAACTCGGCCCTTGATTTATGCATCACAAGGTGAAATTGAAAGAGAGTCATATGTTCGCTAGACAAAAGATTGATGGGTTTTCTAACAAATTGTCAAAAAAGTCTGCCTTAAAAGCCAACCCGAGGAAGGTTTATGATGAAAAGCTGTTGTACCAACCCTAAGTCATTAATAAGGATGAACTTTTGACACCAAAGTGGCTGGAAGAAGTGCATAAGTTGGTTGTTACGCAATGATCGAAGCCCAACTTCTATTGAGATGATGATTCGAAAAAAAAAACCATTCAAAAGAATGGCTCTTCCAGAAACGAGTATCATGCGTTTCGTCGAAAAAAAACACAACTCGCAACTCATGAAATAGCAACGTCTAAAATCCGCTTCAAACAGGAAGACACCAACAACCTTCTTTCATTTCTCGATCCTACAACGATAATAGACGATTCTATTCGCACTCTATATATGAAAGTAGCATTTTATCTCTTGGAATGAAATCTAAACAAATCTTATCTATCATCCATGTACTGTAAAAGCGTCGTTGTCTCTTGATTGCAGATAACTGAGTTGAATAGAGGGCTTCAAACGAGGCTCAAAGTTAACCACCGTAACATCACAGCTCGTTTAGAAGATTGCCAGGATGTCAAACTTCTTCAGCCAGACCTATATTTTGGGATCAAAACGGAAGAAAGTGGCCCGAGGAAACTTCCTCCTTTGACCAACCTCACATGGAGCAAAGATATCCTCAGGCCCATCTTATGCGTAAGTTTCGTTGGAGCTAGGGATGAACTTTAACCAAAAAAAAACCTTATGATGAAAATTCAAATACTTTCTGTACTATCCTTTTGTTAACATTCTATGTAGTATATTAGGCAGAAAACATTAGGTAACAGCATATTCGTCCACTGTTTGACCAACGCAAGAATAACATGAATTTTAGATTCTGCGTGCAAAAAAATATGCTTGATTTGTATCTGTTTGTGAGCTTAATTGACCAATTAAAAAAAGACTTGCCTCTCATGTGGCGGTGCTAAACAATCGACAAATAATATTTCAAAAAATTAGAATCTCGAAAGTATGTCAAACAATTAATCATCGTTGCCTTGAGCATACTTGAACAGATTTGAATGTCACCGTTTGTTGGTTACATCTTATAAAGACAGTTAAAGACGGCATAAAACATTTATTTCAAATATTCATAAAAAGAAAAAATTAAGGTTTTTAAGTAGCACTTTCAAATGTTAAATTAGTTCTTTTTTTTATTTTGTCGGAAAGACTCGATCGCACTATTGGAGGACTCACATGAATTTTGCAAGTTTGCACACAGTTTCGTAATTAGGCTTTACAAAATTTTAATAATATCTTTTGTTGCCACAATCATAATAATTAATTAGTCTGATTTCACAGGCAACTGAATTTGTGGTGATTTACGAAGTATTGGGAAATACGAGCGAGACGTCGTCCATTCTTTGTCCAAGTTTTGACGTGATTGACAACCATAACAATTTCACATGTCGAGCCAACTTCACCGAGGATTTCTGTAACAAGACCCTCAAATTCAAATTGGAGGCTTGGATCATAACCGGAGAACTGTTCCAACCTGAATCGGAACCGGTTCTAATCGACTGTGACCCGGAATTCGAGACGGCTTTCCAAAATGAGACGGATCGTCTTTATCAAGCCATGGTTCAACGACAAGAACAACAAACCATTTCTTTGCCCAAAATTGAGGACACGGAGAATGGAGGTGAGTGCCTTTAATTCATCATTCCTGCACTCAAATATGTACAAGTTTAGAAAAACACTCCTAAATAAAAATACCCCAACTGACAAAACGAGAAGAGAGCTTTAAGAGCGAGCGGTCCTTTGGTGAAGAGTGCTTGAAAATAACAAGCCTGATGTGATTTTGCGAATTTCATTAACAACTTCATTTTTGCTTGCTTTCAAAAGTTGAGCCTGAGGAAGAGCCTCCCAACTCAGATGACAATGTGGATCTCTTTCCTTTGGTTCTCAACCCGAAAACGGCATCTTGTTCCTGGAGTTCTTGGTCCCCGTGGTCCAAATGTCCACAACGATGTGGGGATACACCTGGGAAACGAACCAGATCAAGATCCCAAAGGTAAAGAAAATGAAGGAAAGAAGGACGAAGACTGGCATAACGCCATTGATTTTCTTCATCTATAGATATTCTGTAAAAAAAACTACTTAAGAGAAGGAAGATCGCGTTTAGAATGGATTTTTGGTCTCAAATAATACTTGCAGCTATTTCGGCAATCTGGAAATGAAGCGCAAGCATCTTAAGAATGAAGCCCGTTTCGTCTTGGGCGCAATGAAAACCGATTTCTCTTTGTACCTTACAGGGGAAGTCGATTTTGTGGCAAGATTGAGGAGGAAACTAAGCCTTGTTATGTGAACAAATGTCCTCAAGATTGCGTTTTTGTAACATGGTCGGAGTGGACGAGTTGCTCTCAAACTTGTGGAACGGGCACGAAAACCAGGACTCGAAGCGTGGGCAGAGAAGCGGAATTTGGCGGCAAACCTTGCATCGGGAAAACGACGGAAAAGGAACCTTGCTCCATCAACAACTGTGCAGTGGATGGCATGTGGTCCGAGTGGTCCACATTTGGCTATTGTGATCAACCATGTGGCAATGGCACACGTGTACGGACCCGGAGTTGCACTAATCCGTTCCCGGAAAACGGAGGCACCAAATGTGAAGGCAAAAGTCAAGAAGAGGAACCCTGTATGATAAAGGTCAATTTGTGATTCATTTTTACAAATATGGGGACGGATTCTCTTGGTATGGATCATGATGGTGATCCCATCATTAGGAGCAGGATTCAGCAACCAGTGGGCCTTGAGGCAATTTGGTTGGGATCCTGAGATATTTTGAGCCTAGGCTTTCATCGGAAATATTCGTGAACATCTGCCGGGATCTCTTTTTTGAGAGCTGAATACAAAAAAATAGTGTGTTTAACGAGAAAATAGGAGCTGAAATAGAAATCTTTTTTACATGGTGGGTTTACACGAAGAACTTTTTGGTGGATTTTTTGGGAAAACTTTGTCATTTTCTCCTTGAACCTTTTAGAACCTTTTAGATTTGACCTCAAAAATAAAGTTTTCGTCAACTAATGAACGCGAACACCATTCTGATGAATTAACAACGACATTAATGAATTGCGGAGTTAAATCACAAATGTAACATATGCTCTCTTTTACACCAAAAGTGAACAAATATTGTTGATAGCAGACGTAGTGCTTACATCAATCAAGGTAAATTGGATATCCATTCCCATGTTAAATGGAAATGATAGAAGCAATCCTAGGTAGCATTCATGATCAAACTTAATCTACTGTACGTCAAGTGTTTTTACTTTGACGTTATTAAGGCAGAGCTTTGATAAACTGATTTCTATTTTTAGAAATGTGAAGCAATTAACGGCCAATGGAGCATTTGGTCTCGTTGGTCCAGTTGTAGTACCACATGTGGTGGAGGTCAAATTACCCGAACCCGAACCTGTACTCAACCCAAACCTGAATATGGGGGACAAAATTGCACCGGTGAAAATGAGCAACACCGACATTGCTTCTTGGGCACCTGCAATCAACAAGATGACCAAAATGACCGTCCAAAGTTACCCAGCTTTGAAAAACGACCTTCTTACATCAATTCTCGACCTTTCGTGGATCGATTTCTCTCAACTGGAAACGGGAACAAGAAGTACTCATTAAGCTTGAGAAATAGTCTGCTCAAGCGGAAACCTGACAATGTTCATCCGCTTCTTGATGAGAGTGCGGTTATCGAAGAAACCGAACGATGCCCTGATCAGCCATTTAATATTCTAGGGTTTCAAGGCCCATTCATCACACCAGACCTCGATGAGAAGGCCGAGATGTACTTTCCAGAATACAATGAGACCATTTACTATAAGTGTCGTCACGGAAAGGTGATCAACATCAAGACAAATCAAGACATTTTCCGCACACATTGCACTCCAGAGTTTGGCTACGTTGACTTGGATAAGGCCACGTGTTTCAGTCCCACTCATTGTATTGGACCGCCAAATGTTCCACAAGATAAGCAAGACTTTGTTCTCTCTGTTCCAAGAAGAGACGCTCCTCTGAACTCCAAAACTATTCTGGTGAATGCGCAGAATTCAAGTGTCATATCCGTGGGCTATTGTTTCCCTGATGGACGATATCGATTTGAATCCCCAGAATGGAACACTCCGTTTTCTTTCGAGCCTCTAATTTTATCCGGTTGCATCAAGAATGGCGCAGATGTACTCCAATTCTCGGATGTTGATCAGTTTGGTTGGATTCATTTGGGTGGGAATGAGACCCACGATTGCCGTTTAGAAGGTCCAATTGGATATGGGTTCCAAATTGGATTGTCCAACATGGACGATTTAGATTCTCCCAGACTTGTGGATCATTCGTTTGGCCTACCAATGCAGTTTGGGTCTTCGTCGAGCCATTTGCTTCCATCTCATAACATTTCCATCAAAATCAACCCTAAAGGCATTAGCAGACTATTGCTCGTTCTCGTTACAGAGCCTTAGAAAACACCTTTCATATGCACACATTTTTTTTTCTGGGTGTGAATAAATTTGATAATCAATATCCCATCCCCCCTGTGGCGTTTTCTATTCATTGCCAAACTCGTTAACTTGTTCCCATTGAGGATTTTGGATCTATCGGGCTCGACAACGATCTTGGACACGTGCCAGAAGAAGCAAATCACTATTTAGTTCAGTTTCCAAAACATATTAAGTGCTCAAGCTTGGAGAGCCCCTGATTTCACATAGTCAAATTTTTGAACCTTGATCCATAAGTTGTTGCCGACCCCTACATTAAATGAAGTGCCATTTCGTTATCAAGGAAACAAAAGTTCTCAATGGAGGAGAGTTGTTTCCTACCGGGTTTCGAAAGAAACTCGTGATTGAAACCATAAATGAAACCCACTTTCAGTGTCTGTGATTGGCCAAACACTTGGCTTGAAGAGTCATAAAAAACATTTTCCCCAAGTTCAATATTTAAGCGACAACGATTTTCCCGTGAAGGGTCATTTCTGAAAACAGAGGGGTTATAACTCCGACTTTTTTCTTCCTTCCGAAATTTGGCTACAATCGAAAAAAAAGCGTCATGAAGGGAATAAAGCCATATGTTTCTTAAGAACTGTTATCTGCCGCATCATTTTTAGCTTCATACATTTTTGTGAGATCAATTATACCTGAGTTTCGGACATAGTTTCCTGTTCTGTTTTCTTACGAAGCACCCGGTAAATCCAATTCGAGTTTTAGTCAAAGAAATTTTCTAAACGGGGCTATATGTAGATGACTTTGGAAAGGCAGCTTTGAGGATAACTTGAAGGAATCAAGACAAAACTAGAATACCTGGGGTAAAGTCTTGTGAGAATTTAAATTCTCATACGAGTGGTATAGATTTTGAGCTTCATGGATTTGATTTTGATAGATAGATTTTGAACTTTTCAAAAATGAATGTACTGTAAGTTTGCTTTGGAAAATAATTCACACCATTTTGACTTATGATGACGAAGTATACAAAAGTGAACGAAATCAATCATTTCATGAGCCGAAGGTCCATATTCCTTTTTTTTTAATTTTTGAAGTAAGCTAACTCACCAGCTAACGCCCATTCTCTCAACCATTTCATATCTTAATGTACCTGGCATTGTTTTTAGAATTTAGGTTCTTATGTGTATAACTTTTCCTTCATGTAAGTCATGATTAAGGCCAAAACTTTTGGTTTCGATTAAGAGCCTTTCAGTCCATCATTACTGAGCAATAATGTGTCAAAGCGATCAATTTTGTGCTAGACTTCCCAATTCTTCTTGTTACGTACGAATGATTTTGTGTCACTCTGTCTGGAAAAAGAACGCAAAGTCCTTTCACATGTATTCCATGAACCCGAGAGAAACAGCGACGTGGAAAATACAGATAAAAGGCGAAGTGTTGAAGGCACCAGGAAATACAGTTCAAGCAAAAGAATAATGTGGCACAAAATACCATTCTCGAGAATGATTTAAGAGATAAAGAACGCTCTTAAAGGACACAAGTGCAAGTTATTCCGGATTCTTTTTTTACTCTTACAATTCTTAATGGTGCCATCAACATTTGACCTATAGGTGACCCTGGTCATGATTGATAACAGTTAGCATTGATTCTTTCTAGGTTTTAGAGGTTGAAGACCAATTTTGATCTCGTTGAACTGGTAAGAGCTCTCATTTTGAAAATAAATATACTGTAATTTCCATCCAATTTATGGTTAAGGACCAGTGAACACAAAAGAAGAAAAATGAGCTCCTTTTGGATTGAGTGTCACAAACTTGAAAAGAAAAGACCTTGCAAAATATTTTTGTGTCCAATTCTTTTGGCGATCTTATGTTGATGAAGATGTCAAGGTGAAGAAAAAGTCGCTACGTAACTTGGGACGTAATATATACTTATTCTTAAATGTCATGAAGGAGACAATTGCTTAAAACTCAATTCTCAAGACAAAACATCATTCTTCATTGCCTGATCGCGAGAAATTCAGTAGTCTTCCCATATAATTTGTTCCTCTGCCTCAGGTATTTGTTAACCTTTGGAACGTGAGGATGTGATAAAGGATGTACTTTTAGATCAAATAAGTTGAAAGCTCCAAAAGAGTTTGACCATTTTGTTTATTTTAATTATTTTTTTGACAACAAATGTAGTCTGGATAAAAAAATAACTTTGAAGATTCTTTCGATTTTGCTATTTCTAGTTTTACTTGCAATATTGCCGATCTTTTCAACCCCATCTCCAGCTATTTTGTCGTTCTCAAAATACTCACTTAAAAATTAACGTGCGAAAACCCCTAATTCCATCCATAAAACTCAGTCTTTAACTCGCTTCCACTCGGTAGTACACATTTCAATTATTAATTCTAGGATGTTAGGGTGACATTAATGACTAATTCTGCACACCTACCGCTGATCTGGTCTTACGAACCGTTCAGGATAAAAACAACAACTTTAAAATGAAGAAGATTAGACGTAAAAACGTAACTCAAAGTCAATTATCGCTTGGCTCTAAGAGAGTTAAAATGGTGTGACATGCTTGAATGTTCGAATTCCCCGCTCTATTCCGGCTCTTTTGACAACCTGGGATGGCTTTGCCGAATCCAAACATTCTTGATAATTCATTTCAAATATCAGGTAGATTTATTACTTTCGCAAACTTCTTTTTATTTATCTTAAAGAGAATATTCAGGGAGCAAGTCAGATTCAAAAAGATTTTACCAAAATCAACAGACCTTTCGTATTGTTGAAATTTTCGTGTAGTATAGGAGTACGAGTAACATACTCGTATCACACTTTGAGTTATAGCCAAAAATACACAGGTTTAAACATATACATATCAAAGTAACAAATGCAAGAAAATCTGAACACAGGTAGTCTACATTACAAATGAAACATTTGCGGAGCATTTCCAATCTGAATGAAACTTAATAAGCCATTATTAAAGCATTATGAAAAGAGCTCGACCACGAAAAAAAGCAATCTTGTAAGTGAGTTCCGGTTAACCTCTTCATTACAGAATCCTATTAACAAAAATGAGCGATTGTGACAAGATGGTGGCTCAACTCTTTAAGGACTTCTGGTCTTGGCGTTTGCTTCGAACACCCGAATTTGCGTCGTTGGTAAGTTGAAGCCAAACATTCCCAACTTCATACGAATATCTGGAAGTCGTTTACATCCGTTGATTGCTTTGGCTTTGAGCTTCCTTAATCTGGATATTCTAGGCCGGACAAAGCCAATTCAACGGAAAGTTGGAGGATTACTCATTGAAAAGATTTGATGAAGACCTCCAAAGCTGTCAGGATTTCATGGCACGATTGGATCAAATCCAGTGTCAATCTCAGGAAACCCTCACCGATCATGACCAACTCAATTTACGTTTTCTCAAAGCCGAATTGGAGACCTTCATCACTGGTTATCAATTCAAAGGGTAACTAACACCTATCTATTTCCCCCCTTCAAAATGAATAGTTTGATATTTAGAGACTGATGTTTCAGGTTTTACTTCCCCATTTGTTATCTGGAAGGGGTCCATATTGATTTCGAGCGACTATCGGGTTGGATGAGCCTCAAATCCGAGCAGGATTACCTTGACTTAATTCAACGTTACGAGAGCTTTCCCCAACAAGCTCAAGGCATCTTGGAGGTGCTCAAGAAAGCCGTGAGTGAGCACATGGTGTTCCATGCCATCTCGATGGTGAGTAAGTCACGTTGGAGATCACATCTGCTTTACGAAAGGATTTAATCACGGCCTCACCACTAATGAGAGCCAAATACACCTCGATGTCTTTGGAACAATATTGAACCACCAAGAAAACACATTGACCTGGATGTTTGGAAAGGATATTTTTCCTTCTGTTTTCCAGAAAGGGGTTGTTGAAACGTTTAAAAAACATTCGGAGCCCAAACCCGAGGACACTGTTTTTTGGGAGCCATTTAAGGCCATTGATCCATCTATATCCGAGACCAAGGTGTCTGAAATTCGGATCAAGGCCAGAAAGGCCATTGCAGAATGTGTTCAACCGGCCATGATGAAGCTTCAGAAGTTCATTCAAGACGAGTATAAAACCCGTGAGGAAATTGCGGCCACTTCTTTGCCCAATGGAGTAGAGTTCTATCGGCAATGCATCAAATTCCACACTTCCACGGATTTAACGGCCCAAGAAATCCATGATATCGGACTTAAGGAAGTCGACCGGATTGAAACTGAAATGAAAAAGGTAGAAATATTTGATTAGTTTGCCATGATTAGCGTCAGAAACTGACGTAAGTGGGAAAAATAACATTGTCTCAAGACCAGGAAAAGAAAATGTCGTATATAGAGAGAATACATAAAGAGATGTGATGGGTTTTAATGGAAACGTTGGTGTTCCAGATTGCGGTTGATTTGTCCAAAGATTCGAATGTGTCTTTGAAGGATTTCATGAATAAATTAAGAGACGATCCAAGCATGTATTACAACTCGAAGGAAGAAGTCCTCGAGGGATTCAAAGATATCGTGGTCAATAAGATCAATCCCCGTTTGACGACCATTTTTAAAAAGAAGCCACAACTCGAAGTGGAGTAAGTATTCGAAGATTTCAAGTGTAGATAGATATTTACAATTGTCTTGAGTGTTTGTGTAACCTACAATCACAAAAGTTGTTTATTGAATGCCTCAGATTTTCCTGTGGAACATGGTTGAAAAACACTTGTTTCAATCAAAATGAATCACGCAGGCTTATATTCATTCGAGGTGTCTGATTGACTGCGTAAAATATTTGTGAGGTTTCTGCATTCATGTTGAGTATTTTGGTCCTTGTTTATAAGCACACAGACATGGCAACAAATGAAAATTTCTTGAAATTGTCCGATGTTTTTAAAGCCCTCAATTTGCATCCATTTATTTACATTCATGTCTTGGTAGCTAGCAATAAGCAACAAAAAATCGTATGTTTTAAAAGCAAAGCCAAGGTTTAAGATTCTTTGCGACAGGTTTTTATTATGTTAACATATGATTATTTGACTCTTTGACAATAAAGCTATTGCCATCCTAATGCTTTTTGGTAAAAATATGGAAAGGTTGACTTTAAACGCAAAGTTGCGAACAAGGCTGTTAAAATTCTAAAAAAAACATGGTACACGCGTTGAAGTAATCTTTTGCTCTATAAAAAGCAGGTTTAAAAGGAAACTTTCCGCCATATCAAACTGCCGAAGATCAAAGTAATCGTTCCCTTTGAATTGAAAGTCTACTTCCATTAAGGAGATAACTAACCTTCTCCTTGATCAAACCTACTTTTGATATGTAAATGTCTTAGTTAATATATCAGTTCTTCTTTTCTCTCTTTATTGCGCAATATATTGTGCTTTACGGTCCTACAAGCAATGACTGACTGAAAGGTTCCAGTGCCAAAAAAACTAATAATTTTACACGAACACAAAAATTTTACCTACAGTTCCATATCGACAGAAATGTCACTCCGGTTAGGTCAGTGGAGATTTGTTTTGAGCTCATTTCATCAGTCCGGCAGCAAGGGTGCCAACTGACTTGATTCATCATGGATTACTCTTGTTCGAGCAAAGCAGTTGAGAGAGCAATTCCGCCACTGACTCCCTGAAATCGCAAATTCCAGTTTTGAATCACATAACTAGTTGTGCTCAATGTCCAATCCCATGGCACACACAGTGCAAGCTTGGTGAATCACGAACAATTTGGGAGTGACATTTCTGTGTATATAGAACTGTAGTTTGACCTATTTTCCAACCTTTCAGTATGTACCGGAAAATGCAGAATAGGAATTTACTGTTACTATGCTTAGAGGTTGCATTTATTTTCTACTATACTAGTTGAGCTTAAAGGACCCTTTAGTTTGCGTATCATAGGGTTTTTGATCCCTTTTAGTCAATGATGTCACTAAATTGCAGCTTTTTTCCTTGTTCCAGGATTGTTCCCTCTCCTCAAGCAGAATCCCCGGCGGCATTTTATATCAGTGGAACGCCGGATGGATCCCGACCCGGAAAATTCTTTGTGAATGTTCATAAATACAAGTCCCAGTAAGTGGCACTTATGCCTAGAATGCCTTGGATGGTTGCTTCTAAAATAAGGATTGGGATAGGAAGCTTTAAATTCTTACGACATTTTTGGGGTTCTTTTGGCCTGGAAATAAAAACGTGTTTAGGGCGAAGTTTTTATTTTTGGTACAGTTGTTACTTAAAGGAAAAATAATAGTTAATTTGGGACTAAAAACTTTTGCATTCGAAATTTAGATGCAGCTATAAGTGTTTAAACCTAAAAAACTGAAACGGATGGTTTTGTTTTAAAAGTGGAAAAATGCATTAAACTATCTTTTGCTTTTTTGGCTTCTTGTTGGTCAATATTCAACTTTTTTCCCGCTCTAACAAGTATTTACTTGATTTACCAATAGGCCTAAGTACGATATGATGACTTTGGCTCTCCACGAATCCAATCCTGGCCATCATCTTCAAGGCTCATATCTTTTGACTTCTGATGGAATTCCGGAATTTCGAACAATCATGGAGGATCGCAGGTGCGCAAAATTGGAGTAAAATAATTGAGGTTTTTGAACATTTAAATATTTGTCCCGATTCTAGTTATTTCATGGCTCCGTCCCGATTTCCGATTAACACTGCCTATGGTGAAGGTTGGGGACTCTATTCCGAAAGTCTTGGATTTGACTTGAACTTGTATGACGATCCCCTAGACAGGTAAGAAAAAATGAGGTAACTTTCTTGTTCAAAGGGTAACAGCAGGTCAACCAATCTGGCCAATGGTATTTCATAATTTCTGGAGCAAATCTCTGAAGAAACGAAGAAATCTCATTTCATGCTCGTAATTTCCCATGCAAAAACCAAAGCAAAATTGTGGCCTCACATTCCATAATGATTTTATATGTTTGTGGACTCTCTCCTTCAGGGGTCGGCAACCAGTGGGCCCCGGCCCATGGGCCCAACCGCTATGGGGAAAGTCCAAAATAGTGAGCCCGTGAGCCATCCATAGTATTGTGCTCCTCGTGGGCCCAAAGCTCTTTGATCGTCAATTTGTGGGCCCCTGTAACTACCAACGTTGGTTTGGTGGGCCCCTGACAGCACGTAATCAAATTGGTGATTCCTGACCTAAAAAGCGAAGCCGACCCCTGCTCTAGTTGGATTCATTTCGTGCCTGGCAAGTTTAGGATCAAGTGGTCTGAATCCCCTATATTTAGTAAACTTGTAAATCCTGCCTTTGAAAGGCTTAAAAAACTTCAAAAAAAACCCTTTCTCTACTCCCTTGGTCCCAATAATCCTCTTCTAAATTTGCTTGGGCAAGTTCGCCGCTTGGAACACATTTACTCCATGAACCTAGAGAGAAGAGTTTGATACAGTTATAAAACAATCAAAGCGTCTAGTGAACAAAATTAAATATTGATGGGTGCCAAAATCAACAACACCACTTCAAGACATGCAGGATAAATTAGGCTTGAGTGAGCCCCCGTTTGCAGTACGGGTTACTAAATACAATCCAAAAATACATCAATTTCAAAAAGTGACAGATCCACAAATTTGTGGGCATACCTTTGTAACTTTCCAGTATTGAATCCCTTATCCTATGTACGAGAATGTATGGCTATACATATAATGGCAAAATGAATTGGCGTTTTTGGACTTATGATTTGACACCAAACTTGTCTCTTCAGAAAGTTGAATGTAATGGGCCCTAATAAATAAAGGTTGCATGTTTATAATAGATTATGTTGCGTTAGCAACGCGTTGAATCGTGGAATTTGTTTGTTCCGAGGGTAAATAGTTATTAAAAACGCGTGGTTACTGCACGAAAAAGGTTTTAAAAATGAGTTTCTAAGGAGACCTAGCAATAGGAGTTTTTTTTAAACATATTTTTGTGTTTAGTTTTGCAAAGAATGTTTTCTTCTGTCCTAACAACATTCCTCATCAAATCCGTAACATAGGCCAAATCTCATCATGGAGCACACAGGAAAAGCTCATTCTCAAAGCTGAGCGAGAAATAAGGTCAATTTCCGATTTTCCAACTTCAAAATTAGGTAAGGCGCAAAAAAAACTTTCACCATCATTACAAATAAAGACCTTTTTCAAATATTTTGACCCCAGATTGAAAGGTAATTGGTTTACATTGACCTTAGAATTTGCTCAATGAGGGATAGAATGTTGCTCGTTTACGTAAATATTATCAAATTTTTCGGTTCTCTGCGCCATATACTCTAGCATTAGTTAGTATATTGCTAAATAGTATTATATGCGACTTTAAAATCATCCTTTTAGCACACTCTGACGATCACAAGGTTCACAATGAGGGCTTCGGTTAACAATGGGAGTGATTACCGTATCATTTTACGGACCTGCTGCCGTTAGCAGTGTAGGCTTGCCAAAAAAAATCTCAGTTTTCAAGGGTCAGATATTCGAAAAATGTTGCATTTATGGGCAATGGCATGGTTGAGAAGTATTGCAAAGTAATTTGAAAACAAATGGAGGGATTGGAAGCCTTCAATTAAACAAATTATTTGTTTTTTGGTTAAGTTGCCTTAGGAACCGATCTCCTCTGGCCATCTTGTTATTCAAAGTCGGGTATTCCTAATTTCAAAGTTTGGAAAAACCCTCTCAACTTATGTAGTGAAATTTTAGATAAAAGCAACAAAACATACTTTTTTGCTAAAACAATGTCAAGAATTGCTATTTCAACTTCAAGTTGTGGAGATAAGAAAGGCATTGTTGCAATTACCAGGCCTAAACCTTCGTTTTAGTTACCTCGCACGCTCATCAGAAACACAGGTCTTCCGAACTTTTTTTCCCGCCAAAAATGATGACGTCACTAGGAATTGCTGTAATAGAAAAACTCGTGCTTTTTGCATTCAGTGCCACATTTTGATAATCGGAGTTACTGGGATTAAAATAATTGCCCCTTTTGTAGAAAACGTACTTCTTGATGTCGTGATTTTTTTTTACTTTTTCAAGTCATGTTTCAATTTTTTTTTAGGTTTGCATACAAATAAATTTTAAAGTTTAAAAGATTCTAACTTATGATGAAAATAGAGTAGGAAATTTATTGGTTAGTACAGTACATGTTAAAAGTACTTACACGTGAATGATGCGCCCAAAAAAAAATTTTAAAAAAATCCATCAAAAAATTCTATCCAAATTGTCGTTATGAAATTCCGTACCAATTCTGAAAAACTTAAAGGCTTAAAATCACAGAATATCTATAGCTGCTAATCATTTTTTGCTAGAATAAGGTAAATTGTAAGACGGTTGTGGAAACCTCAAAATTATTTGTTATTTCTGCAATAGTATTTAGCAGTTGTCCCACTTTTACGCACAAGCGACCTAATTTATGAATTCACACTCATCGTACCTTTATTTATATCATTTAGTAACAAACAGTCGCCGCTAAGGCCAGTACGAACCAACGATATACATCACTATGATTATCGGAAACCATCAAGTTTCGGCTAAGCCGGATTTTCCCCATGTCAATGAAGTCTTTGGTCGAGAGATTCTGAAAAATATACGAGACGCAGAAGCATGAGTATTGATGCACTCCAAATCCCTTTCTATGACAGCATCGTCGTATGCGACTAACGTCAAAGCAAAGGACCCTGTCTCTTTTTATCTGTCTCTGAGGACTTAACCAGAACTATGTAGGTTGTTCATACTCCGAACGAGATGACAAATAAAGCTGACATCAGACAAAATGAAGGTGTTGCCCAGAAAATTGTTTTCAATGTTTGATTTGTTTAAAGGACTCTATTTGATTTATCTGCACTGTCAAGCTTGCTTATCAGTAGGGCCCGGAAAATTATTTGCTTAATAGTGACAAAAACACTTATGTCCATTTTCTTCAAAAGGCCAAAATGTTTGAAATCTAAGCCGGATATTTAAAGAATTTGATTTTACAACGTCATTATTTGGTAATTTCGTTTGTGTGCACAAATTTATCCAAACCATTTTTGGGAAGTTGAATGTAATGGGTCGTTTTCGCAGGCACACTTGACACCTAACTAATAACTAGGGCTAGGGAAATTTTTTTTTTACATTAAAAATAATTTTTTACATTTTTTGTCAATTTTACGTAAATATAACATTTTAATTTTGTTTGACATTTTTTGGAAAATTTCAACATTTTCTTAACATTTTTTGCACTTTTTGCTCAAAATTGTCATCCCAAAACCGGTTCTGAGGGACCAATTAATCAAATGAAGGCTTGAAATTTCCTGCCAAAATTTCCCACTAAAATTGTCATTGTTCAACTTCACATTTTACAATGCCAATTAATTAAAATCTTTGGAAAGGGGCAAAAAGTGCCCTTAAAGTTTCTTTTTGCCAAAAAGTTGTGAAAATGTTCAAATCAGAAACTTTGTGACCCTTGTTTCCGTGATTATTTTACCTGGGCTGAATAGCTATGTGTAGAGTAAAGCATGTTTTAAGTTGGCAGTTACCATTATTTACTCAGACTTTAATATCTATTGCCTTTCAAAGGCTCTGAATGTGCTATCTGACTTATAACATAAACTGTTTTGACGTCTAGCTTATAAAAACACCCCGCTATGTGAAGCGCAACCTCCAGTTTTTTTAAGCTAGAGCTTTGACGGGATTATTTCCTTCAGATGTCTGGTCACATTGTCTTAAGTAGTCTTCTCAAGTCCTCCACGCATCTAGTCCTATTTCTCACACATTTCGTTGACTTTTTTGCTATAATTTAAAAAAAAATTGCTCTTTTTGCTCTAAATTTCAACATTTTTTGCCCTTTTTGCCCTATATTTCAACATTTTTGGCCCTTTTTCCTGACATTATAGTGACATTTTTTGGACGTTTTTCCAACATTTTTTCCCGGGCTCTACTGATAACAGATTTTTTCAAATTACCTCAATAGATGGCGATGGTTTTTAATATTTTGACTTTAGTACAAATACCTTTTTATTTTTTGTCGGTATATTTGCTTCATTTTGGTTAAAATTGTGCATTGATCATTCATTTATTTCCCTCAAATTTTATTTCAACATATTTTCCCGTCTAAAAAATCCAGAAAATATTAAATTTTCCCCAGAAACAGACAAAATATTTGAAAGATCGAGGAAACAGGAAGAATTTTTTTAAAATGCGTAATATCTAAAAAAAAAAATATTGTTCCGGGTCCTACTCAAGAGAGTCTCGATATTTCTTTCTTGCCATTGCACTTTTATTAATCAGTAGGTAACAATAGAGAATATTGCTAGTTTAAAGGAGATAGAATGGTGCACGTTTAGTACATTCTTTCATGAGTGAAAAAAATCTTTGTAAGCCTTGCCTTGGCAAACAAGTCACGAAGTGACCGCTGGCTTCTTATTAGAAAGACCAAGGCCTAATCATCAAAGGCTAAAAATAGCACCCTAGAGCGGTTAGAATTCCCTTGTTTGGGCAGTCCTATGTCGACTTTGTTGTACAGACCTTTTGCTGTCTTGTTGCTTGTAAAAATATGCATGCATTGTGTTTTGACCAATCATTACGAAAGTCTTGGTTGTTTTACTTTTGACCTTTTTGAAGCTCCTGAGTTTTGTCTTGAGTATAGTGGAAACTTTCACACTTTCCATCTTCGTAATTTCTTTTTCCTTTATTATTATTCACGGTTCTGAAAAACTAAATCAAATTTGTATGGAAATTCCCAAACTCCATGAATAGGGGTGCACTTTCCATGAAAATGCACTTTTTTACAGTTTTGGCCGTTTTTGCTTTGTATGCACTTTTTTGCGCTTTCCGTGATTTATTGCTGATATCTTGTTTTTTTGGCCAGAAATCTCAACAAAAATGAAAAAGTGTAACAAATATTTTTCTAAATTCTGGGAAATATTGCTCAAACGATCAAAGTTTGGCTAGTTAAACTTTAACTTACCATTGGTTGTTGCAAACATTAAAATTTTACCTCACTTGGCTAGTTAAATGATTTACCTCATGGCTTGATAATTTAACTCATTTCAGTTAGAATTATCATTTTTCACTGGAAATTTGAATTTTTTGACATTAATAAAAATTCTGCTCAACAAAACCAATCAATGGATAAAAAGAAACATCAAAAAGAATAAAAATCACCCCCCCCCTAAATGAAAACTAAGTAAAGACTAAAAGCAATTTTAAAACTTGACAATGCGCGGTTAGTATGTTGAGTAAAAACTCTTTTAAAATGAAGCCAAAGTTTATTGAAAAATACCATTTTTCATTGTATTTTCTAACAAAAAAATAATATCATTTGATGGGGACAAGAAGCACGGAAATCATGATTCCAGTGCTTCTTGATTGGGAGTTTGAGTTTCCATAACCCAGGAGCGTTTTTACGTTTTTTGGTTCAAAAATGGACCGGTTAAACTCAAATAACTCACCACCTGAACAACATATGTTTTAGCAATTTCAATTCAAGAGGTATCTAAATCTGCCCCTAAAAGTGTCCTGACTAGATTAAAAAGAAATTAAGCTATTTATTTATTTGTTTTTTATTGATTTCTCCACTCCAACACCAATGAGGTGATTGAGGAGTATCGAATATGAGAGGAAGAAGAAAAAGAAAAAAAGGACAAGACGGTAAAAAAATTAATAGGTTTTAAGTAAACAACTTTTAATCTAGACCCGATTTTGAGAAACTCAGCAAATCAAAGTTGTTCCCCTTGGTTCTGTGAGTGGGAATTTCCATAGAAACTTGAGATGAATTTTTCAAAACCGTGTATTCATCTTGTTCTACGGATGGCAAACTATCTTATGTTTTCCAAACGTTACCAAGCAAAACGAGTCCACAGTAAACGTGTACAAAAGCAAAGAAACGCATGTTGAGTCTTCCTGAACACGCGACGATTTTGGAAGTCCATGGCAGTTGGATATTTTGATTCCTGGTTGCATGTAAGACACTGATAAAGCGTATTTTATTTGCCAAATTGATGTTGAAAAGGACCTAGGAAAGTTGTATTTAATTCCAAAGGTACATTTCATCACCTGCTGTCAGTTAAAGGCCAATGAATGTCAACATATGATTTTGATGAAACTGTTTTGCATGTACAGGGCTAGGCTTAGGGACCGGCGAAAAGTGCAAAAAACGTTCTTGATACCATCAACACATGTTTTAGCCTTTTTGCTGTTTCTCGTGATTTTTGGTTTTATTTACCTGAAATTTCTGAAGATATTGTGAAGAATATTATGAAGAACTAAGCTTGATCAAACCTGAGAAGCCCCAATTTTTGAAAATGGAAGTGAAATATCTTGTTAATGTTTAGAACACGTTGGCTTCATGCTCCACTTGAGCAACGATACATATGGTTGGCCACAAACATAAAAAAAATCTAAACAAAAGGTTAAAACATCAAACCAATCCCGGCTCATGGTTTTAAGTGTGTGCTTTTATATTCCAAAGACAGTTGTTTACTCTTGTTCTGATTTTTTGCCAGTGGTTAGTGACCTATTTGTACACTTTTTCTTGCACTTTTTTGCATCACCTCTTTTGCAAATATTCTCATAGAAAAGGCTCTATTTATATGCACATTTCGCCTTTCCCTAGTGATTAGAAACGGAACAACAAATCGTGTCTTGAACTTTGACCCACAAAAATGCATGAAGCTCAAAATATGAGATTCAAGAGAATTTTCAAGAAACATGTGTTTCCATTCATAAAAATCCCCTTTTGTTGCCGATCATAACCAAAATTCCAGAGAACGAGAAGTGTTAGTCACGGACATTGCTTTCAAATTTGAGCCTTGAAAACTCCAAGCATAATCTAAAACAGATATGGTCAAGTGTTCTGTTTCTGTATGTGCATACTGAAATATAGTTTTTTGCAAGCTATTTTGCATTGAATGAACTTGAATCCGTATGTCTTGGCTTACTTCGTTGGTATTTTACGATATATTTTTTTTGGGGGGGGGCGGATTTTTTAATACCGCTACAAGGAATGGGATTCCTTGTAAAGAGAGTTAATGATTAATATAGATTATAAAATTACCGTTTATATGAAATTTGATCTACCTATGAGTTATTGTTGGCAGATCTGTACAACCCTTGAATAGTGGGTTGGTCAGGAATAGTATTCAAAAAATTGTCCAATCCTGCCTTAAATGCTGTTAGAGGATCAGCTCCTACATATTCCCTACGAAGGCAAATATGCAGCAAATTGAAATATGAAGGAGCCCAATAAAGAAGAGAGGAGCACTTCATTGTTCGAACAAGCCTAGATTCCCTTGGATTTGGAGGTGCTCTCAGAACGCAAGTAAAACCTCTAAGATCGCTACAACTACAGTAATCTCAAATCCGGGGTTAGGACAGAGCCCATGAATGCTCTTGAAAACATTCAGTATCAGATACCTTTCATACCTTCTCTGAGTACTGTACAGCCTTAACTTCTGGAGCCTCTCCCAATATGAGAGCTCTCTCATTCGTGTGATGTTCCTAGTGAAACATCTTTGGACCTGCTCGACCTTTTGCAAACCTGCTGAACTCATTGAAGCCCAAATGGGTGAGGCATATTCAAGATGCGGCTGAACAATCGACTTGTACAGAGTTAGCATTGTAATACTATCTCTGGACTTGAAAGTACGATAGATCCAGCCGCACGTTTGAAATGCCTTCCCCACTTTCAACTGGATATGCTCATCAAACTTTCCATCATCTTGGATGACAACTCCTAAATCCCTCATGGACGAGACCTGCTCAATATCACAACCTCCATTGTCTTTGAGCGGAACTTCTAATTTGGACGTCCCATAGGTCATTGTGCGGAATTTCATCCCATTCAATGCCATATTACTCTGACCAACCCAAGAGTAGACTTTCTCCAAGTCCTCGACTAAACATTTTGAGTCCTGACCATTCCTTCCACAAACTAATTTTGTGTCATCACTCATCAGCATATGAAGAAATACTGGCTTTTGTTCTAAACTTCTGGGGACTGAATTGAAGAATGATTCAAATTTACCCCGCAAACGATGAGGAGGTCAACTACCTAACATTTCATGCATCCCTTTCTAATCTTAGTCATAGAGAAATATCTTGCTAAAAACTCCTCTAGGCAATTCCTTCTTAATACGAAACAATCATTAGAGCAATGAATGGTCTAAAGCATCCAATTTTGAATTGGAAAATAGAATGCAGATGTGCGCACAAAGAAACGATTTACAACAACTAAAGTACTAACGTAAACTCAGTTCTTGACAAGGTTCTAAAACCATTACATGTCGTTTAAGCTGATTTTTTTGCTTCGATCGATGCTCTAAGCAAACGTACAATCTGGATTGAACCGGTCAGAATCGATCGGGTTTGGGGTCATTTACAAAGCCGAAGAATTCTCAGTAGTGGTATCCATTAAAAGAAGTCGAAAGAATCGATCATGTAACCAAGGCTCTTCATTTCTTAGAAGATCTGTGACAGATTGTGGGGTCTGTGTGGCCCCCCACACAGTACACAGAGTTCGGGAATTCTTGATCTATTTCTGTCATCAGTTGACTTGTGAGATCTCAGCTAATTGCCAAGTTTTCTGACTCTTTCAGTGATTGACTGAATGTTGAGGGTAGCATGATCCATCTATGGTACGTTGAAAGGACACGATAATTCCAAAAGTAGCCTGGAACTCAGCATGAAAGGGATTTCGTCAATTATTGACAAGTCTAATTGATTTCAAAGTCTGGTGTGCGCCAAGTTCGAGTTTCTTTTACCCATCAATCGATAGTTTCAAGCGTTAGTAGTTATTTGATTCGTCAATTATATCGACATCAGATTGTCTTGTGGGATGCACAGTAATTTGCTAACGTAACTTTTTGTCACGTACTATTGATATTGACTCATTGGAAGTGGTTGAGAAAATGCGTAGAAGAAAGTTCCTACCTTTTCCCACAAAAAAATTAGATGTATTTCCCGTTCTCGACGATTCGGGATCCAAATCATTGAGAAAGAGGAATACGAGGGGCTTGTAATCCTAAAGAAGAGTAATATTCGACTTATCAGCATGTTTGAGAAATGCTCTTTTGCTTCAAAAATGGATGCAAATTTGTTACCTCGTCTTTAATCAGGTTTTCATTACTTTTTCTTTTTTTTGATCTGAAAGAACAATCTAGTCTTACCTTAGAGTGTGTTTGCAAAGAGGAAATATAACTATAAGAAAGTGTCGATATTGGTCTGTTGATAAGTTTTTCAGATGCAAACCAAGTTTCTTTAAGGTTAACACACCCATCGTACATCGATGGCCTCTTTAGCAATTTTCAGCTTTTATGTAATGTGGAAAAGTTTGTTTGACAATGCAACGGATGCATGAAGGCCAAAAAAATCATAGTATCATCGTCCAAACGTTTGTTGACCAAAACAATGACGAAAAACTACAGAGATGATTGAAAAAATAAATACTGCTGAGTTAAGTGGCTGTTTTCTTGAGAGATCCCACTCATAGAATAAATGTCAGTGCGAAATTAGTTTTTCTGTTTTTGTGAATGAAACATAAGATAATGAATATTGCCTCTTTTATATTGTTTTTGACTAAGTATCAGCTTTAGAAGTGGCATGCCCATCGCAATTGAAAAAAAAATGATTTCGTTTGTTATGATCAGTAATAACATTTTGAGTTGACTATTTCCGTTCTACAAAAAATGGAGTTTCTTAAGTTTAAGAGAGTTTTTACCTGAAGAAATTGATCCATGCAACGACCTCATCCAACTGAAAAGAAACTTGATGATTCTTCTTATGGTCTCTAATTCCACCCAAATACTCATTTAAATAGCAAAAGTTTGGCTAGAAAAAGAAATACTCTCGTTCAAATTCTTATATCTGTCTTAATCAATTTAATCTTAAGTATGAAACACCGAATCGATGTTTCCATTCCGGAATGGCGTTTCAAGGCGCATGTGAAGTGACATTACAAAACAGTCAAACAGCCTTGTAGTACACAGAGCATGTAAAAGCCTTGGATTAGTTCGAAATACAATCGGAACCGGACGTGAATTTTCTGTCAGAATGCTAACCTTGAAGACTGTTTGTGCCGTATCATAACACGCCATCCATCATGAAATGCTAGTTGTTAACCACTTGTCTGAACATTCTGTGTAGCTTTCGTCGGCAGACTTGGGATTTAATTGAACATGTTAACTCGTTGATTGCTAGTCGTAATTATTTTAATTATTTGGTAGTTTTCTTATGCATTACTGTACATTTGAGTGGATGCATTTGACATCTGTTCATCTGCCATTTACGAGTACATGGTGCCGCTATATTTAACGTGCTAAATTCCAATGATTATAATTCAAACTCTAATTAGTTATTTGGAACCAGCAATAAGTAACCAAACCCAAGGAGATCTTCAGACTCTGGAGACTCAGTCACGCTGGGAAACGACAGTTGAGAGACAGTGGGAGTGCAGTCTACTTAAATAGAAATTAGGTGATTTGTGTTTTGGAAACGTAGAATTTCGCACGTCGAATAATTGGAAGATGGTGAACACTTGTGCTGCACCTGGTTGCAGGTCTGGCTACTGGTCAAGATATAGAGACCCACCTCCAGATCCGCAGATCTCCATGCACAAGGTTCCAAGTGACCCGTTCAGCGAGTTTCAAGATATCTTTCGACCACGCCAAAGCCATCACGGAACCAGAGGCTCACTACTTCAGGAGCCCGACAAGCCCTTCAAATTCAAAAGGAGGAGGCTTAGTATGAGGCGTTTCTTGAGGATGAACGCTTAAAGTGCCTTGAGGATATCATGTTCAAGCTACACACCCTTGGCTTGCCAGAAGGCATCTCCGTCGTCAAAAAGCCAAACTGTCTCCTTTTTCTAAACATTGAGGAAAGAGGAACTGGCCAGATCAATATCTTGTTTCATGTAACAAATATTTCAAGATGGCACCTTTAAATGCAAGTCCAAAACGTGATCTCCTCCCAATCCTCTGTTGCAAGTGTGACAATCCGAGATCGCATCAAATACTTATGGGAAATACCAAATATTTTGGCAGCCTTGAAGAGCCATGGAGAATACTTTAATGAAGATAAAAACAGCCTTAACCGAATAGTCCAAGACTTTCAATACGGTGGAACACAATCACGTGGAATTTTACATCAACAATACAGATGAACCGTGGAAAGACACATTGAAGTTCCTGAAATTGATAAATAAGTGGTGGAAAGTGGTGAACACTAAAAGTGCCGTCCTTCACACACAAAAACGTGACCCATCCCGTGCCCCAATTTATTCAGTTTAGTATGATAATTGAAATTTCTTTCGAAATTTTCTTTTTGAATCTCTGATTGGAATTTGAAATTAGAAAGCCAGGGAAAAGAGCGACAAGGTCTCACATCTCCCACCATGCTTGCCCTGACTTTGTCCACCAAAACTCTCCAAGAATATGCCAAAGATATGTTACATAAGCATGAGATCCAAAATGTATTTTTTGGGAAATTTCAATCTAATCATTTCAACCAGCCTGATTTGGTTGGTACCGACTTTCGGGAGGTAACTATTTTACCTCTTACCGTCAGATTCTAGAGTCTGATAAGCCGTGGAGTGGATAAACTAATCTAAGTTTGATCCTTGTTGAACTTCGACAACATGCACGTTTGTGACTTTAAAAAAAATGTTGGCCCCAAATCAGTGTCCGAAGGTGAAACCATCCATAATGCCGCTATAAAACTTCGATTGATGCTCAAGTTTCTTCCCGTTACTCATTTGGAGTCCATTGAAGACAGCAGTATTGGTTTCGACATTGCTGGTTATCATGTGCGATCGTCGAGTGAAGTGTACCCAGTGCCCAAACTTGGTGTCACAGGGCAAAACCTTAATAGTGTTTAACCTTGAAGATGAAAAAGCCTCAACTTCAAATGGCCCTCGAGAGAGCTTTTTGGAGCAAACCAACCGTGGAGGGTTATCCAAACCAACCGATTTAGTCTACCTGACTTTTATTCATACCTGGGGTATATTCTTGCAGATCATGGCAAACCAGGAAAGCAAGAAGTTTCTTTTAGAATGCAAACACCCAAGAGAGGTGTTTGCCAAAAGCTTTTGTTTAATCATTGGAAGCTCATTTGATACAGCTTCCATTTTGGAAGCCTCCTGTGGCAAAGGTCACTCTTATGAAGTTATTTGTGAAGAAATAGCCACGAGAATGTTTAACTTTTTTTGGCAAAAATTTTGCCAAAGAACAGAACTCTGAAATTTACGACAAGGAAAAGACGAAACAGTTTGACACCTCCAAATCCAGCCCAGGGGCCTAGATAATAAATAAATTGCAGTCTCAGTACTAAGAAAAACATTCATGGACATTGGATAATGTACTTGTTTTTTATTATGTTTTGTTGCTAAAATATACTGTTGTTTTGTCATGTTCCTTTCTTTATCTTCCAGTTTTGTAACTATCCAGTTTTACTTTCTTGGTATTTTGGGACATTTATTTGCTAGAAATAACCTACAAATATATAACAATTAATTTTCAGTCGGAAATATCGCTCAAACTGATTTTGAACCTAATTTCCTGTAAAGAAATATCTTCCTGGCATCGCTCTTTCGTTGTCTTGAACTTGCGCCCAGTCTACCTCCAGGGTACGTAGAGTACTCCTTTCCAAACCCTAAGTTTATGGCTAGTTGCAGAAAATCTTTGTCACAGAAAATGAAGTTCTTTACAAAAATTCAGGAGATTTTCATTTTTTTCCCGCCAGTTTGAATTCAGCTCATTCATATCTATTAAATACTAGAGGGAGTGTAATTGTGAAAACATGTGTCGCCTGTCGACAACCTTTGAGCGGACAAAAGTGCTGGAACATTTGAAATGTGTGACCAGGCAAATGACAACCATGCAATTGATACATCAAAGGTGGAATTGCGTAATGTTTTAGGGTTATTTTTTGCTATTGCTAGTGGTCACTTTCTTGAAAGAACTGAGGACGTCACGAGGTGACCATGCCTTGTATTTGAATACAACAGCTATGGAACTTCTCAGCCAATACATTGAATAAGTCACCCATAGGAAGAACACACATTTAAGCTTTTGCATTACATAGGGCTCATCCAAAACATATTTGGACAAAACTAACTTGTGGCTTCAAGGACGATTTTAAAAAAGTTGGTCTTTATTCTCATTTTGGTCACACCTACTGTCCACTCAACACTTGTGAGGGCTACATTTTCCTCACAAATTCAATGCATTCAGCCCCCTTTGCCAAATTAGCCTGACTAAAGCTTGCACGCTATCTAGTGATTAATAAACAATCTATGATTCAGCCGAACCCAAAGCTTTAAACCTGACCCCTAAATTTATACAAACCTCTACGAGTACCACAAATAATGTTTGATGTAAAGGAATAAAATATGATTGAATTGTACGAGGAGCATTACGCATTCGTTGTTGATAAATACTAAATTTTGAACTTCCATACTTCTAAACCATGATCATTTTAGCTATGATTCTTAAAACATAAGATACAAAGAAATAGGAATCAAACCATTCGCCTCATATCTAACGTTTATAAATTTCCATGAAAACTTCAATCCTATCAGACAAATATACTTATTGGTATCTAAAAAGACGTTATCGAAATGATATATATTTATAGGCTTTTTTAAAAAGACAAGATTACAAAAGCCGTTGCCACTAAGCATAGTGTGTAGGTCTGCTTGTTGGCGAAATGGGACTATACCAATTTTGGCTTGATGATCTTTGACGTGACACGGAAAAGCACAATTATGCTCGTGTAGGAAGTAAAGAATGTCATCCAGGACGTTGCTCAGGGTCATCGGGACCACCTTTCACAACATGCACAATCATTTGAATAGCTGACGTATTTGAATTCTACTTTTTTCAGGTTTCTCTTCGTCTTCAAACAACATTTGAACCACTAAACAGTAAAATCAATGATAAAATTGCCAGAGCTAAGGAAGTTGGGTTTAAAATCCAAAAATGTATCTCATTATTAGCGAAGGGCAAAATGTGTTTTAGACATTTTATTTTTGACACTTAAAAACGCCAAAAATATGCCGAAAATATACTCAAAGACCAGAAAAGTAGGAAGGCATTTCAAAAAATATGGCTGGATCTGTCGCACTTTCAAGTCATGCTAACTCTGTTTAACTCGGTTGTTCACCATTTTCTAGAATATGCTTCACCCTTTTGGGCTCCAATAAGTTCGGCTGGTTTGCAACAAGTTGAGCAAACCCAGGAACATTGTCTCACTGTTTACATGCTCAAAAACTCTTAGCCCCATTATTACACATCAAATATATTTTTTCGGGGTGTTAGGGTTAATAAAAAAACCCAAGATTTCCATTACTGACCCTTTCTGCAAACATGCCACTTCCCTGTCAATATTATGAACTAGTTTAATGAACCGTTGAGAAAATGTAACCTTCCCTGAAATTAGCTGTCGCTTGGGTAATACGTTAATGAATTGAATTAACTGGATTAGGCATATTTTGTCGTCTCTACTCATTATGCATCATGTCAAGTGCTATTTCGCATGTTTCATCAAATTTTCCGTCAATTATAGGTTTGGACATTATTCGGCCGAGATCTTTCGGGCTTGTCGTTTAGTGGTAGATACTGGTCTTCATGCTTTTGGTTGGACACGTCAACGAGCGATTGACTTCATGATGGAACATTCCGCCAGTTCCGTGGGACACACTGAGGCCGAAATCGATCGCTACATTACCTGGCCTGGACAGGCCCTGGGATACAAGATTGGGGAAATTAAGATTAAACAACTCCGAAAGAAGGCCGAAGAGGCCTTGGGGGCCAAGTTTGATATCAAGGAGTTCCACGAAGTGACCTTGAAGTCAGCTGGTCCTTTGGAAGTTCTTGAAGAACAAGTGAACAAGTTCATTGCCAATGCCTAAACTTTTATTTTTTGAAGATTAAATTCACTTGTCTCAAAAATGGAATTTCAAATGACGATATGAAGGTACATATTTTTTATTCAGATGCAGGAAAGTCGAGTTGCATTTGTGTTTTACAAATACAGGTCTCTCTTGAATGGTAAATAAGGTGGTTTAGTGTTCGATGAATGGGCAGTACCAAAATTGAAAGTGGTGGCCTCTGGTGGTAGACCTGCACTTTTTTCCGGGCTAAATCCTTCGAGGCTTTGCTCTATTAGTACATTCAAGTGGGCTCGTTTTACAACAAATTTTATTAAATTTAGGTTGGCTTTTTTGAAATCCAAATGTTACTTTCACATCTGTAGAAGTCATCTCTCTTCAAAAGAAATGCTCTAAATTCCTTCAAAAACCGAGGTTTAAGCATTTCCAAGTCTTTACTGTCTACCTTGGGTGCAGACGGTGCAGTCCACCGTAGACATTCTCTTTTTCCTTTCATGCAAAAGAGCAGCGGTTCGGCTGGAGGGAAAATGCCCGCACCGTCCACAAGACGTGCCCACGGTGCCCACACCAACACAAAAGCGACATGGTGACGAAGCTTAGCTCTGAGAAACCAAATAGGCTATTTTTTTCTCGGGAGGGGCTTTAAGCTTTCAAAAATTATTATTCAGTTATTTTAAATTTTGATTAGCCCTATTTAGCCTTTCTTTGGTCATTACAAAAGTGTTTAGCCCCTGTTTTTGTTCTGAAGACTTGTGCTTTTAAACTATATTGAAAAACAATGCATCATTATGTTATTACAACATTTTAGTGACAATTTTTCTTCTATTAACACTTTTGAAAATATTACAATAACCTGAATCACTTGTGTGGTTAATATTTCTAAATGAAGAGAGGTTCTGTGTGATTGTTTTTAATTTTCGTTTTCCGCTATATTATTTACACTAAAGATAAGATACATTACATTAGATTCTACAACAAAGCATCAAAACTACTTAAGCTTTTTTCGACTTTTTGATGAAAATGCATTCATTACATGCCTGTTTCATTCCAAGATCGAGCCACAAAAGTTGGTTTGGTTTGGACACTGTTTGCTGGTCACACTTGTTAAGAAGGAAAATGAACGTCTCTTTCAAAACGGACGGAAACCTTGGGAAAGCGCCTGAAGCTGATTGGCTTGTCCGGCCTGTGGAATTAGTCAGTTGAGAACCCTTGGTGGCGGGCCGGGTCGGACGGTGTTTGCACGTTTTATCAAAACATTGGCCTAAGCGGCCTCCCAAGGAAATCGGCCAGCTTGATCGAACATCAGGTCTTGCCTGATAGCCTCAGCATGATCCGTGGCATCAACTATCACATTTCTTACTGCCTCCTCTCACTTGAAAAGCTGACACAAAGTTCCGTACATGCTCGTCCTCTTAATCACTGAGTGTCTGTTGCATTGGTCAGGTGAAAAAGAAATGTAATGTCTGTCGGCCGGTAGATGAGTGGCCTCATCTTTCAAAGCAGATGTAAGGCTATGTTGGCAGTAGAGCAAGGACAAATATTAAAATGAAGTTAGAATCAAAGAATAGAATGTGAAAGAATTCTTCAAAATAAAGAAATGCCTCAATTTAATCATTTGAAAGTTTATGTGTCTTAACTTGAACAACATTGCGATCGGCTTCAAAAATATTCTGTCAGGAAGATTCTCCTTTCACCCTGGCCAAATGACCGGTTCCGCCCGAACAACTTAGGCCAAGAAACGCTAGGTGGACCCTCGCATGTGTTGGGAGTTAATCTCGAAGCCCTATACATGTGGATCTAAAGGAATAAGTAAGTACTTGTTAATTTGAAATATCTGGGTCAACGCCATAGTGTTCCGGCAGATTAAAAGTTCATTCTTATGAAACCCCATTCAAAATAAATAATTAAACAGGAGTTCTTACTGAACAAATATAACCAAAACAAACACTTGGACAAGGAAAACGAAGCGGCTTTCTTGGGCCCATGATATAGAATTAGAATTAGGCCAACGTATAGATACAGTCAAAGTTGGTAACAGAAAATAGTCCTTTACAAGCCATCTTTATTTTGGGGGTTATTCTTTTATCAAGGGATTGAATCTACGTTTTGGTGAGCGCAGAGTGTTTTTTCATCCACCTGTAATTGTTTTTAATAAAAACACACCCGTCTAAAAAATACGCAAAAAGTCAAAAAAATGTGACGACAGATCAAGTGACCTGTCCGCTTTATCTCATCAAGACTCATCAATTATATTTTAGGTTGTAATGTGGTCGTAGAGCAGGGGTTGAAGTCGCTACCATAAAAAACCTTTGGGATCCATTGGTTTGAAGCCCGGCCTTGCCGAGTCCTAGTGGCCTTTGTATCAATTTGCATGCAGTAAAATGCCTTGACGCCTTTATTAACTTAAATGGGCGAATCTGCGGTCATTCCCGAGGGCGAGTTAATAATGAATGATTGTTGTTGGAGCGGCAATATCCTCACGGAGCGGATGGTCTTTATCACTTCACAGATGGCAAATAAAACAAGCCTTTGAGGCCCAAAAATGACAAATAAACACGTCCAAAATGGAAAATAGACGCTTAAAATTGTCAAAAATAAGGCAAAACTAAATGGTCACTAAATTCGATAAATGAGCATAAAATTTCACCAACAATAAACATTCGGGTCGGCAAAATGTCACTTTGAACCCGTTGATATTAACGCCACTTGTGGTCAGATTTAGACCAAGTTAACAGGACGTGGTTTTTAATGCCACTCTGAACTATGTCAACTGTCCTTGATGGAAATATTTCTTTCTGGTGGCATTATGTTATCTTTCAGAGAAGTAGTGTTGTGAAGATTGTTTTTATCAACACAATTCTTTGCATTTTTGGGCAAAAATGTCTTTTCTTATTTTTGCCAAAAAACGTATTTTTACATTTTATTGATATTTTGCCAAAAATATTTTGCAATGCCAAATTTTTCCCATTTATTTGCCCAAAAAAGACAACTTTCCCATATATTTGCCCCAAAAAGATAACTTTCCCATTTATTTGCCCCAAAATAACAACTTTCCCATTTATTTGCCCCAAAATAACAACTTTCCCATATATTTGCTCCAAAAAGACAACTTTCCCACATATTTGCCCCAAAAAGACAACTTTCCCATATATTTGCCCCAAAAAGACAACTTTCCCATATATTTGCCCCAAAAAGACAACTTTCCCATTTATTTTGCCCCAAAAAGACAAGTTTTGCATTCACGTGCCCCAAAAAGACATTTTTTGCATGATTTTTTTTTTTGGATTTGTTGGTGGTGCTAGGGTCGGAGGGTTGAGCCTCGCCCGGCCAGCGAAGCCAGCCATCACATCGTCCAAAGTTTTCCCGATAGGCAATCTCATGTCCGGTATCAGAATAGTTCCCCGCCTGTTGGTGTGAATTAGCGTCTGAAAGTTTTCATGAATAAAGGTCGGGGAGGAGTATTGAACCTGGGACCTCCCTCACTATAGGAAAGTGTGCTAACCACGACGTCACGTCTCCAACGTGCCAATAAAAGAAAATACTTTCATTTAGTTGGCCAAAATTCACATACTTTGCATGTATTTGCCCAAAAATGGTAAATAAACTTTAAAAGCTAGCAAATAAACATGTTTTTGGGCATAACAACTTATTTGTCTGAGATAACACTTGCATCGATGCCGCGTTCTGACTCCAGAAAAATAAAAATAAAAACGAAAACCACGTTGTTGTTTGTTGTCATGATGGTTTATAGTAAAGACTTCCACAGGTTACAAGACTGTAAAAACATTTTTCAAAGGGACAGGAGTTCCAAGAGGATTGCGAAAAGTACCGAAAACATTGATTGGGCTAATTTGAATCTTTTGATCAAGCATCTTAACGTCAGGCACTTTTTCTAAACGGCTGGAGCTAATTCATCTGGAATTTGCTTCTCTACTGGTTTCAATATATGCTACTTTAAGTTCATTTGTTTTTATTTTCATTTTGACATTGACCAAACGAAAGTATACAACTACATTAGCAATAACGGATATGGGTGAAAATTGTCAAATGGTTACTTGAAAGTCGTGTTTCACAAGGTGGTTCAAACGAAAATGAAATGAATGAACAACGCCAGATTATTAAATGAGCTCTGTTTGGCTTGTCTTGATCTAAACGAGCGCATAACCAATTTGTTTCCATGAGCACTAGATCAAACTGGTATTTTAAACAATTTACTAGGAACAAGCCAAACCTGTCCAAACCTGTACAACCTTCTCCCTCAGGGTTTCATACGATTCTACACAATAGGTAAGTCTTTATTAAGCCTCAAAAGTGACTTGAATCGTTTCCTTTAAACTTACCAGAGCAAACTTATATGCATGGGTGCTTAAAAAGGGTAAACTCTAATTAATGGAATTACCAAATATTTTGTATGAAATTGACGTACAACCTTGCAGGAAAATCACTCCCTCACATCTGTTACAAAACCTGTGAAGAAACTGAAGGCTTATTGTGAATACCAATATTCTGGAAAAATCTGTCCAATCTGCCTCAGATTTGCTCTTGACTGTCTCACAAATTCAGTCTAATGAGAAGAACCATCTTTCTTAGGCATAAGCATGTGGGAAATTGGCTTACTCGACAAGATGTTCTCTAAAACGTACCTAAAATTCTAAAATTATACTTCACTGTTAACGTCTAGTATTTATAAATCCATGTTAATTGGTATAACACCTATGACCGTTTAATCATCCAGACATGTGACACGATATCTGAAATTTCACGTGTGAAAAAACTTGTCTTTACTCACGCAATTTCAAGGTTATATAAAGTGTCATTGTTACGACAAATCTTTGTTCAAAGCGGTCGCTTCCTGTTCCTCAAAGCTTCCAATCAAACTGAGATGTCATCTTGTACCAAGACGTAATATAACTGTATTATTTGCGTTTCAGTATATCTTTTCTAAACTGGACTATTTCTTGTTCAATTTTTATTTTACTCAGTGTGACTCTCTTACCCCAAAAGCCTTAACTTAATTACCTTCAAGGGTCTGAATACCTTAGCAGGTGGTCCTAAATTAGATTTTTTTCTAATGTAGTCTCCTTTTTCTGTTTGGGTCAATCATTTATTCTCTGACTTCAAAGGTTGTCAAAATCGACCTTTGCAGTCGTGAAAATCAAATCATTGAAAAAACTATCGGGGAACCTTGAACACATCTAGAAGCAACTTTATATTACGAAGGATTCAGTATCATCGTTTTATATTACATGTCAAAAGCGTCTGGACAGCTTCACGCAAATGCAATGTCATGATTTTTTTCTGGATTTATCGAAATGTCTACCTCGATACATTGTGCCTGAATTGCCTGAGATTGGAACCATAAGAATCCTTGTCTTACAGGGTGCGTCACTGACAACGGGCAAGGAAAAAGTTCCAGAAATTTTCCAAAAAAAAAACGCATTGGGAGGAAGTCTCTTAAAGGTGACTGAAAGTAGTGATAGTATTTTAAACTTACAATAACATGGCAATGAGCCAATTTTATTATCTTTTGAAATATTAACATCAAATCTGAGTACCATCTTCAATGTTTGCCCCCTATTGGCCGATTATATCAAGGCCATGGGGTGGGATGAGAGCCATTCAAACTCACTAATATGTGGATACTATTTTTCAACTTTTACACCAACTGTCTGGTATATTCTGACACCAGATGTCGTGAATTGTGATAGAATTGAGACAGTCTATTGTTTAGAAAATTCAGGAGTTTGTGAACCATCACATCCAATGATTTAAATTTCAACCAATACAAACACATCGTGTTTCCCATTCTTCTCTTTGTAATGTATTTAAAAGACAATCCGTTTTAATGGAAATAAAGGTAGACCTTCAAATTTGGCTTAGTTTTGAGTTTGTATCATTTTGAATGTGTGAGAGGAAAAAAGGAACAGACTTGGTTCCCCTACGCAGAATAAATCTCATCTCAAATATGGATCCTTGGTTATTTGAGTTGATGTTGGTTGCTAAGGTCGGAGGTTTGAGCCTCACCTGTCCAGCGAAGCCAGCCATCACATCGTTCAAATTTTCTGATAAGCAATTTCAAGTCCGATATCAGAATGGTTTTCTATCTTTGGTTGTGGGACAGCGTCTAAAAGTAACTTTGAGAAAGGTCGGGAAGGTGAATCGAACCTCGGACCTCTCAAACTACAGTAAACTACGCTAACCAATGCACCACGTCTTCCCCTTCTAACGTATCCATAAAAATAATCTTTTTTAAAAGGTGCTTCCTTGAAATGGCCCATCTAGTAGTAGAACTCTTTTTCTGGCCAATTTAGCCGACAAACACTTTGTTTATTTCCTTGCAGAGAACACGGTGTCCCTTTACCCATGGCAAGCACATTGTGTTCCTGCATTTTTTTTATTTAGTTGACTTGTGAGGAGAACAATGTGGGCACATCAATGAAGATTAAGGACAGCCAGCTTGGTTCCAAAACTTGGTGGGTGCCATTTTATTTCTAGCATGATAAATAAGGCACCAGAGAACAAATCAATGGGCCAAAGAAGGGATATCTAAGAGAGAAAGAGTGTAGATCAGGGTCGGCAACCACTTTTGAGTCAAGGCCCACAAATTTGATTACATATTGTCAGGGGCCCACGAATTATCGATCAAAGCGCTTTGGGTCTACAAGTTTAGTACTATGGATGTCTCACTATTTTGTACTTTCCCCATTGCCTCTGGGCCCACCAAAGACCACCCCTGGGCCCACATGTGGGCCGTGGCCCACTGGTTTCCGACCCCTGGTGTAGATGATAATATTGTCTTGGCGTTGTTAAAACAGCTTATGAGGTTTTAGTTCCCAAATTTACTGAGAAAAACTTTGTTCTTTTTAGCTCAGTTGAGTCCAAAATAAGAGCTACAGCACATAACTGAAACCCCATCAAAGTTGCTCATTTCTTTACACTTTATTATTTGTAAATGAAATTAAACTATCATTTTTTTAAATGTTCTCTCTTGGTCAAACATGCTGTGTTAGTTCGTATAAAATTCAAAAAATATTTGGTCCCAATAACCTGTTCAGATCTGTTACTTCGTTTACTGATGAAACCGATGAGCGCGATAGCTAGAGAAAGCGATCGAAGGAGATGAACAAGCTCCATTTCCCTGAGCGGCCTTTCGCGGATCAAAGGCTCGGCCAAGGTTCTCCGCGAATACAAAGGGCCTCCTTCAAGCTTGACTCAAGGTTCTTCCGTCAGTCCATGAGAGAGGCTGGGAAAGAACGGAATGGCATTCATAAGCATCCTCAACTCAACTTGTGTAAATTCTGCGGCCCTTTGAGTCAAAACTCCTCACATCTACATTGTCAGAATCAATATCCAAGATCATGAGTGACAGCGATTCCACGTCTGCCTCCTACTATGACGATTACTTGGATGATCATCAAAAGGATCTCCTGAACATGTACCGACTCAATCGATCCATCCATGATCCTTGGTACTCGGTGTTTGTGATAACATATGTGATCGTGATCGCGATTGCTTTCGTGTCCAACAGTCTTGCCATTTGGTCCGTCTTTCGCCGAAAAGAAATCTGGACCCCTAGGAACATATTCATTCTGAAATTGGCCGTGGCAGATTTATGTAAGTAAATGGATTACCCTGAATCAAACCTGATCATTCCTGGATCCAAAGGTCGATGTTGGGCAATGGGGCTTATTTTTAGTTACGGGGACGAAGGAATTTGTTACACGTGGGTTCAACCAATCGTGTGGGAATAATTGACAGCGTGTGACCTTTAAGTCACAGAAATATTGCAAATACCCCGCTTTGATCATTAACAGAAACATCCCACCTTCTCTGATGAAAAGTGATTCATCGAGAATAGTCCCTGATTATCCATCCGTTTCTCAATAACTTCTGAATCTACGTGTACGTATCTCCTTCTGAAAAGAGTGGGATTATTAAGTACTTGAGCAATTCCCTGTAATTGAGCTAAATAACAAACAATCAAATATGCTAAGCAATACGAAGATTTTTCATAGACTGCTTTGCTCTTCTCTTATACTAGTTCTCTGTGTTACCATGAGCTTCAGTGCCACCGATGTTCTAACTAAATATTGGCCTTTCGGCAAGAATAGTCTCACCTTGTGCAAATGTGTCAAAGCCTCACCCTGCTTTGTGGTCTACATGGCTTCCATAACCATCGTCATTATTGCCATGGATCGCTATCGTTGCATCGTACATCCAACTACCAAACAGCTCTCCACATTACAAGTAAGAAAAACCTTCGTTGAACATGGAACGCCTCTGGAACTAACCAGCCTTGTTCCAACTTACCCATCTTTCAGGCCCTTCTGATCCTTCCATTTGTGGTGATTGTGGCATTGATCATGTCCTTGCCAGTCTACCTTCATGCCCATCTACATGTGCCAATGGTCCAGACCACAACCTTTGAGTCCCAGGAATCGTCTCAAGTTTCCAATTCTGGATATGATTCAGATTATTACTCCGATGGGGAAGCCACCGACCCCGACGGAATTCCATGGAACGACATCGCATTCTGTATTGAAGATTGGGCAACAAAAGGTGAGGCACATACTACTCATTATGAACGGGTTTCAAGTGGTTCTGATTGGAACAACAAGCGTGGGAATTCTGGGAACCGAACCAATCTTGGACACTTCGTTTCATGGCCAAACTATCAGATATCAGATTGTACGGACCCTTTGTACGTTCACAGAAGTCATTAGTGGGCAGATCAAACATGGGATTGGGTGACCATGACGTAGGTTATGAGTCTCGGCGAGAAAGATGAGATGGGATCAGGTGTAGATGGAACAACTTCACGCCGCATGTGTTTGTTTCACGTGGATGGAACAATTACTTTGTTATGGTAGACTCTAGGCTGTGATTAAGGAGGATATTTGAGAATGTTATAAAAGAAGAATATAGCGTTTCATATCTGATAGATTCGCCATATGTGTAGCCTCATTTTGAAGATTAGACCACGGCGACAAAGAACCAATTGTACGTTACTTTTTCGTTGACTAGCAAATCTAATTTGTAAAACAAGGCTCTGCACTAAAAGAGCCCTTCAGAACATGCGTCCTATTGGGATCAGACATAAATAAATAAAGGAGACTCATGGATATGGTAAACAGGTGCCTATCGTCAAAGATACATACACTCTTTCCCATATTGACATTATGACTTTCTCGAGATCCGATCCGTCACACAAACGACGGAAAAAGGAAGCAACGTGCTCGACGACATGTTTGTCATGAACTAACTTTCGATTTATTGCGACGCCTTTTGTGGGCGTAGACAAAGTTGAGCACGCATTTTCCTTGTAAATTTTTCTTTATCGAGCAAAAGTCTGTTTTTGAGCTTCCAATTAAGTCAGGTTGATTGCAAGGGGATTATTTGGCTGACAGGAGGTGGTTTGACAAAGACATGAAAACCTGTCCGAATAGACTAGAACAGGGGTCGGCCACCGTTTTTGTGTCAAGGCCCACCAAGGTTCATGAGCCCATAAATTAATGATCAAAGACCTCTGGGCCCACAAGTGCAGTACTATGGATGTCTCTTGGGGCCATTATTTAGGACTTTTTTCATTGCCTATGGGCCCAACAACGATCACCCTTGGACCCACCGGTTGCCGACTCATGGACTAGAACATCAAAAAATACGGGATTAGTCTGTGCAAGAATGAACCACTAGTGAAGGACCTAAGACATTGTTTGAAAGTTCGTTAACCTCAGAGAGATAGGAGAGTCTAAGTCAGATAGATGGTCACAAGAGCAAATTTTCGACTTTCATCTATTTCAAACTTTATACTGCCCCTCATGGGTTACGTGATTCCACAACAACGAAATTAATGTCTAAAGTACCTTTTTCTCTTTTGCTTTCAGGCAATGCTTCCACGAAGAGTATTCAAGCTCAAAACAAGCGACATCATTACTCCATTTTCTCGCTATTGATCCAATTTGTGATCCCGTTCAGCGTGATATCGTCTCTTTACTTGATGATCTATTTGTACTTGCGGAAGCATCGAATGGTCCGGAAAGAGAGATCTGGCGATCGCGAACGAGCCCGACGGACAAACACCATGCTCTTTAGAATTTCCATGGTTTTCTGCATTTGTTGGCTTCCTCTGAACATTCTAGGCTTAATCATCGACGCCACAAATCTGTTCAAGGTAAATACATCTAAAAGCGTCTTTCCCAAGAAACTATTGTTAGGGATTTAATCCTGGGATTCCGCATTTTTCATTTATATGGGGATAGAAGGACATCTAGAATTTGATGGACTGCGCACGGCCGACCAAAATCGAGTAGATTTGCTACACAGAAAAAAAGGAAAAGCCCCATGTTTCCCTTTACCCTATGTCCTAAATCGACTCGATCTTGGTCGGCCGTGTTCAATCCAGTAAATTCTAGAAATCCTTGGGTGATACTATTCAAGTTACATCAAGATGCTTAATTAGCTAGATCAGCGGACGGGAATTAAGGATGCCCAATTTGGGAAGGAATAGACTAGAACCGCAAATAGCGCGCTAATTCTGGCTCTTTTCGTTTCCAGAGTAACCATGAACTGATGCTATGTGCCTTCATTACTTGCCACTTGATTGGAATGTCAAGCGCTTGTATCAATCCGATGCTTTATGGATATCGTTACGAAACAGTCCGGTACGAGCACTTCAAAATTCTGACTCAAATGGTGGCCAAATGCTGGAAGTTAAAGTCCACCCTTTTGAAGAGGAGCAAACCTTCAGCTGAACTTGAGTTGGAAAGTGTGGTTGTCAAACGTCCAGAAAACAACAATGTCAGTAGTCCTCCACGAGGTCTGCAACTTGAAGGTAAGAAACTGGTTTCAAAATATCGAGAAAAGCAGCAACCCTGAACCAATTGGGCGGCAAATATGAAAGTCATTCAAAAACCGATTTACGTTCTTGTGAATCGACCTCAATTCTTGGGGTAACTCGACCGACTTATTTTTATAGACACCCGTACGTTTTTGGAGGCCTTAATCTTTTCTGGGAAAGGAAAAGTTTTCCCATTTGTTTCTTGTCTTTGCCACAAAAATTCTGTCTCCTTGTCCATTAGTGTCATCCATTCACTTTGAGCTTCCACCCATTCAGACCCAGCTACTTCTCTGATGGAATATTCAATGATCTCTTGTTTCTTTCTTTAGCCGAAAATGCCTCTGCCAGCTTCTCTCATGAATGTTACGGAGTTCGGACGGCCTCAACGGATCAGACGACAAACCAAGGATTGCCAAGACACTCGTTCCAAAGAGGAACTTCGGTTCTTGTGACCAGACTCTCAAACAGTGGAAGTCATGTCTCGGTGTAAAAGAAGAAAAAGTTTCTCGTGAAACCCTGGAAATGTGATACTCAATGTCCTCATAACATGTGTGTGTACAAGAAAATCCCTCGAAAGTGCTCCTTTGTTGAAAAGATATTGGAAATAGAGCCCGATTCCGACGTCTTTTCGACAGAGCATATTTGATCACGAAGAAAGTTTGCGTTTTCTCTCCATATTTTTGAGTCAAATGTGCTTTTATGGAGCGACAAGATCTTTGTTACTGTGTTGTGATATACACGTCTTGGAAACATCCAGTCAAGTCTGTAAAGTTTGTCAGACTCTCTTGTGGTTACAAAGACAAATCTCAATGTTTATTATATACCTTTATTGTTACAACCCATATTGTCAAATAAATATGACTTGCTTGTCAAATCATTTATGTTGCCACCCGAAATGAATTACTAGGAATACATTGTTGAGTTTTAAAAAAATAGCACACGTTGACCTATTCGGTCAAAGCCCAAGTCGACAACTCAAAAAAGGGCTACAAAAGCTTCAGGCCTATGATCCCAGTATTGTGTATGGTTCCAAGGCCCACCATTTTTTATTTCCCCGATAAGCCCATGGGCCTACCAAAATCTACTATCAGTTGCGGCCCATTGGTTCTCAACTATTTTTTGATGGATGACATTTGGTTGTGTTGACATCTGTAGGACAAGAAATGAAAGAGACAAAGTTGAAAACTGTGACCTTTTTTTGCTTCAACTTGACGATCTAAACTTCATCATAGGCTAAGATCAAAACGAGTTTGTACAAATAATCTTTCCAAGAGGTAAAAAACTCTCTGTCTTTTGTTGGCTTTTCAAACTATTTCTCTGCCTATTGCAATACTGACGGTCAATCAGCTCATGCCCAATCAATCTTTTCACTGTGGGCTGAACATTTAATTCACCAAATTTGTAGTATTGGTTTGTAGAGCTGTGTAACCTTTCAGATTCTCAGTCCAGGAATAAGCAACCATTTTGGAAATAAGTCACCAACTTCATTCAAGAATCAGATACTATACCTAGATGCCTCAACGACGAAATGTCTCAAAGATTTATCTACAAAATGCGAAAAGTTCCTTCTTCTGAGGAATAAAGGCAGATGATCAAGTTTAAATTCTATCATTATTACGAGCTAGTAGATGTGTTTTAAATTGGTCTACTTCCGCCCAATTAACAAATTTTGGCAAAAATCCGCAACTCAAACAAAACCGGTTCTGAAGGCCAAACCAATTTGATTTGGTTTTTATGGTCTCAAAAATGGGGGTTCTTGTTTTAGCCTTGATTGGCAAAGAAAGTTTGCTAATTTACTCATAGGGTAGAATCTACACTATTATGGGGACGAGTCGCGTTTTTATGGTTTGCAACAAAAAACCCGTTTTTCTGCAAACTTTACCAAATACAGTAAGTATTCAAATTTGATAGACATTAAGTCGGTTTTTGACAAGACAGGAAAACACGTCCATTTCATGTTTCATCTCACTTTTGGAAGTTAGACGACAGACAGTTGCATGTACCTACAGAATATGTTAGATTAGTTTGGTTGCAAACTTTTAAGCTTCCTGGCACCTCCATTTTTGACATGTCACAAGATTTAAATTTGATGCTTCTTTCAAAAAAAGTTGCCGGGATGCAACAGAATCATTCTAAATGCTATTTGTGAATCTCTTAACGAAACAAAAAGCTACAAAATGGAACTCTTTCATACTGAAACGGTATGTTTTGCAATGGATTTCTTTATTTCTGAACAGTGGATTTATTGTTCAGGGAAAATGGTCAGCATATTCAGAGTTGAACGTACACAAGAAATTCAAACACTTCATCAAAATATACATCATTCCGTGGTTCTCTGATTGATCAACATGATTCTTGGCTCAGCTCAGCTCATTATGGACCCACGTAATGTGTTGGAACACGCAGATGATTTGAGAACAGCTCTTGTTCTGTTAGTAATGTGAAATCCTTCTTTATTTTGTGCACAAACTGATGGCATATTCACGCCACTTCTCATATTCAAGAAATTAACATTGAAGATTTGATGTTGCAACCTTTGTACTGAATGTTAAGATCAATGAACTTACTTACTGAAGTACTGACATTGGCATTCTTGTATATGTACTCAAGTAAGTGAATCTGAGGGACTTGGAACACTTTGATGAATCAAAAGTTGGCCTTAAGGTTGACAACTAAACGTTTCCTCTTTGATTCATGTCTCACTCACTTTCGCAAACGTTGAACTATAGTTTGACGTGGTGATTCAAGAGCGACATGAGTTGACAGATTTATGAACCAATTACACAAAAATACTTCCAACGTTTTCTCTCTAAAACACAGACCCTGAAGCAGGCATTTCCTTGTTTTTATCAACTTGAACAAGCAGAAGCCATTGCAAAAATGAAAGGCCACCTGAACATACTTCGTAAATAACAGGCAATTAGAGGCCGTTTTGACACTCTTTATAAAATGTCAAATCTTGATGTTAAATAGGTTCCCCCGAGCAATGTGTGCTAAACCCAAAATGGTATGTTAGCTTAGATAAAAAGCTTGGCGAAAGCATACAATCGCATCAGTTTAAAGATTCTCGAGAAAGCTTTGGTAGATGAACACGTGCTTTAAAATCGGTTAGTGGAGATTATATCCCTTTGTTGAACTGTATTACTTAATTGCAGGGACATCACAGATCCAAAAACTGGAAGAAGTGCTTGAAGGTATCATAATCACAAATGTTTTAGACATATCTTGTAACATCCTTCAACCAAATATACAAAACAGCTCTTCCTCTCAGCACAAAATAGAGGATGCTGTCAGTCAAACGGAGATGAGGAAAAGTACGAAAACAAGCCAAAATGTTGAAGACTTTTTGTTGTTTCTAACTCAGAATCTTTAAGACAAGAACTTGATGTCAAAGTCAATGAATTGAGCGCCTTTTTCTTCATCATTTGGTGAGCTAGGTTTTGAACTGGTGCCAAGTGTTCATGACGGGTTAAGACGGCCCTAAAATCGGCTTGTGACAGGGATGGATAAAACTTGCCCAATTCCTAAAAATTTTGAAATTTCTAAAACAAAATATTGAGCATGCAAAGTGAACAAAAGTAGAGATTAGTGCAGTATAATAAAAGAGCATAATCATAAAGTTAGCTATCTTGTGTTTTTAGGTAAGGATACCTGTTTTAGGGCAACACCAACTCATCGATTCTCATAGTACGTGGGGTATTCAGACTATAGCTAGACTGGGCCTGTATTTCGTTAAATTGCACCATTTTCGGATTGTTGTCAAATATTGAAATAAAGATTGAACTCTTGTGAGCAGATGTTATTTCACAAATTTTGTTGTCAGACAAACTTGTTCGAAGCTATGATTTAATTAGACAAGGTATATTCGGTGACCCCTGCACGTTTGAAAAATGGACGTCAAGAGCGAGAAACTCGTCAGAATCCAATATTTTGTAAAGTAAAGATGTTGCTCATACTCATATTTCTATGTTTGGTGAACATTTGTCCAGAAAAAATGATAAATTTCGATTTGAGACAGCTTAGCTTTGAAAGATACATCATTTTTGTCATGTTGCTCGCTCTCGACGTTTAATTCCTACATACTGTATGTATACAGGGGTCAACCAACATACCTTGCCTAATTAAATCAAAGCTTCGAGCAAGTTTGTCTAAGAACAAAATTTGTAAAATAACATCTGTTCACAAGAGATGAATCTGCAATTCGATTCTTTTCATCAATCCAAAAATCGTACATTTAATTGAGTTACAAGCCCAGTCTACCTCTAGTCTGGATATCCCTCGTACTGAAGTGTCTCAAATGTTGATAGAGGACTGTTCATGCACCTGCAATGGTTTTGGTTGAAATAATCCGAAACTCCGAGTATGATAATTCCATTTGGACTTACTCTCTTCAACATTGTTGGCGCTTAAGATAGGCCAAAATGTGATTTTGGAAATATGGTTGCAAAGTGGAAAAGAAGCATTAGAAAGAGCTGATTGGTTAATTTGGCATGGTTTCTCTTGCCTCCAGGTTCCTTTTGAATAAAGAGCACTTCTACAAGGTCTTAGTCTCACAACAAACAGGTACTTTTACGCAAGAACTGTTCGACATTTCACAAACGAAAGTTCAAGTGTTTCCCTGACATCCTTTATCTTTTTCAGGAAACGGATTATGATGAACAAGGAAATTGAACACATTTTCAACAACTGATGTTCATTTCGAGCATCTCTCAATTGAGCTGGAGCCAATTTGGCCAACATGATACTCGGAAAGAGCTACCGGGAAAGGCATCACCTTAAGAATTGCTTTCTGTTTGAACTTCGCAAATGTAAACATTTTTAAAACCATGTAGTATTTCTTTTGCTAAATTAGGAAAAGTATTTTTGTCAAACGAAATCAAACGGAGTACAAGAACCGGAACCAATTATACTCCCAATCGGGTCACATGTTCCTTTAATTTTGGTTTCTCATGTTTCTGGACGGAAGATGTTCTCAGAACTTTGAAATCCTTTTTTGATTGGCCAAGAGCGTGTTCATAAGGGATCACATTTTATTCATTCCATTATTTGATATGAAGTACAAGAGGTAATTTATTGAGTACTTTCGTCTACGTCGTTCTTGGATCAGACACGGTTATTTTTGGAACAGGGGTCCAATGCTCAGTAATGGACTCATCTTTATGCTTGAGGCTCAAAAATCTTGCAGATAGGACTATTGGCTCTGGTACAACACAGAATGAAGAAGATCAGTAAGATGATGACTGGAAAGGAGAAAGAAATAACGGGATTAGAACAAGGAAAGTTTTTTCCACCGGACTTCCATTCATGAATCTGAAAGCTCAGTGTCCTCCCAATTAAGGAATAGCCCATCCAATATTCCATTCATAAGCCAATTTGCCACTTAAACACATACTCGACACAACTTTTAAACTCAAATGCCATTAGTTTTTCCATTAAGCCAAATTACAAAATATCCTTTTTACGAGGCAGGATCGCACGTCACGATTCAGGTACAAAGGTCGTGTTTTCGTTAGCGCACATTCGGTACAAAGTCAGACTTCAATTACCCATGGAGCTCTATTTTCAAAGCCAGTGTCACGTATGAGAATGAAAACAACTCGAAACCCAGCATCTTTGAGGACTCGGTGACACTTTTTTTGGTTTGAACCAGTTCAACCGGTATATTTGTACTCCAACCATTACGCATCTTGCCAAGGGAAAAAAGGGCCGAGTAAATGGAGCAAACCCAAACTCGAACCTTCTCCTGATGTACTTTGGACAGTCAGGGTTGTATTAGATTTTGCCCAAGGGTCCTCAAACAACCTTGATCTTGAGCCTACCCACTTCTATCCGAAAATAGCTTTTGCGAAGTGACAATCATACGGTCGTTATCTTATTATTTTAGACCGGGTGAACGAGATTGATTGAAGTCTTCCTGGATGTTTGTCGCCATTATTTTCGCCTGGTTGAAAGACGCTAGTGATGGACCGAAAGCGCTTTCGGTTTCGGTTCTTCCCACCGAAACCGAAAGCAGGCATGCACTATAAAAGATGCAGTTTAACAACAAGACCGAAAAAAATTGGTCCAAAAACTCTTGAAATTTAATTTTTCCGATTTTTCAAAATTTTGCCCCCCAACATTGAACACGTGAACGATTGAAGTTTTGAAGGTGAATTTTGCATTTATAAAAGTTTGTTATCAGCTGCTTTTGGTTAAACCCTCTTTCGGCTGAAACTTTCGGTCCATCACAAAATAACTTTCTTGTAACATTTAGAGATAGGTGTCCTTAAATTCAGCTCATTCTTTCCATAAGGTGCATTTTCAAAGTTTACGTACTTGAAACAAACTCATTGAAACAAAGAGTCAGATTTTATCAATTGTGTGTTCTTTTTTGTGTTCGCTACAAAAATATTATAAAATAATTCAAATGAAGGATCCAAATCAGGTCTTTATCTATTCATAGAGTTGTTGTTTCCCAGTAAACTTTGTGCATCCAAGGGCCAAAATGGTTTCTTTGGTTTTCTTCTTGTACTGCCAACGAAGCTTTGAACCCTATATCGCTAATTAGAATGGTGGAAAGCGAAATCGGACGAATTTAATCAAGTGCAGTACAAGCCAACAAGGTTGCGGAAAACTGGAACAAAGGACTTGAAATGGGTGAGACAAACACCAATTCCATTCCAAGAAATCGAATCTGCTTGAATCTTTGAGCATAGATTTGTGAAGAGCGGCATTTGGGTGATAGGTGTTCAATAATTAGTTCTGAGGAAAATTGGATGGATTTTTATTCACCTTCAAATATGCAAATTGACGTTTCCTTGTTGGTTAGTGAAAAGGTCGCCGCTCTAAGTAGAGACGAGACATTAATTTTTAAATCATAAGCTACGTCATAATTTGCCTTTTTCATGATTTTGAAGGATCTTAAATCGAAATTGACATTTTTCCTCATTGGATCACAATTCAGGCAATGTAAAAAGCTAGAAACCTCTATTGAACTGTCGGTTTTGTTTTATAACATACAGTTTTCCCCCTCCCTTTTTGAAGGTCATTCTAAAGTAAAATTTTCATATTCTTCTACCTAAATGCTACCTATTGATGCCTCAATTGACAAATGAATATTTTCTCTAGAGAATATCCTTCGAGGCTAAAGAAAAATCGTATTGCATTTTTCTAAAAAAAAAAAAAAGAGCCTTCATTTTCTTTGATTGAAAGCTTTGCCGTCTTGGCAAAGCTAAAAAGCAATCCTAGATTTACAACGCTGATTGTCTTCTCACCTGAAATACATGGAACTGTAATCGAAAGGATGCCTTCAGTAGATTGGAGGAATTCCGTCGTAGTTATATTCCCTTGGGTCAATTCGTGTCTGTATTGCAAGTTTCTGTCAAATTTCGCAGTCATCAGATCCACGGCGAAGATGATTACTAAAGCAAGAAAACCATACATTAAATGCCATCTGACTCGGAAAGCTAGAATGCTTTAAAATCTTACCTGGATCAATCGGCTTTGGTCCACATTGAGGCCATTCGGAATCTGATTGAGGCGTGTCATAAGTTCCACCCTCGAGACATAGGTACGTAACTGATTTGACCCCTACTTCTTGGTTGAGAACCAAGGAGGTATTATCGCACCCATAAGAGATCTCCTCATCCTCCCAATGTTCCCTTTCCCATTTTGGTTCCGGGTCATAAGTGACCAATTGAGCATCTTCTACTATTGGTGGCAATGGTTTTTCAGGGCTGCACAAACTTCGGCAACGATCCCACTCTAAAATGAGATGGTGGAAGTAGTTAATTTTGATTTAACTGGTTTGGGGATGCCTTCATCTTAGTCATTGTTTTCAATTTTTAAAAGTGGAACTTGGCCCAATTACTCGTATTAAAGAAGCGTGGATAGACAAGAAAAATGTACTTGAGGTGTATTTTCGAGGATATCTAAGACCTTCTGAAGCGTGGGTACTCTTATCTTCTGGTGCATTTAATGGAGTAGAAAAAGAAACCACTATGTCGCCGTAAATAGTACTTCCAGATGGTCTAAAAGACCTCAAATCTGGGAATGTGTATTCTTCAAACGGAAATTATTCGTAAAAGTATTAAAATGTCTTGTTCATACTTTCAGAAAAGGTTTCACATCATTTTTTTTCAAAAATGCATGTGCAAACAAGTGTCCAATTCTAGCTCCAGTACGATTGATTGCGACCAATAAAGAAGTTAAAGGTTTTCCATATTTTTTGAAGCCGAAGTCCTCCACAGTATATACGCAAAATGCGCATATATTTGCAAAAGGGGATTCTAGCGGTTTGTTTTATTTACATTATGTCAAAAATAATTCAAATTAGAGGCATTTGGTTAGGTTTCACCCTTCAGGTAGATTGGGCAAAGATTTTCAAAGGAATTTTTAAGGGACTTTTTTGTGAGAACTTTGGCGAACAAAATTCAAATTAAATTTAAAGGAAGTGTTGTTACATAGTTTTGGAACAAAAACCCTTCATAAACTCATTGCAATTCAGTTTCTCGAAAATATCATCTATCTCTTTTGGGATTTGAATAAACTAATCCAGCACATCTATTTGTAAATAAAGATCTTAATAACAACAATCAAATCGTCCCAAATTCAATGCGATTGCAATAAAAACTTGGGTTCCTTGAAACACCAAAAAATGTTCATGTGAAGGAACTTGCTCGACAATATGGTCACCCTGATAGCAACCGGTCATTTGTTTACGATTTTCAATATTGGTGCGTTCAATATGGAGTGACAGTGTTCCAAATGCAGTAATTACCTCCAGGGTTCATTGTTACGGAATATTCTCCGGCATAGCGGCAAACAGCCGTAATAATTCCATCATTGGCATTATCATCCCCTTCGTCTTTTCTCGGGCGCTTCTTTTTATCTCGGCAAAAAAAGTTGATCTCTGATCCAACAGGAAGGTGGTAGGTCATTGCTGTGTGGTTCATCCATTTTGGATTCTGAATCTTAAATTCATACCCGAGCGATGTGAGCCAAGCGCCATTGACAACGGCACGTGGGCAAATGGGCCAATCTGGAAAAAATGGCTCAATGTAGCTTTCTTAGTTTAAACTATACCTTAAAATTGTCTCTCTTACTTCCTGTTTGAACACAACTGCCTTGGGGCATTTCGGCGTTTGTGGGCTGCTCACAAGTAGGAGTAAATGGAACTCTTAGAGTTAGTCCAGCTCTGATTTCACCATCACCAAGAACCTCTCCCAATTGGGCGTGGAATAGCTCTACTATGAGCTGTGTGTAATTGGCTTGGTCTTTTGTCACATTGAACAAATCCTTTATATCCGACTCCAAATCCATTGTGTACATAAATTGAAATTCTACCAGTATCAAGATGGAATAATCAATATCGTCGTGTAGACCACTGTAGTCTACAGCACGTTTCCGCCTTTGATTTCCAGGCTCACAAACTGGCCAATTATTGTTGTAATATTCCAGATCCAAGTGGGTAAATCGACCGTCTGAGCCGCATTTCATTCGTACCTCTCCCGGAGTTACATCGAATGGAAATGTGAGCCCTTCAGAGTTGACAAATGAATATCCACTCTTGCATTTATACTTAATCACCTCATGCTCTTTACTTGGCAAGGCAGACGCAATTTGCATATTTGAGCTCGTGGGTGGTTCAGGAGCAAAAGGACATTCGTTCCTAAGTTCACAAGTAGGCCATGTTGTGGGAGTGATAAATTGTCCATCCTGGCCGCATTGTACTTTGAAGTAGTGAGACGTAGGCACACTATAATCCTGATTGGCACACTCATATTCAAGGTACTGTCCTGGATCAACATAAACGAATGTCCTTGGTTGTAAGTTTTGCTCAGCAGGGGGCGCTGGCAAGGCAGTTGTGCATCTGGGAACACAAACTGGCCAATCTACTGGATCCGGAAATCCTGCGGTTCCTGCACAAGGAAGGTGGAAAAAGTCCGTGTTTGTGGTATCTGGTCGATTTTCAGCCACAGTTCCTTTGAATGTGAAGCCTAACTTGCACTTGAACATGGCAATGTCAAATTCTTTGGACACTTGGGATCCCATTGAAACAAGGTTGGTATTGGCTGGGGGTTCAGGAATGAGAGAGGAGCAAATTTGGGGAGAACGGCAAGTTACATTTCCATCGGGAGTGTCATAGGTTCCATCCTCAAGACAGGTGAGTGGAATTGTTTTGCCTTCGTTGGTTACTTGATTGCTGGATGCACAAGAGAAGAAAGCAGATTCGTCTCTAAATGGGGCGCTATTGCTTACTTGGAATCCAGTTGGTGGAACAACGTTGCAAGTCTTCACGCCGCATTTGGGCCAAGTGGGGGTTTCATAAGATTGATCACCATTACACTTTAGCTCATAGGAAGAAACAAATTCACCATTTGCTAATTTTATGAATAATCCATCTTCACATTCAAATTTGGCGCTGCCGTAAACCTTGACGTCCACAGATGAGTCATATGGTTTGAACCTATTCTCTGCTGGAGGAGCCACAGTTGGAGGGGCACAAGTTGCAGGAGGAGCGCAAGTAGGATTGGCTGGCAGAGGCGTAAATGTCCCATCTTCTTGGCAAGTCGCTGATAAAAAGGGGCCTTCTGATGTGATCTCGCCCTCAGTTTCACAAACCAAGTTGTACTCATCATTTGTGTAGACAAATGGCTCAGGATTGGCCGCCATAAAGCCAATTGGAATCGTCAATGTGGAAGGATCACAACGATAATGCCGACAAGAGGTCCAAGTCGGCGCTGCATCATATGTTCCGCCAGCTTTGCACTGTAACATGAACTTCCCATCTTTGACGTTGGGGTCTGTTTTGATCAAAAACGTGTGGTCTGCGCACATATATTCTGCTGAACTGAATTCAGTGACATCTGTGGATGCCGAATTTTGCAAGCTTGAGGCTGCGTCTGGCACAGGTGGAGCGGGGCAAACCACAGGTTCCCGACAAGGCGGAATTGGATTGGGGATGTCCATTGTGCCATCTGCCAAGCACTCAACGTCAATCTCCAGACCAGTATCAAAAACCTGCCCATCTGTTTCGCAAACGTATTTTGAGAACCCACCTACAGGAATAAATGTGGTATGCTTTGGTTTAATGCCACCAACTGCGGGGAACTCTGCACATTTTTCAACGATGCATGTTGGCCAAGTTACAGTTGCAGGCCATTGACCACCATCCTCGCATTGGAGCTTGAACTTGTTGTTCTCAATATCTGGGTTTGACACTCCTTCTAATGTAGCCCCATCCTTGCAAACATACATGGCAAAGCTGTATTCTTTGACAGAGGGTCCTGAATAAGGAGCCAAATGACTGCTGGCGTCAGGTATGGGCGCAGAAGGACAAAGATCTGCCGCCTCACAAGGTGGTAAGGTTGTAGTATTATCCACTGTACCATCTGCCCTGCATAAAATGAGATGATTGGTGCCTCCGGGCATGATCTTGGATGGATCTGCACATTTGTACTCAATGTTTGTTTCAACTGGGACGTCTCCGCTACCAATCCTGGCGTATCCAGGAAAACTTTGAATGATTGATTCAGGGCAAAACTCGACAATGCATGTTGGCCAGTCAATAGTGGCATTCCAGTTGCCCCCAACTTGACATTGAGTCATGAATCTGTTGTTCTCAATTTGTGGATTGGAAACGCCTTGCAGTGTTGCTCCGGTCTTGCAAGAATATGATGCCCAATCGAATTCATTCAACAAGCTTGAACGAGTTTCCAATAGGAAGGAATTTGTTGGTGGAACAGGATAAGGGACGCTGCATGAAGCCCTAGATCGGCAAACTGGGAAAGGATCTGGATAGTTAAGGGTTCCATCAGGCATGCATTCTACCATTACTGGTCCCTCTGAATTCCCAGCTACTTGTGCAGTATCTGAGCACTCATATTTCACATGGTCACCAATTGCAATTGGAGCTTCATCTACGGTTGTAAATCGATCTCTAGCCTCTACAGAGATGCAAGATGAAATAGTACATGTTGGGAAAGGAGGAGGTTGGGGAAACACCCCATTTAGACCACATTGGAGATTGAAATTGCCCTTAGTGTCTGCAAACTGAGGGGCTAGAGTTGACCCTTCAACACACTTGTAGGAGGCAAGTCCAAACTCTTTAATCCCCACAGTGTGGGATGGCATTAATCTTGTCAAGGACATGTCTGGAACTGGGGGCGATTCACATTCCTTGGCTTTGCGACATGCCGGCAAATCTTTCGGAACCACAATTTGTCCGCTAAGTGTGCATCTAAGGCCTAGCCATCCCCCCTGATCAGTCACCTCACCTTGCTTTGAGCAGGTGTAATAAACTTTGTTGTTGATTGGAATTGGTCCAACACCAATTGTATTGAATCCGGGCAAAGCAGGGACTTGAGAGCATTGACTTGCAACGGGTTTGCAAGTTGGCCAAGTACTTGGAGGAACAAAGTTGCCACTGTCCAACTTGCAAGGAATAGATAACCGTCCCAGGTTTGTCACAACGTTTTCAGTTTCTACCCCGTCTAAAGTGAATCCATCCTCACATTTATATTCTTGGGTCCCAAACTCCTTAATTGTTGCAGTCCCGACCTTAATCAATCGCGAATCTTCAGGCGGATCTGGGGAAGCTGGACAATCCGCTGCAGCACGACAATTTGTCAACTCTTCCGTTATATGATATTTCCCATCTGGGCCACAAGTCATTTCAGTGCTGGCAAAATGTTCAGTAATTTGTCCTGGAGTTGAACAAGACAACGTCACTTTTACACCCACAGCCACAGAACCCGTTACAGAAGATTTCAATCCAAAGGCCGAGAAGTCTGGAATAGGGTCACACTGGGTAATAGACAAATTCCTACAGACTGGCCATTGAGTGACATTTCCAAAAGAAGGGCCAGCTCCACAATAAAGCCTTAACTTGCCCCCCACGACAGTGCCCTGGGAACCAATGAATTTCGAGTTGACATCGTTGGCTACCAAAGCCCATCCTGTTCCTTTGGCACAAGAATATTCAATGAAGCCACCTTCTTCCACTTTTTGGCTTTGACTGGGCAAGTCCAACCCTGAACTTTCGGGCGGCTTGGGTAGAGCAATAGGGTCGCAATAGCCAGGTAATCTACAAGCTGGGAGATTGTTCACATCAAGCCCGTCAAACTCGAAAGTTCCGTCCTGCTTCTTGACACACGTGTAGGACATGGTAAGGGCGTCTCCCATTAACATGGCTGAATTCTCGCAACCAAAAGTTAGCTTTTGGTTAAGTGCCACAAATTGAGAAGCTTCATTGTATAAAATGTATCCGGCAGGGGGAGTTGGGACGGGTTCACACACTTCAGTAGGTTTCAGGACGCAGACGGGCCAATCAATCCTCACACTTTGCTCAAACGAGCTGGTTCGTTTGCAGGGAGTTCGGAATTTTCCGTCTACTGTATTGGGGACAATATATCCAGGTTGCTTACATTCATAAACTGCATTTTCAAATTCTGGCACATTGAGGGAGTCACTAAATTTCAACCCTGATCTGTCATCTGGTCTGGGCGGAGGTTTCAGACATATTTTCCTTGGTCTGCATTGCAACCAGAGACGATTTAAGAAGCGACCATTTTGCATACACGGGAGTTTGTACAATAGTCCGTCATTCGTGACATAGTCCGGATTCTTGCATTTATAATCAATGGATTTTCCAAAGGGAACATACTTTTTTTCCACTACCACCAATCCGGATTCTGCAGAGGGTTCTGGGATGACATTTTGTGAACATCCCATTGGTTTACCAGGCACAATGCCGAATAAGTAAGATCGGACAAAAGGCCACGCCTCGGGATCGGGAAATTTGTCCAGGATGAGATTGTCGAGCTAAGAAAATAAAGATCAAGAGGAGGATAAGAATGGCAAACAACTAACCACTACTTTTCATTTGTGTGGATTAGAGCAAGTCTCTTTTCTTGCTTAAAGTTGCGGTTTTTGTGAGCTGCAAAAACACTTTCTATTGTACATTTTTAGAGCTGGCTCAAAAATAAAACAAGGAGAACTCCATGATGAATATTTAAGTACGTCAATATAACTCAAGTATCAAAAAATAAACTGTATTCGTCTTAAGATGCAATTGTTGACAAATCCATCCCTATTTATGGAAGAAAATGGTTTGCAAGCAAGCTATTCTCAGAGCTTGAGTACTTGCTTTTACTTTTTTGGTCTCAAATCTACTTCAATTAACAAGTTGAAACAAGATTACATTTTCAAAAGCCTTGTTTTTGTGAGAGTTGCATGAGGGCGACAATAATAATTAAAATACATGCCCAAAAATTTCTATTAATAAAATGCCAGGTCCATGCTCAAAAATATTTTTCAGCGAAACAAGGAAAACCAATTTAACAAATGAAAAACATCTAAACCACTCTGGAAAATCATAAGCCAAAAAAAGGTATTCGACACAACTTAATACGAAGCATCCGTGGAGCTCCTATTTTTTTGTGGGTTACGGATTTTTTATTACCGCTACAAGGAATGGAATTCCCTGTAAAGAAAGTTAATCATTAACATTACTGCATAATATATAAGTATAAAATTTGGTCTACCAACGAGTTACCGTTGGCAGATTAATACAAACCTTGAATAGTGGGTTGATGAGGAATAGTATTTAAAAAATTGTCTAATCATGCCTTATTGTAATTGTTTTTTGGGTTTATATTAACCTTAGTTCTTTTTAACCTTGATACTTGTTTTAAAATAAGTTATTTTTTATTCAGGTAGTTGTAATACAAGAAAGCATCTATCTAATTTATCTAAATAGATAAATCTATCTATTTAAAAAAAGTAATCTCAGAAACAATTTTTTCACAATCAACTAATTTCTTTAAACTTGAAAAATATTAGGTGTGACACGTTTAACATTCGCTTCTTTCTTCGTTAATTTGACAAGAAAATGACAACCCAATATAACAAACCAATTAATGAAAACACTCTTCACCCTTCAAATCAAGATTAACCCTACATCAAAGCCAATAACTAGGATTCGGGATAAAATTCGTACTTCTAATCATCACACATTTGACTAATCAAATGTTAAGCATTGTTGGTAGAATGAATTTTGTTTTTGTTCTTCTATGACCACTAAGTGGAAAAATGAATGCGTTTAAATGTCATCATGGAATGGGTTGCTAGGATTTGATTAAAGACCTTTTATTGTGGTCTGTTTACGACTTCCGACACTTGAACTCGTCGAAGAGCACTTTTTTTCGTCCATACAAATTTATTAGTCTGGAGTAACATCCCTTGCATACATTCATCCTCTAAATATTAAAACAAAACTGCTAGATAAAGGCAGTTTGTGCTTTCATAACCTGCTTCCGGCTTATGAGATAAGTATTACATACCAACACATTGGTTTGATAGTCGTAATAGGTTCCTCTCGAGTAGGTAGTTTATTAACACATTTATAATATCAATCACAGAGCTAACAATTCACGTTAAGAATTTTTGGAGAGCTTTCGTTGCTCTTCCTTTCACTCATTTATCCTCGTATTCATTCATACCTACGTTCATGCCTTCGTTCATTCATGCGTGAAATGGTACTTCTATCCTTTCATGGCTAAATAAAACTACCACGTAGAAATCCGAAACTAACTTATACTTAGAACGGCGCAATTAACCAAAAAATAACTGTAGGATTAAAATGATGTTATTCATTTTTAGGCTCGAGATTTCAAGTAAAAAATTGAACTAGTCCCTCAAAATATGACAGGTCTGATCAATCCTTTTTGAGAAAGGCATAACTAAGTTGAATGAAGGTTTCAAGAGCCCCAAACCGAGATATTTGGATAGTTATCCAAGAACAGACGGAATAGCGGGATGGCAACCAATTCGGTTGATTAGCTTCCTCTTGAGCATCTATTTCCTTTCAATTTTCCGTCAACACTTTTCGGTCAACAAACCACCAATTAAAACGTTTCCGGATTTTTTTTTCTCACGGTGTCTCATGTCCTCTGGTATGGGACAATGACTCCACTTGATCTGATTGGATTCCAAAACGTCTTGGAGATTTCCTTCCCAACTAAATCCAGCTTCATGAGACATGTGTATTTTCTAAGAATTGAGGTCTGTCTGAGTCTCCAAATTTTTTCATGGGAACTTGACTTCGATAAAAGGCAATATTTCACGGATGCGATTTGATTTTGTTTCGTAAGAGTAGTATGTCTTTTTGGCCTTCCAACCTTTATGTCTGTAGTCTGATCAAAGTGCATTTAGTCGTTGCACTTGATCCCAAAAATAAATTGATTCAAAGATCCTTGTTTTGGACCTTTGTTGGAGTCGACACTCAAAGATTGTTAGTGTATTCTCCTGGGAGAATGTTCTTTTCATATTCTTTTCCGTTGAGTCATCTAGTTAATCCATGATTGATCAGTTTGTTTGAAAGATACCCCTTGGTTCCCATTGATCATCTGCTTGTTTGTTAGAAAGTTCGATCTAACTTTGCATATTGCGACTCACACGCAAGTACAAATTTTAATTGATTGTCAATTAGGAGAGCCTTAGTCATCAGATGCTTAAGAAGGCACTCTTTGATCTAATTTTATTATCAAATAAATCATCTTGAATGTTTGGTAACTTTGAAGATTATTTACTCAGAATACCATGAAAATTAGGTTTTCGGTCTGTATTTTGCTACTCTTGACCCACGAGAGGGAAAGTAAGTAACTTTTGGCCTGGAAATGGGTTCGGCAAATGCTTTTGGGCCAAGGCCAAATTCAATGTTGTTTAATCAGGGGCCCACGAAACTAAAGCTGGTGGTAAAAGGGTCTACATATAAACGATCACAGAGTTGTGGGCCCACAAAATAAAGCCTATGGATGACTCTCGGGCCCATTAGTTTGGACCATAGATCCTGGGCCCTCATGCAGGTCTTGGTCAACTGGTTACCCCACAATGGATGAGTGTAATCGAACGAATTCAGCTGGGGATTCTGGGGCCAAAATGGCTAGGGATGCGTCGGAGTCAAGACTAGCCCTCCATAAAATTTAATCAAAATTCGTGAGCCCAACTCGTTTCCTTCATTTTGACAATCAATTCAAATAAGAATTTTTTCCTCACGGAACAAATTAAAAATATGAAATGTCTGAACGTAGTTTTGGCCCATCCCTAGTCATTTTGGCCCCAGAATCCACAGCTGAATTTGTTCGATTACACTCATCCAATGTTGTAAAGACAACGTATGGCATGTTAATCTCACCTCTTTTTGTATTTCCATTTGCAGATTGATGAATTCGGTGCTGGTTGGGTCTGTGTAGTTACTCTGCCATTTGTAACTCGTCACTTCGCCCAAAGACCAAACAGCGAAATCTGCAAACCAATGTCAGATGAATAGCCATGGAACCATCACGTTGTTCCAAAGCCAAAGCTGTTTCCACTTACCAACCCCCGAGTCAACATTTTCTTCGCATGTGCAAATATTGTTTAATGTCACGTCACTCAGGGATTTAACCCCACATCGTTTCTTATAGGGAATGGTCTTGCCCTCATCGGGGGTTCGTTTGGAATTCACCCGACAAACTTTGTTAAGGATCTCGCGTGTATTTTCCAAAGTCACCCCTGGATCTCCAGGACAAATGCAGGGTTTCTTCTCAAAATTGGGATATGTTGCCGGACGGCATTTGAGACTGTTCCAACCATTGGGTCTCCAAAAATCAGCGGTTCCTTTTGAGAAATCTCGTTTACATGTAACCTATAACCAATAATTCATAAGAAAGCTCAAGGACATCTCTAATGTTCTCCATGGAAAGCTTGATCAATAAAAAAGGTGACGCAGTCGGAAGTGGTTTACCTTTATGTCATATCCTAGTGGGGATGTCATGGCGGGATCGATACACCTATAAGTTATAGATCCACCCACAGGGACCCCATCGGCTGGAAATGTCCCGTGTAATTGAATTGGAGCCCCTTCGGCCACTTTTAGTGGCGTTTCGCACTTTGGAGGATTGGCCACATCACAATAAGGCCAAGAGATTCCAGTTGGAAATTGGCCGCCATTTTTGCACTCGATCTCAAACTTGTCCATCGATGAGGGTTCGGATGCACTATAGAGAATGTGTTCTGGGTCTTCACATGTGTAAGTGACCTTGCTGAATTCTGGGTAACCGCCTGCTGGCGGGGTTTCAGCCTTCAGTCCACTTGTCGAAGGAGGAAATGGAACAATTCCGCAATATACAGGAGCTCGGCATTGGGTCCCAGCCCCGTTCCATGAGCTGGGTAGTTTGTAGCTTTGGTTCACGGTTGGATCATCCTTCATGCAAGGCACATTAACTGTGATCCCTTCACTAGTGACTTGACCTTCGGTTTTACATTTGTATGTAGCAACACCAGTGACCTCTACTTCAGTGAGAGTGGGATCCACTAGTTCCAATTTGGTGGCTGCAGATGGAACAGGGGGAGCGCCACATTTTGGTCGAACAGCACACGTGGGCCAAGTTGACGGAGCATCAAACGTTCCATTAGCTTGGCATGTGATGACGATTTCATTGGTGTTCCACTTGTTTTCAATGAAATGGGTGGTATCGGAACAAGTTATAGTTAGATTTTGACCTTCCCAAGCGCTGTGAGGAGCTTCTGGGAGATCGTATCCGGTGTCTGGAAGTGTGATTGGTTCGCAAAAGGCTTTACAATCCGTCATAGCTGGCCATGAAGCTGGACTCTCAATGGTCCCTGAATTGCATTTGAGGCTAATTTTGTTCAATGCTTGTGGATCTACCAGAGGGTCCAACTTTTTGTTATCCCGGCATTTGAAATCCACAACCTCGTCGTGGTTGATTGTGCTCGAGTAATCTGCAGTGGTTTCCATGTGGCTTGGAATCATCAATCCATTCAATTGCGATAAGAGACAAGGTGAAGGGTCGACACAGTCGGCCTCTAGAGGCAAATCGGCACCTTTGCTGGAGTTGAAGAAGACACCGTTATAGCATTCCCGCTCAAATGGAGCTTTATTGGCCACTAAAACCTTGGCATTGTTACTACAAGCATAGCTCGCCACACTTCCAGAAGCCACCGTAGTTTCTGTATCTGGAGGATTGGATATGCTCAAATGTGAGGGTAAATTGGTGGTGAGGTCGTCTCTGGGACATGCAGCTCCTGGCATACATTTGTCCTCGGTAGGCCATTCAGTTGGGGCCAACCAACTATCACTGACACACAAGAGGTCCAAATATCCATCAGAAGAATATCCTGTAGTGCTTGAGTCTAGGGTCAACACCCGCCCTTGGGTGCATCTCAAAGCTAGAGCTCCATTTGAAACGTCAAACTTGTCATGAGTCAAATAGGCAGGTTTAGAGCTAGGAATATTGTTCTCTGTGCAGGCTGAATGAATCAATGGAGCTTGCAGACTTAGGGTGAAAAATCCTAGAATCAGAAGTAAAGCTCAGGGATCACGAAAATATAATCATAATGTTTTTTATAATGTTTCTTACCAAAGATCGCTAAAATATTGGATCCCATTTTAAAGGACCACTTCTCACTTGACTTCTGTTGTGGCCTAGAGCCCCTCGTCATTGAGGTCTCGGCGATTTCATACCCATTGTTTGTTCGTCTTGGTTGCTTGGTGACCTGACATTCAAGTGACCAGACAAGACAAAAAGAGAGCTTTCGATCGCTATCTTCAAGGTTTGGCATGGAGACCATGTGCCCACTAAATGCATCTTGACTTTCCTGAATGAAAAGGAACAAGGAATTAGCGTTCCCTCTCTTACGTCGCATTTCAATGTATCAGATTCCAAATGCTTATCCTCTATATGCCTCACTAGTTTTGTATTCAAAACTTTGAAGGTTATTCCATGTATTCGATAATTAAAAAAATGCTGTTCCTCGTTGAAGCGACCAATCTGCGATTTGCGTGGTGAGCTTGAGCTGATAAAAGGCCAGCATATTTTTCGAAGAAGTGTTGTCGATTAATCTCTTGCTTGAGATCAGTTTCTTCCCCCTTAATCTGGTTATATCTCCTTCTACTTCTTGCTTGCAATAACCTCTTTTGATAAGGTACACCTTAATTTCATGTTCAAAATTATAGACAGGCCTCGGGAGATAGATTTACGAACATGAAAGGAAAGTTCATCGTCGAACCTGAAACAATTTCAAAAAAAGTAAACTAATTTGAGACCCTCAAGTTGAGTCTTGATTTTTTTCCTTTCACCTGTGTTTTTAAATGGCGGACAATCAAAAATTTTCCAACGTCCTATGATCCAGCCTCTGAAAATGTTGCTATGATTTTTTTTAAACGTGATCAAGCTTCACGCCCACTGTGCCGAAAAATAAGAAAAGTAATATGCAAACATAAAATCAAATCCTTGATGGTGGCAGTTTAATGGGTGTGATTAGATCTTCTATGATCGTTCAAAAGCAAGTTTCTTTGATTTGTGTGAACTCCTTAGAAGAAAGCTCGTATTTGAAGACCGTTGCTAAGGCCAAAGTCAAGGTGAAGACGCTCCTTGGCTACGAAGGCTTATCCCTGTCTTAAAAAGACTTCTCAGACTGCCTCTCCTAAAGTCGAATTTGGAAGCTCATTTGTCTCGACCATAGTGGGATAAGCCTTGCTAATTATCGACTCGGCCAACAACCATGTGGTTTGAAGGTAAGCCAGAAACCAATGTGTCGGAAAGAAACCAAAACCAAAATATGTATTACCATTCCTATTTTACAGGCTTGGGTGCACTCATATTTCTAATCCAATGGATTGGGGTTCAAGCAGATTGTCCGGCTAGTGGTTTGGACTCTCTAAGTCCATCAGTAGGACTTACACATAACTTGGAGCCCACGGACTCAGTACCAAATGGCTTTTTCGCTGCCTATAAATGTGATTCTGATGATAACATGCATCTTGAACCTGACCCAAATGGGGACGGGATCTTTCCAGTCACATGTGGACCCGATGATGTGTTTGAGACCCCTACTGAATGGTTTCAATGTGTGAAGAAGTGCCAAGTTCCCGGAGCCCAACCGTCATACAAAGCTCAACCTAAAAACACCCCAATGGTATATGCAGGCTCAAGTTTAACCTACAAATGCCTTCAACCTGGGGGTCTAGTCGATGGAACCACCTCAAATGCACATACCATTACTTGCGGACCAGATGGAACATTTCCTTCAACACCTTGGCCGACTTGCATTGTCCGATGTCTAGTACCGGCCCCTGAGAGTGGTTATGAAGCATCTACCGTTGCCGACCCCGTAGATGTAGGAGCTACTCTGACTTTTTCTTGTGCAGAACCTGGCCACACTGTGGGAGGGACCAATTCAAGAGACCATGCTATCACTTGCGGATCCAATGGAAAGTTTCCCACTGGGTGGCCCAAATGTGCTTTGAAGTGCGATGTACCTGCCCCTGAAGCCGGTTACAAGGCACAAACTGACAACACTCCCGTGACTTTGGGTGGTAAACTGAAATTCTATTGTGAAACCGAAGGACAAACGATAGGGTCTACCAGAGATACCTTTTATGAAGTAACATGCGGCGAGACTGGCACATTTCCAACGGGATGGCCGGTTTGTTCCACGAAATGTGAAGTTCCCCGAGATATCCCGGGATTTTCAAACCCACCAAGTGATGCCCCACCAATGGAGGTTGATGAAATCAAGATATATACCTGTCAAAACACTTTGATGAGTACAGGCCCTGCCATGTCCAACCAGCATGAAATCACTTGCATGGCCGATGGAAGCATCAGTCCTGCAGAGTGGCCAATGTGTGGAGTTCGGTGCCAAATTCCCACTCCTCAAGAAGGTTACAAGCCCCAAGAGTCAGGGGTCGCCCCTCCCGGATATGGGGAGTCATTATTTTTTGAGTGTGAAGAGCCTGGAGCCAAAGTAGGTAACACCACCTCCAATAAGTATGAAGTAACTTGTCGAGGTGATGGCTCCTTTGACACAAATTGGCCGCCCTGTTCCGTAAGATGTGTTCCACCCTATGGAGAGACTGGATACAACTCGCAACCAGCAGGTACACCAACTATCGAAGTTGGCGGTGAGCTTGCCTATTCCTGTATGGAAACTGGCGCTCTCAGTGGCGACACTGCCCTCAACACTCATACTGTAACTTGCGGAAGCGATGGGACGTTTCCAACCGGTTGGCCGCCATGTCAAATAAGATGCGCTGTTCCTGAAGCTCAAGCTGGGTATGAAGGACCAGTGGATCCGCCAGGATCAATTGATGTGGGTGAGAGTGTAGTCTTCTCCTGTGCTGATGCAGAGGCCGAGGTAGGCAGTACTCAGAGCAATCAGCTGATGCTGACATGTGCCGCTGATGGTAGCTTAGCTACAATTTGGCCTCCGTGTTTGATTCCCGCCACCTGTCCAACTCCTCCTGATCTTCAAGCCACAAACACATCCTTGGTTCTGAAGGGAGATACTCCAAGTCCAGTAAAGGCTCATCGTAAAGTTCAGTATGAATGCCCCGACGGACAGACGACGGATGAAGGGCCGGTTATTTCGCTAGCTTGTCAACCTGATGGGACCTATGCAGATAGGACAGAATGGCCGAATTGCCGTGAAAAGGTGGTTTGTAATGATTCTATACCAATACCATCTCCTACGTCTGGACTAGCCAATTCCACCTCTACAATTGCATTTGAGGGAGACAAAGTAGAGTATTCTTGCTCAAATACAACCCTCAAAATCAACGGGCAAGACACTTTTAGTTTGACATGTGGAATCAACGGTCGCTTACCAGATCCAATAAATTGGCCTACTTGTACAAATCCAAATACGGTATTCACGTCAGATCCCGTCGAGGTCTGTCACTGCCTTGGGGAAATTGATGATGTGGATAAAGCTAAAGAGTTGTTGGATAAAGTGTGTCGTGAAGGAGCCATGACCAAGGCTGACAGTGGCAAAATTGGTGTATCGAGAAAAAGATGTGGCACCAAAGATTTAGAGGCTATCACTGAAGCAAACAAGTGTTTCTGTGATTCGCCCCTGGAACAATCGGCGAAGGGATATTGGTTCAGAGTGGTTTTAGCCACTCAGCCTTGGCAATGGACCATGAATATCTCACATCCTCAAAATCTGAGTTACCTTCAGAATCCGCATAACAAGAAGTTCAAGAGTTTACAATCAAAATTGGAGAAAGCAGTAAGTTGGAAATGAGTTTTTAGTGCAGGATTAATTATTGCTTTCTCAAACGAATGACGCCATTTAAAGGTTGATGCAAAGTTTTTTGCTGCGGGACTGAGCAAGTATGTTCGAAGTGCCCTTCATCAGTTCAAAAAAGGCAAAGAGGTTCCACCAGGAGTATTTGCTGAATCTAAACCGGTCACTGAGGCTGCCACAATCGCACCAGAGGATGAAATTGGAACTGTTTGCCCTGCATCTCTTTTAACTGCCCTGAACATCCCGACGCATTTGGTTCGAGATGGAAGTGGAGATGTTGGTGCTGGTGAAAAAGCCATTTACAAATGTTCCACAGGGACTGAGGTGCTCTTCACTGAGGCTGGAGCAGCGGGCAGAGTCTTTAATGATCTAAATCAAGTGGCTCTAACCTGTGCCTCCGATGGATCCGCTTTCACGGGTGCTCCAGCGACTTGGCCTGAATGTCGGACAATCACAGATCAATGTACCGTCTTAGTCCCTGCAGCTGATTCTGGCATGGATCCTCAAGACCCCGCCACCACAACAGTCAATGTTGGCGCCACTCTGGACTATTCCTGCTCTGATGCTGGCCACGTAGTGGCAGGTACAACCGATAATAAATATACAGTCAAATGTGGTGTCTTTGGGACAGAAACCGATCCTTGGTATGAGGCCAAATTCACGGACCCAGCCACGTGGCCAAAATGTCAAGCTGCTGTGGCCAGGCGAAGGAAACGAAGCACATCTGGTAAAGGAAAATATTTATTAATTTGTATTGATAAAGTACAAGTCTATAGGAGTACAAGATTTCACACCTTCATTATCAGGTTATAATTACATTGAAGTGGAGATGCAGGCTCAGTTTCATGATCCTGCCGTCTCTGCCGCGGACGTTCAGGCCGTTGTAGAAACTCTTCAGGGTGACTTAGGTGACGAACTCATTCTTCAAACTGACTGTGACCCTTCGGTTTGCACAGTGGAGAAAAGTGAGTTTTTCTGCTAAAACCATAAGTTAGTATTTAGGAACAGTTAGGAAAAGAATCTTGTGTTTCTAGAGCCGGAGACCTGTTCCAATGAGTACTTTGAACAGCTGCCCATTGGTTACCGAGCTCTTACCCCATACGGATATTACCAAACAGCCTTGGCACCCAGTTTGGTTAATGCCAACAATTTGGTGGAGAAGGGCCAAATCGTTGAACTTCGTTGCGTCTCCACTGATCCTATGCAATACCCGTTGTGGGACAATCAAGACCACGACGGAAATGACAGAAAGCTAACCGTAACTTGCCTTGCTCCGAGCATCCCAGGTCAACGTGGCGAGTAAGTGGTTATTTAAGGCTATCATGGAAGTACTCTCACCCAATAAAGGATCCTAAAATATGTTTATTTATGCAAATCCCCTCCCTGGTAACCATCGAAGGTACAATTTATATTTATGCGTGTCCTTGAAATACCCTCGTTTCCCCCTCCAAATCGTGGTTGCTACGTTCTTTCCGGTCCTAATTCCAACATCCCTTCTTGAGTGCCTCCATTGAGTGCCATCACTCTCTTTCTCTCTCATTCAAGGTGGTCTTTGAAGGAAGTTCCCAAGTGTGCTTCAATATGTAAGCAGTTCTTGCCTGAGGCTGATTTTGAGTCCGACCTTCTTCTTCAAAAAGTGATTCCAATCAGAGATCCCACGAACCCAGTTGACTACACCGAGTATAATAAGACTTCAAGCTTCCTTTATTCCGGGGATAAGCTTCTCTATGTGTGTAAGACAGAATATTGGGGCGTTCACGGGGGAACTGATGAGTTCCACGACGAATTTGGTTGTACGGACGAAGGGTTCTTGAACACACCACAAGGCTCGGATTTTGAAGATCCTTGGCCACATTGTGCACCTCAACAACAAAGTAAGTCCTTTAAATATAGGTCTATTAAGGCCGGATCACTCTGAATATGACCTCAATTACTTTTTTTTAGTGGTGGTCACTGCCGTGGAAAAGATGTTGGATCGGTTTGACCGACGGATTTCAGATCGTTTCAAGCTTATTGAATTCCGCGAGATCGATAATGAACGAGAGATTGTTCAATTAAGTAACTACGTCTTGGAAGTGACTTTACCCGTGGTTCTATGTAAGTTTAGACAATAACCCCCCAAACAGATGGATCGAATCGATACCGCTATCATATTTTATTTTTAGCTTTGCTCCTTTTTGTCCTCGTGGTTTGTGCGTGTTCCAGACCGGGAAGTCCCATGTGCAAACTTTGTGAATCCAAGGTCTAGACGAGTGAAATAAAATAAATGATATTGACTACTACGACCAATAGAAATAAACTTGGCTTTTGGAAATCGTGGCGTTGTACTCTAGAGCAATGGTAACCTAACGAACGAAAGTGAACGTAGTACGCTCACGTGTTTGAGTTTAAGGTCGTTCAATTCAGCCGTAAATTATAAACAAACACCCTCTTTCTGACGTTGTCGTTAGGTTGGATATGGTATTGCATGAGCATGAACATTGGACGCGTAGTCAAATCCACTGAGCGACGGATAAACACTCAAATGAGCAGATGAAGTTTATTTCTCGTTCTGCTTTCCCTGTCAACAGGGTGAGACGAAAAAAACACACATGCCAAAGATGTTTTGAAGTATCCAAGGGCGTCATTCTCTCTTCAAGATCGATTAACAACGTACAATCTTATTAATGTGTAATTAAAAATAGAATCAACGGCTTTATTAAGACGGCCTTGAGAAGAAAATGCATGTTAATAGTTTTGGTTTTCCCAAGATGACTGTTAATCATCACTCACTAACTAAACAAAATGATTACTTCAAAGTCCCCACTAACTCTGTACAGTAAATGGTCTCTGTAACCAAAGTCCGTTTGCTTTGATCTTAAGAAACTCAGGCGAGCTCAGCATCTAATCCAACTTCCAAAGTCAATACTTCAACAATACAGCGTATTGAATGGAATATATTTGCGGGGAACCCTGTACCTTCAAGCTCTATGCAAATGGGATCAATCGTCAAGAGCCAAAGAGGAAAATTTGGAGCTTTGCTTTGCTTCGCGTCCTGCACCATTTCGGGTCATCCATAAACCAGCGACAATACGGCAAGATTTACATTTTTGGGACGTGTTTCTCTCTTTGAGAGTTGTATTTGCAAATGTGAGTAATTACTCCCGCCTCAATGAGCACGGAGAGCAAGCAAGCCATATTCCAATATTCCCCGATATTTCTTTCTCTCTCTCATCAACGATCGCATAACCAAAGCTCCTCCCCATTCCATGAACGGACCACACCCGAATAGGGAATTCATCCAGCCATCCATCAAAAAGTGTCATGTTTCACATGTGAGTCGGGACAAAAAGTTCAGTTTGACAAGGGTGAAAAATATGGACGGACAAGTGGTTTCCTTTCCTCTTTTTATCGTCGCCCCCCTCGAGAAAAAAGGGGGTTGGACGTGAAAAAAGAGGCTCTCACCAATGAAAAAACTCTAAAATTGTCCATATCAGCTTGTGAAGATGAGTTGATGCTCAGGAAACTCCATTTTCGTTTGCCTTCCAAAGAGACTTAATAGGAAATCCAGCCAAAGTCGTAAACAAGAGCAGATGCTCATCGACACTCCAAAGGAAGTGAGTGAGAGGAACCGATATCTTGCCATGGCCGTGCTCTTATACTGAGCTTGATTGTTGTTATTGTCAAGGATGGATGGCGGGTTAAGCTTTCATCGATTGGCCAGGTTGCAGATCCTCTTCCAAACTGAAAAAAGACGCAGCCAAACAGTTTACGTACAACATAACATTAGCAATGTCGCATGGCAAGCCAACGCAACGAGGACGATGTTTAGGGGGTAATTATTGACAAAAATCATATGATTGAGATGCGTCCACGGTTCATTGACAAAATGCTTGAAATGTCGGCAGATTGCATCTTTGTTGTGAAGTAGATGTATCCACCCGAACTGTGAGTGAGTGAGTGAGTGAAGGGCGCGTGCTCAAAAAAGGTGCTGTGGTATTGTTCGGAAACGAACCGACTCCTACCATTCGTTTACCCTATGGGCAAAACGCTGGTGGTGGATGTTGTGAGGATGATGGTGGGTGGTTGGTGGGTTGAGTATAAGAGAGGAAGAAGAGGAGAGGATAAGGACATTCACAACAGCAACAACAACAACAACGTCGACGAAAACGAAAACGAGAACGAGAACCTGCAAGGGGGGCTTAACAGATCCGAAAAGGAAGATAATGCAGAACGTGGCGGAAAAAAGCACAGACTCGCACTCAAGAGGTCAGCGGAAGATTTTCGAGGAATTTAGATTATTTTATTAAAGCTAAGGCTTGTCAAGACTGTCCCTTGGGTACATGCTTTTAAACTTAAATTACCAATGGGGTCATCTCAATTTTAGGAGTGGTAAAGTCGCATTTATGGGATGGCATAAGGACCTAGATAGAGAAGCTAATTTTAATGAAGTCACATTCTTTCCAGTTAGTTATCCCAGAAGTGCATTCAATGTTAGTTTCTAAATCAGTTTCATTATTCAAAAAAAAAAAAAACCAGATTTTGCACCTTTGTTACTACACCACCAATTGTCTTAGAACTTAATAAGATTCATCACTACTCCGGATAACTTAAGAATAATCATTTGCGATCAAACCTTTCACAAACCACAAATCTTGTCTCTGTGATTTGATGGCCATTTAATGGAAAAAAAGTTTGAACGAAAGTATCTGCGTCAGTTGCCCAAACGATAACAGGCTCGATCTGACATCTTTCAAATCAAAAGCCATTCTTGGACCGCTGTGCATTGAAGGTGGATGCTTGCAAGTTGCCGCAAATCTACAACTGCAACTCAGCACATTAGCAGGAATGATTCCTCCTTCACCCCCGCCATTCATGCTCCATAACCGAACTTACTACTTCCAGTTCGAAACCACCGACAGCAAGCCAGCGAATTCAGTCAGTGGCTCCATCCACATCCGAATATCTCTTTCGGACTAGTCGTCATTTCTACTTTTGGGTGCAATATGGGCTCGGGATTCGATATCTCATTTCCATCCACCCCAATCTTGTTTGTGAAAATTCGTGCCCTCTGATACAATGTAATGTCATGATAAGATAACGAGCTTGAGTATCATACCATCGTCTAGTCCCATGTATTCTCTATGTGCAATGAATCCATCACCAAGTGCAATTCCAAGGTGTCTCTCCTAACCCATCTCCGTCAAAAAATCATGAGTGCCGATCCATCGAATCCGGAGACGCCGACCAAGTCGAATGATGATGAAAGTGAGGCTATCAAATTGAGTTTCGAATCCTTTAAAAAGTTGTCTTTAATCGCGGGGTATCATGTGTGCTTTCTTTAGAATGGTTGCCTGGCAAGTGTAAATGGTTCAACGTGGCCAAAGGATGGGGATTCGTCGTGTCCGAAGATGGCGAGGATGAGGTGTTTGTTCATCAGGTGAAGTAACCTTCCTCCTTGTTAAATACCGCGTAGAAAGCATCGCTTGAAAACATAGCGTAAAAACAGCTCTGATGGGCCACGTTCCAACGAGATTTATGGCCTCCGACAGATCTGAAATGAACTGCAAACTAAGAAAGAATTGACCAGCAACCATTGTTGTTCGCACATACTACACCCATAAGGGGCTACCAAGTACATTTGTCCATCTGCCCTCAAATGGACTGAGGTCTATTTCGGGATGACCAGCTTTTCACGTGGACTGATGACGGTCCAGAAAATAGGGTGGTGAGCGGTCAAAGTGACACAAATTGGATGGTCAGGTTTCAATCCCGAGCTCAACTGTCAATCTGTTCTCGGAGTCGTTTTTCGACTTGACCCGTCTGTCTGTTAATGCTTTTCCGTTTCACGTGTACATGTAAGGATGAGGAATAATAATAATAGAGGATTGGAGAGCAACGGGAAACAACGGGATTGTTGGAGAATGAAACAATTTTAGTTTGTCATTTCGGGGAACCGCAGGAAATTAATAACATTTTTGGGATGGCACCAACCATAGAAGGAGAGGAAAACCCAATCGAACGTAGTGCGTCACAACTTCTGTCTCTTTTTTGATAAGGAAAAGTTCATGTGATGTCTCATTATCAATGGTTAATTGATTGTCCTTAATAAAATGAGTGCAAGCAAAAAGTCTTCTGGATCATCAGTATTTGTACCGTTTATATATATGAGTTTCATTCTCTATATTTATCAATATGAAGCTTTTTTTCTGGCTCGTAAAAACCGGTCTTTTTACTGAATTACTACCACCAACCACAATACACCAAAAATCATTATTTGTAAATCCAAAATAAATATTTCTTGGATTTATCTTATCATTTTGAAACTAGTTGTACTGCCTTTACGAAAACTTTTCAAACTAATGATTACTTTTACCATTATTTTGTACACAAGTGTTCCATTTCGAGCCACGTGTTGTGAACTTGGCTTCTCAAAAGGTAAATGACATTTTGAAATCTTCATTACACTCCGTGCTTCTTAAATTTGGGACACAAAATATGAAGTTGAAAGGACACATCACTGAGCCATAAGGAAAAGGCAACATCCAGACCAAACTTATGATCATAAAATAGGGTGTGTAGTTCTGGTGGGGTTTGGAATGTTCTACAATAAATGACAATTTGTTATCTACAGTCGTTTACATTAATATTCTATGAAATGAAAACATTTTTTCAATTTCTTTTGTTTACGATATTCTGTAACATTAGTGCGGCCAGGATATTCACAAAAGGGCATCAATCGATAAACCCGTTGAATAGTTTGCTTGATTTATTTCATTAACGATTTCGAGAAATCTGCTTATGCTCTGTTCAATTCCAACTTCAACTTGGATCAAGAGGATATATGATTTAAGAATTATCGATATTAGAATAATTCGTGATCAAATAATACATTTGGTGATGACAGAAAGTGCTTAAAGTCGTTTGAAAATGGAAAAATCGCTTGATATAATAAAAAAGGTGTTCTCTAATATCTCTTTTATTCTTATATTCAACTTGGATTGAAGAATTATTTAAACCTTTGAACTAGGTCTATTTTATCCATTTCATAAATATACATCAATTTGTCGATTCACTTGAGAACTTTGTGTTTTATTATCGGTAACGTCTAAACTTCACTCCATTCCATTTCATCAATAAGCTTTGACTGAACAATGCCCATCTTTTGACAACTTGAAACCACCCACAAGGAAACAGAAATCGAGAATGTTTAGTTCATTATATCTCGGGTTCCATCATTTTCCAAATCCAGAAGACCTCCTCACTTGTCCTCCTTTCAAATCTCGAACCCAATTTCCATCCAACAAAAAAGAAACACGGAAAATCCTCTACAGAATATCTTTAGTCCTCTCTAGTTCTACCACTATTGCTAAATATTTGCAGTTGGTGTACCTTGACAGATTGGTAGGGAAAGTCCCGCTCCATAGGGATCAAGAACGGGAAAAAATACACCCATAGAGAACACTATTCTTCCCGATTAGGCCATTTTTTTTTCTCTCATTGGATAAAAGAATCGACAAAAACTGTCTTATACATGTATTCATATGCCATCCCCACATGATGATGATGATGATGATCAACATCATTGTGATGCTGGCGTTTTCGTTTCCACTCTCAAGAGAGTGACTGACAGGCCATTGTCAACATTGTTTTTTGCAGTCAGCACTTCAGATGACGGGCTTTCGGTCTTTGGGCGATGATGAAGAGATAGAATACCAAGTCACGCGTTCGGACAAAGGCCTCGAGGCCACAGCAGTGCGTGCCAAGGGCGGTGGAGATTGCCAAGGATCGCATCGTAGACCCGGGGCCAAGAAGAAATTACGGAAAGTCAGGTGAGGATTGTCTTCGAGAACTTTAAGAAAAGAGTACGCACATGATATTGGGCTGGTCCTACGTGCTTGGCACCAGGATTTGAGCAGAAAAAGGAGAGGAGAGATTGCTGTCTGCTTGTGCTTGGGCAGATTTCTGAACAATACTTTAGCTGTAATTTAGTGCGCTGTTGCCTCACTGGCACCACTTTATATGGGTTTTTTAATAGAGTGCGCCCTCTGGCAAAATGTAATGGCAAACTAGAGCAAGGACCCTCCAGCACTAGAGTCCTTGCCTGGAGTTAGTTGCCTCAATGGGAAAGTCCAAGAAAAAATGCAAATCTTAGGAAGAATTGCTTATTACTACAATATTGCTGTTGCAAATTTTGTGAATGTTCTTGAATATTGTATATTATAAAAATACCATACAAAACTTGCTAATCATTAAAAATGCATTGGAAACAAAATATTACATATCATGTAAGCTCTTCTTTTATTTTTTGAGCCCCATGAAAGCCTCATCAAGCTCATGAGCGTACTCTTATAATCATAGTGCTCTATATTGTCTTTGTTTTTCCGGGTTTTATGGGTAAGATCAATTGGATTCAGCCAGACATGTAAGTGGTTTATTCACTTGGTTGAGTTTGATCTTGATTATTCATAAAAGTGAAAATTCCGACCGACGAAGAAGTGTTGTACATTAGTTCGTGGAAGGCCTTGAAAGCTGCTTCAATTGTGCGCATCATTGAGTCATTGAGGAGTTCTTTCAAAAGAACACGCAGTATTATGATGATCATAAGAACACACAGTATTATAATGAATCAATAGCATTTCTCTTATTTTTTGAGGGGGGGCGAATATTTTACTACTGCTACTAAGAATGGGATTCCCTGCAAAGATAGTTAAGCATAAATGTTACTACATAAAATCAACATTTATCCGAAATTTGATCCGCCAACGAGTTACTATTGCCAGATCTATACAACCCTTGAATAGCGGGTTGGTCAGGAAAAGTGTTCAAAAAAATACCTTACCCTGCTTTAAAAGCTGTTAGAGGATCAGCTCCTATTTTCCCAACAAAGACTAATGGGCAAAAGATTGAACAATGAAGGAACCCGATAAAGAAGAGAAGAGGACTTCATTGATCGAACTAGCCTCGATTCCCTTGGATTTGGAGGTGCTCTCAGAACGCACGTAAAACCTCCCCGATCACTACAACTGATCTCAAATCCTGGGTTGGGACAGAGCCCATGAATGCTCTTGAAGACATACAGTATCAGATGCCACTAATCGTTGTGGGCGATTTCAATCTCGATGCAAAACGATTCGATGAGAACTCATATTACCTCAAAACACTTGTGCAAGACCTTCAGTCATGCTTGGCCTCAAATTCTCTAAAACGACATCAGGTAGGCAATACTTTTGCTTGTCGTCGCCAGACCAAAGAAGGTCTAGTCACAACCACTTCAGAAATCGACTTGGTCCTGTCTTCCATGGAACTGGACAAAGTGATGGCAGATACATATATAAACGGGATGAGTGATCACCTCCCGGTGATGGTGAATATTCCAATAACACATTCGAAAAAGCAACAAACCTGGAAGACGATCAGGCGCAGAACATACAAAAACTTTGATCAAGCTCAGTTCCTAAAAGATTTAGCCTCGCACCCATGGGAATGCCTCGGTAATACAGAAGATGTGGACGAGATGACCCAAGCCATGGATAACTTTGTGGGTCTGTCCTTGGACAAATTTGCTCCCGAGAGAACGATGAAAATAAGTTCAAACTACCGTCATGACCTTTCCAACGAAACGAAAGAAATCATGGCACAACGAGATGAGGCAAGGAAAGCCGTTAACCATGGTTCACCCGAAGAGCAGAGGAACGCCTGGAAACATTACACAAGGCTGCGAAACAAAAGCACAAAAATGCAGAGAAAAGATGCACAAAAAGAAATTGAAAGACTCTTGGGTGAAGAAGATATAACAAACTCCAACATATGGAAAGTGGTCAACAAAGTCACAAAATCTGGCACATCAACGTCCCCCCAACTTAGAAATGTGGAAAATGACATCTTAATCGATCAATCAGAAGTGGGACAAGCTTTCAGCGATTTCTTCACCGCAAAAGTAAGAGAACTCAGGTCAAAAGTAGATCTTAGTCTTCAAGAGGACCCGATGGCTAGATTAAAAGAAGCAATGGGACAGAAAAAACATGATCATAAGTTCTCGTTGGCAACAGTTAGTGAACAAACGGTCAGAAAACACGTCAACGCTCTCAAAAGCTCAAATAGCACGGGATGGGATGGACTAAGATCAGACGTTTTGAAAAAGAGCCTACAAGTCCTGATCCTTCCACTAACGAGAATCATAAATACATCATTGAGGGATGGTATGTTTCCAACAACGTGGAAAGCCGCAAAGACGATCCCCATTCACAAGAACGGGAAAAAGGAAGAGATATCAAATTATCGTCCCATATCGTTGTTACCAATAGCCTCAAAGGTACTGGAATCGATCGATAGAGAACAGATCATGGCTTATGTGGAGGAGTTCCAACTTCTCCCGTCCTCTCAACACGGCTTCCTACCAAAAAGATCAACAAACACAGCGGTTCTCTCCATGCTCACAAACTGGGGTGAAAAAAGAGCGATTGATGGCCTAGTGGGGGTAATACTCTTTGACCTTACGTCTGCATTTGACTGCATGGATGCCAGTGTTCTTTGCCAAAAGCTCGAGGTGCTTGGCTTTGACAGACACAGTGTTTCGTGGGTGAGATCGTTCCTAGAAGGGAGGACACAAACGGTGTTTCTTGACGACTCAATGTCTGAGACAACATACATGGAAAGTGGATGTCCTCAAGGGAGCGTCCTTTCACCGCTCTTATTCCTGTTGTATATGTCAGACCTGCCTCTATGGACAGGGGCATCAATAACATCATATGCAGACGACACAACTGCCTCTATCTCAGGGCAAAACCTCTCAGAATTGAAGCAAAAGCTGGAAAAGGAGGCCAATGCAATCCTCAAATTCATGGCGTCCAACTGGTTGGTAGCAAACGCAACAAAAACCAAGTACCTCCTAATTCAAAGGAGGCCACCCCCTGGGGAAACTCTGTTGTCCTCATCAATCTCAATTGGCGGAGAAGAGATAAGTTCCTCAAGAGTAGTAAATATCTTGGGGATTGAAGTCACATGGGATCTATCGGGAAGGGATCATATTGAAGCCATGAAGAAGATGATCCTCACGCGCCTCGGCATACTCGGGAGGGTTAGCACCTATGTTCCAAAACCCCTTCTCAAAACAGTGGTGCACGGACTTATCCTATCGGGGTTGAGAACAGGATTGACCATATATGGCGAGGTGCAATTGCATAAAGATGACCCGAAATCTGAGAAAATGAAGAGTCTCCAGGTTGCACTAAATCGAGTAAATCGGTTCTTGATGGGATGTCGACAAAAAGATCAAATTTCTCTCGGCTCACTGGTACAACATACGGGCATTCCTACGGTAAACCAGATAGCCACGGAAGTGATGCTCGTCGAAACGCGCCGTGCACTTGAAAACGATATCCCCTTCATTTCAGAAAAACTTCGCCCAGCACCCAAAATACACATGGAAACGAGATCTTCTACACAAGGAAACGTATCGAGGCCAAATCTCATGGATTACCCCAAGAACAGTTTCTTAGTGAAGGCCTCCCTCCTTTGGAATAAAGCACCGTTGGAAATTAAACACGCCCAGTGCGACATACTTTTTAAAAAAAATGTCAAGATGTTTTCTAGGACAGTTCCCCTGTGAAAGCACAAGAAATTATTGACAAATCAAATCTCTATACAAACGGACGTCCCTTTTCACATTATCATAAAAGTGTAATCATTCACTTAATAAATACATACATACATACATACATACATACCTTTCATACCTTCTCTGAGTACTGTACAGTACTAACTTTTGGAGTCTCTCCCAATACGAGAGCTCTCTCATTCCTGTGATGTTCCTAGTGAAACATATTTTGGACCTGCTCGACCTTTTGCAGACCTGCTGAACTCATTGGAGCCCAAATGGGTGAGGCATATTCAAGATGCGACTCAACAATCGACTTGTACAGAGTTAACATTGTAACACTATCTCTGGACTTGTAGGTGTTTTACGTTTCGAATAGTGTTTTTGTGGAAACAAGCTTAAATGCCAAAAATCCAAAGTTGATCGTGAGAGTCCAAACACTGGCATGAAAATTTTGGCTTGTTTATGCAAATTCTTAAAAAATAAATGGGCATCACCAAGTCATAGTTTGGAAATTGGTTCGTGTACATAATGTTCGAACATAAATAGAATCAAACAGAGGATAGTGAATCACGACAAAATTTACTCAATCCTGCAAATTCGGCGAACGGAGGTGGCAATTCAAGGGGCTCGAAACTTTCCGGCCATATTATATTTTACTTTTCTAGACCTATCTGAGGGTGTTTGATGTTCAAAGTGTTCTTAAACAGAAAGGTTAAGCAAACTTTGTGTCTCTGTTTGTTCTCCTCTTGTTGCAAAAAACATTGTGAAAAGCAATAGGTATCCGCTGGTAACCATTTCCAAAATGAAAAAGAAATAATGAAATATCATCTCACCACTGTCTCTCCTAATATATTTACTTTAAACGGGATTATTTTGCGAAAAACTAGCAATCTTCAAGTGTTTCATGCCTAATTTGCTTGAAATTGTGCGCGCATGTCCTTCCTTCTTTGATCAGCCTTGTTGGAAATGGTCTCTGTCTCTTGCTTGATGAGATCAAAGGACAATATTTTCTTCAGAACAAACGTTAGACCTTTAAAAGTCATTGCCCTCAATATACCTGTCTTGTTTTTTTTTTTCTTGACATGGCCTTAGGGTTAATCACCAAAAGCTATTCGTATGCTTTTGCGCCCTCTTTTTGTGTCACATTTTGGACCATTGATTTCTTGTGAAAGAACACACTTGTACGGCAAAAAGATATATCAATACACTTTGATGCTCTTTGATGGCGGTAGATTTTAAGTTTGAATGACCTTGGATTTGTCAAATTTTTCAAATGTTGACAAATGACACATTTGTTTGATTTTTCCGTCAACAAAGATTGATCTCTTCACAGGAAACGTAAATTTTTTCATGTTAACTTATGAACTATGAACACCTCATAGAATTCGTGAGAAATGCAAAAACCAAAGGATCGATAACGACACTGAGCTCATCGAAGGCCTGCTTTCCTTTTTATCCTCGCATTAATTTATACTTAATTAATTAGAAATAATTGGAGGAAGTGATCAATTCGCCTTCAGTTTAGGTGTGCTTCATGAATTTTTTGATTTATATCATCAATTATTCTCAATTTTAGGTGTTTCAATTGCGGAGATTTCGCCAGTCACATCGCATCCAAATGCCCAAAAGAGCCCATGCCCAAATGTTGTCACCATTGCAAATCTACTTCACATCTTATCGAAGATTGTCCAACATTACCAGATGACAAGAAGAAGAAAAGAAGTTCATCCTGAGATGCAAATCACTCATTATGTACCTTGAAATCTGCCTCTAACTCATATCAACTACCTCCATGTGCAATGAATCCAAAGCAATAATCAGTCTACAAGTAACTGCAATAAATGTGTATTTCTCTAGAGGACCGTGTCCACCACGTGTATGATTCCGTTGAAGGCCTGAATGTTCTGACCCACAATTCGAGCGATGCCAAAAGGACTGATGGCTAAGGTCTGTCCATTGTTATGTTTGTACAGTGTGAGCTCGTCACCAGCCAAATTGGTTAATTGAAAGTCCGTTCCTGGCGAGATCGAGTCCAAATCAATCAGATGGTCCACCACGTGGGATCTCACAGCCTTCTCTGCTAGAGTACGGTTAGCGAATAGAGCAACCACTTCATCACGACTTATCTAAAAAAAACCAGACGTGTATCAATATCCTTCAAGAGTTATAATTTCATTTGTCGAAAGCACTTAATGATGACAACAATAACTTTTCTCTGAGTTGGAATTAATTGCAATTATTTGGCCTATCTCGACTGTTAATTGATTATGATTGCCTTTATTTGAAAATCAATTAATCAGTATTTCAGTTACTTGGCAATGGGAGCGATTACCGTATCGTATTACAGACCTGCTGCCGTTAGCAGCCTAGGCTTGCCAAAAAAATGTCTCAGTTTTCAAGGGTCAGATTTTCGAAAAATGTTGCATTTAAGAGCAATGGTATGGTTAATGTATGTTGAGAAGTGTTGCAAAGTAATTTGAAAACCTTTGATGCTCATCAAAACACATGTCTTCCGAACTTTTTTTCCCGTCAAAAACGATGACATCACTAGTTATTCAGTTATTCATGTCATTGCACTAGATTGTTTCTATTCATTCTGAAGGTAGTAAATGACCTAAATGTAGCTAAAATCAGGTGAAAATGAAATTATAATTTGTAATTGTATCTATATTACTTCGAATCTCATGCCAAAAATATAAGCAATTAAAAAAAGTAGTAAATTTATTTACTTTGAGTGCTAATGGAATTAATGACTATTACGAACCTAGACTTAATTTTGTCAAGTGCAGTTATGATAATACGTACTTTGAGTGCCAATTTAAGTAACTCAATGAAATTACTTGGAAATAAAATTCAAATTTACGAAATTGTAATTTCATTCGCAAATACTCCACCACTCTGTTTGAAAGTTATCAAAAGTTTATAGTGGTACCACCAAACCAAAAAGGGCCTCCTCTAGTCGACAAATATGTGCTTGGACGAACAACGATGAAAGTCAAAATCGCATGGGGATGCCTTACAGATCCCATAAGGTTTGTTAAAAATGCAATCCGACGAGATTCCTTTGACCTTACCTGAATGAAGGCTTTATCAGTAGGAATAAATGCGGTCACGTTGTGTTTGGAGACCAAAGGACTGCTCATGCCAACTCCTTGTGAAAGAGTAGCCATATACTGGAGTCGTGGCATGTATTTCAGACGTTCTCCAATGGTCAAAAGACTAGGGTTTATATTGGCGCGAAGGCCATTAACAAATGGAGGAGGCTGAAAGCAGAAAGATGTCATAATAAAATACGTACTGTGGTTGAATTACAGGGATGGGCAATTCGTTTCCACTTCAGAGCGCATAAACAAGGAAAACCATGAGACTCCTTTGAGTAACATCTGCGGGAGAAGATGAAGACATATTTGTTTTTAACACCACTGACCTTGCAAACGAAAAAGACCATTGTTATGTTTTACCGCACCGCAATTCGGAGAACTATAAATAGTTTGAAGTGCGGCATAGATTTGTAAAAATGTTTTTTTTTAGGGCTCTAAGGTCAAGTATGGGACATCTGATATGAGATTGTCAAGCATGTTCTGCCCGCATATTCAATAAATATCCGAGTAGTTCGCATTCAAACGATTTTCAAGTATTTAGTAACCAAGTCCCATAGAAGCCCTGAAATTATCGGTCCAAAAGAAATAACTAATTTTGGACAAAATGAAGCTCAGTGTCTCCATATTTTTTTCTCATTGAATGAACAGTTCCCTAGTTTTGACTTAGATTGTGTCAAAATCAACTTAAAATTACCTAAATAAGTGGATGAAATTGTAAGAGATGTCGAGGTAAACCTACAAAGTTAAACAAAAACGGCCAAGTATGCCGTACCTGATCCATAAATTTGTAAGATTGAAACAGGTAACGATCTTATTTGTAAAGTTAAAGAATCTTATTGTCGTTGCTCTCAACTGACGGAAGAGAGAGCTTGGTTTTATGCAATGGAATCGAACCATAGCCTTTTAAAGAGCCCTAAAGTCTCACCTCTTCAAAGCACAAAACTCTTCCAAATATTCGAGATGGACCAGAATGGCTCTTAACGAAACCGAAACCAACTGAATATAAAGTTATGCCCACACATAATTTACTTTAATTTTTTTATTTCTTATGGGATAGATGATCGAGTTTTGGAGGCTTTTGGACGGAAATGTGAGCTTTCTCTCTAAAACTAAAAAAGTTTGCTTTTGATTTCGGTAGTCATTAATGGAACCGAATTCAAAACTTCGTCGAGAATTTCGACCGAATGCGCTTTTGGTCCATTACATTTATTTATTTATTTTTTTTTTTTGGGGGGGGGGGTGGATTTTTTAATACCGCTACAAGGAATGGGATTCCCTGTAAAGAGAGTTAGTGATTAACTTAGCTTATAAAATTACCGTTTATCTGAAATTTGATATACCGATGAGTTACTGTTGGCAGATCTGTACAACCCCAATTGGAGTCATAATGACAAAATAATTTCCTAGACAGAGTTTGAGGCGTTAATATAATTCGTACAGGTGCCCAGCTTTGCTACCAGGGACTTTTTGGGGTTTTTTATAACTGTAATTGCAAGTAATCTCAATGGACCAAAGTGCATCCTTGCCAAAGCAAGGAGAAGAACTAATTAACATTTCAAAGACTTTTTCATTCAAATATTGCGCTTGCTTAAAGTGTTACTCCATTCTGAATGAGAGCCTTTGGTGACCACTCTCGGTCCCTTGGGAAAATTACAAAAGCTTTATTAATTTCAAAGCCTAAAAAACCTTGATAAAAAAGTTCATAACTAAAATGAAGTTGATTCAGGCCACTCAAATCACGAAAAGATCAGCCATTGGCAGGTGCATATGACTGTTTTGAATGCTTTGGCTCGAAAGATAGCTTTAAAACAGTCTAGTCGAGAAAAACAATTTTATGGTGCGTACCACCAAAAAAGTATATCTAGTGACTAGTGAATGAATTGCCGTTTCAAATTTCCTGTCTTGTTCCAAAAAAAGTCATTGGTTCAATTACATAACTAAGGTCGAATCCACCCGATGAATCTCTTTATGGACATTTTTCGTGAACTCCTGTTTCGTTCTCTTTTTAAACTTCGTCTTCCAAAACATGTGGGAGTGTCTAAATATTGGAAAAGGTAATGTCGTGATTGTAATACAAAGTCGATAGAAAAATACCCTCGGCAAAAAGAAAAATGGAGTTCGCCACGCAGGATGAATGAACAGATGAGATGGGCGAGGATTCACCGGAATCACCTCAAAATTTTGCACAACCTCCCAAGAGATGATGGTGGAAATCGCCCAAGTCAGGAAATGAGAGCGGATGTGCCTCATTTTTTCCACAACTTCAATACAAACCAACCGCTTTCGAGGAACTGAGCGTTTCTCAACATGGGCCAAGTGGCCAAGTTTGAGTTCAAGCGTACAAAGAATATTTAGAGGTGGTAGGACCACTTCATAAAGTGAGGACATTGGAGATGGGTTTACAAAAAAAAATATTGGATGTCCTGAATCTTTTAATGCTAACGAGTTGGGAATGGGGAATGAGTTAGACAATTTGAAAAATCCGGTTCGGTACTTTTGATGTTAGAGCAGGTTTTGTCGATATTAAGAAAATGAGGCTAAACTAAAAGTGAGTGAATTTTTGGCCTGCATTGAAAAGACACGAATTGGAGATGGCTCTTGTTTCCTTTACATTATCACATTTTCTTTTTTCCATTACTTTTCATTTAAAGCAAAAAGAACGAATATCTTTTTGATGAAACCAGGATATTAATCCAGTTTATTTCAATTTGGTTGAATTTCATGGGTTTAATTACCAGGATGTCAACGATTTGCAAAAGAATGAAGAGGAAAATCTGTAAGAAACAGGCTTTAAAACAACTAGAAATATGCTTTATTTCGCTAAATGAAATTCAGCGAATTCGCTTAAGCCTCTCTGAAATAGCGGCCTCTACACTGTCCAAAATATCGTGGAAAAAACTAGCTTCTCTTATGTTGTAAAAATTAAATCATGTTCTAATATGGCTGCTTACTATTCTAACTCATTTACAGATTAACGTTGATATTACGTTTCCTCAACCTTACTCTCTAAGGCATAGATTTTACCTTCTACTTACATGGAAGTACATTCAATATGTTGGTTCAAAGTTCATAAAAAAGATGCGGGTTGTGTAAAGCACAAAGGGCTGTCCATGCTTGTCAACTTGTTTTTTTTTGTATCCGAGAAACTCCGCAATTTTGGCATTGAAAGGTTTTTGGTCTTCAGAGCCTAACTCAAGCTGAAACAACTGGACGAGAGGCTCGTTATTTGGGAAACAATTGCTAGAAATCATGAGAAAACCTACGTCATACAGTAGTCTCATCCACTCCCTTTGTTCTCTCATCAAAAACTTAAAAGATATCTTTTTTATCATAAAGACATGCAATATTCCTTTAGAAACAAGTAAAAGGATACTTTTTCGTTCTTTATTTAAGAAATGATAGTCAATTTATCAATTTTCAGGTCTCCATCTATCTCACCAAGAGAGGAATCATAGTCCAGTTAAGGGTTACATAGCGTCAAAAATAGTTCATAGGGAGGACGCAAAATACATTTCCTCGCTTGTTAAAGCGCAAAATATTGGCTGTTCTCGGCCAGCCATTTCTTCACTTTTCGCCTCACTTTCTCCAAATCTTCATGGGATATCCGCTCTTCCGTTTGGCGAAATTGGTAATCGAACCGTTGATTGTAATTGTTGGGTGTGATGACAAACGACCCTGGAGCCATGATCATGCGCCAATAACCTGAAATCCAACGTGGTCAAAAGAACTTTTTGAGCAAGGTACAATGATGCCAATGTTCACAAATTCCTTCCTGTGTGATTTCTCTCAGGGAGTGTTGGCTGATTTTACACGAGAATACGGCGGTAGGAAACGTTTGGTTTTAGATGTATTGGATAATATTTCAGATGATACATAATAGACTTATGAAATACATATTAACAACATTTCGATTTCCAATTTCACGCATTCTGCTGTGTTGTGTTTGATTAAATTTCGTGATAATTTGTTCAGAGAAAATTTATGTTTGACATTTGCCAGATCATTTCGATTCCCGACATCCTTTCATTAATGGCTTGAATTTTGTGAAAAGCAAATGAACAATTCAAATTGACTGTTCCGTTTTAAGCTTTACTATTTTCAAATTCATGTAAGAGTGTACCTGGAATCCTAGATCCTTCCGGAAATTTGCAAACGGAGATAAAAAATTCTAGCGATCGGGTATTTAATTTAACCTTTTTAGAAGCTTAAAAAAATAACCGAGTCAAGAGGCTCAACACTGCAATTTGAATTTCAAGCAAGCCTTTTAACTCTTCAATTTGCGAAAGTTGAAATTGATCAAGATGTTATTTGAAGCGTATTTTCCTGCTAATTTTTGAATTTGACGAAGTCAAACTCTTGAAGACTGTGCTTGAAACCCACCCTGAAAACTCCCTTGCCCACCAAAAATCAAACCCAAGATCTTTCGTGTGTGTTTGTGAGGGCTGCACATTTCATGAAAGTGTATTTTATTTCACTTTTTCCGATTTTTTGCCTTTTTTTCATTGATATACACTTTTTCCATTTTTGGGTTTTTTTATCGAAGTTTGGTGCATTTTTCTGTTATTTTTTTCTCTTTCATTTGCATTTTTGGCCTAATTGCCGAAATTTGGCGTTTCCTGAATTCTTAAAGAACATTAATATTTTCTTGCCTCTGACATTTTTCACCAAATTTAACAACTTTCCTTTCTTTTTACCTCTGGGATGCTTAGCTGAAATTGTTTTTTCAGTTGAGGTTTTCAAGATCAATCACATCAATTCACACCTTAAGTGCAAATCCTTGATTGGATGAAAGATATATCGCAAAAAAAGGAAGAGAAGAGTTTTTTGAGCTAAAATTCAGTTTTTCAGTCAAAAACTGAAAATATGAGAACAAGTGTGTTTCAAGTGCATACCTTTCTACTAGTGATGGACCGAAAGCGCTTTCGGCCGAAATATCGGTTTCGGTTTCGGTTATGCCTACCGAAACCGAAAGCAGACAAGCACTATGTAAAATGGAGTTTGACAACAAAATCAACAAAAAAATGGTCCAAAAACCTCTGAAATTTAAGTTTTCCGATTTTTCAAAATTTGCGACTACCCAACATCGAACACATGAGCATTCTAATTTTTAAGGCAGATTTTGCATTTGAACAATTTTGTAATCAGCTGCTTTCGGTTTCGGTTTCGGTTTCGGTTAAGCCCTCTTTCGGCCGAAACTTTCGGTTTCGGTTATGAGCCCTTTCGGTCCATCACTACTTTCTACCCAAAATGCAAAATTTTAGTACACTAAGAACAATTTAATTTACCACCATTTCTTAATTTAATGATTTTTCAATGAAAAACCAAGAGCTTTGAATGTGTTTATTGATCTTTATGGCCATTTAATTTACTGAAAATGTTCCGCTACTGTGCGCTCTTTTTGGATTTTCTTTTGAATTTTTTGCATTTTTGTTGCATTTTTGATGTATATTTTGGCGTTTTTATTTGCATTATTTGTGCAGCCCTTGTAATTGCCTAAAGTTTACGTACTCCAATCCTTATACGATTTCCTCTAAAATGAAGGACTAAAGTGCCAATAGTGTGCGCCTGAACTCGAACATAAGGCTTCACAATATTGGCTAAGTGCTCACTTTCTTCTTTCAAATTTGGTTCGAAAACAAGCTGAAAATTTTCAAGCCCTCAGTTCAAAATAAGAATGACTGAGCAAATATTTTGCCAATGATCTAACTTTGACAAAGGAAAACCTGTTCTTAAGAGAGTAACATGGAACGCAATTCACCATCAGTACGAAAAAGGCTTTAACAAAACTTTTTTCTGTATCTCTTCTGGATTGAGTCATTCATAAGCAACTAGATCATGATTCGATTCATGTCGCATGAAGGAAAGAAAAAACAATCATTGAAGTGAAACCACACAAAAAGACGTAAGACGCCAATCAACGTCACCCAAGTCATTACATGCTAAAACCAATCTTTCTTTTTCATTAATTAGACCTTACATCTGGAGAGAGACAGAGAGAGCCAAGATGTAATGAGAATAGATATGTACCTTTGTGTATCCCACGCCAAAACCTCTAATTGAACAGATGACCAAGAGTGTGCTACTTACTGTCCATACAATCCCACATGCCTTTAGGCCATCGAGGCCCAAGTCCACCTTCTTTGGAGGCACAAATCTTTTGGGCTTGATTCATGCCAAAGGTGTTCATTGATGGTCGTCTCTGCTCAAATTTGTGGTTCTCGGGCATCTTTTGGATCTTGCCTTCCAATCCCGAAAGGGCAGAAAATGATAGAGGAGAAATGAGGACTCCGCCTACGTTGAGAGCGAAAATGCCGGGTTAATGAACATGGAAAGGATATAGATGGGACAATGTGAAAGTACGAACCCTTGAAGGGACCACTGGGATCTAATGAATGTTTTCGGTTTTGGCCTTTGTCCAATCCGAAAATGTCGTCATCTGAGGAGACATCGTCAGACTTTTTAGAAGGAGAGGCCAGCAAATTGCTCTTGGAAGACTCTTGAGAATTGGAGGAGAATAAAGTTATGCCAAATTTGCGCCGACTTGCCTAGAAGCAAATAAGAATTTATTATGACCCTTCTTAAGCTCATCTTAATCGTTTTCATTGTTACCAAGGAGCAGTCGCATTTAGAAACATACGATAACGTTTAATTTTTTTACTTTTCTAAAGTACATTGTTTCTAATTGAATTCCCACTTGAAGATTCGGCGAACTCTCTGGATGATTGGTTTTGCATATGATTTATGGCTCACAAATTGATGTCGTGTTTTCTCTAGTAGGCATTACCAAACTAGGATATATATTTTGGGGTTTGTATGTTGCTCCACATGATTGTGGGTGTTCCAAAGAGCAAAAAACGGATTTGAAACAACGTTTTACTGAAATTGCATGCATCCAATTTAACCTAATAATTATTAGTTGCACGCAGTTCAAAGATATCTCAGATTTATTGGACATTGGAAAGTTGCCAATCTTCACTATTCTTACATCGTATATTATTCCAATTTTTAGACAGGGTATGTATTCAATGTATATTTCGGAAGTATTGTGTTATGAAGTGTTATTCTAAAATCTAGTATCCTCATATTCAGCTCTGACTAAATCGTGGTATTTTTATGAAGTCGTACATTACTTGCCAGACTTTAAAAAAGTAAAGACTAAAAATCAAGACATTTGAACAAGTTACAAGCAGTCCTCACCAGAAAACATTGAATTTCAAAAAAGAAATCCGAGAAAACAGTCAAGGGTCAATTATCTGAATTGATTATGGTATATTGGTGCTCTTTTGATTAATGTAGACAACATGTGATCAATATCAATCTCAAGTCAATATATTAAAAATATCAAGATCAATATTTCGTCATTTCAGAGGAAAGGCTTTATTTTCTTATCATTTGACTCATAAAGCCACCAAACCCAAACGGATAACGTATCAAAAAATCTTTAAATAAGACCATTCCTCCACTTTTTCCGATCTCATCTGAGGTTGCAGAGTTTGTAAAACCATTTTTACGAGTTTTCTTAGTCAGTGATGCCGATAAAGAACCTTAAATTTGGACACAACATTTCCACCAAAGTGCAAAGTTAGTCACTTGCAAAGAACTAAACAAGCTAAAATTCCTATGCGGCATTACACAAAATTTCTGACTCATTAGAACTGTCCATGAGTCAGAACAAATCGATTCATTGAAACCTTGATCTTAGAACTAAACCTGAGAAGCACTTAAAAATGTAGCATATTGTTAATAGCGGTCCTTCTATTTTATCTCTTCAGAAGGAAAGCCGACTTAGAAAGCTATGGAGGTACCGTACAGTCAGTCTACTAGTGAACCCACTGACTGAGAAATGCCGCTTTACCGCCATGTCTGGCTTGGAAAACGGAGGCAAGAAAGTCCACGTGGGCAAAGGTGGTTCTGTTAAATAACAATTGCTTTTTTCAGCTGTCTCAACGCGTAGGATTTGTGTCCACATGCATCAGGCATATAAAAGTGAGAGTGTCCATCTGAGCTATTGAATTAAATTGTTTCCAAGGATTCGAAGTTCGACGTTGGTCAATGAATGTTAACCTCCCTCTTCGACTAAATCTCATCGGTTCAAAGTACGCGTGTTCAAGTTACTGAGTCATACGAGTTTGTGTCGAGATAGAAGACAAGAGTCAAAGAGCGAACTTAAGTAAAAGATATCCACGAATCTACCCAGAACGAGTTCATCCACCTTCTTGAGCACTACCTCAACTCTCAAAGGTAAGCAAAAGGGCAATCTTTGTAAGGTTAATAACTATTTGATGAAGAAAACCACTTGGTTAATTACTTTTTTTGGCTTTGCTGCAAGTTGTCATACAGCTGATTTGTTGACGTAGGTCGGAAAGATTGGTATCTCAAAAGGTCAAGGCAAACCAAAAATGCAACTGCCAAAGAAGATTGGATCATGCGATCGAAAGGGAATCGCCCATGCTTTATCTTCCAGGATTAAAAACTGCGAGAAAAAATTGCAAATATGTTTCTTATCTTCTTCTACTTCCGCCTCAAAAGTATTGTCGGTCTTGTGTCCCATATTTTTTCCTTTAAGAGATTAGTTTTGTTCTTTTGGCCTTCGCGTTTGTTCCATTTCTTTGACGGAACAAATTTGATTTTGTTTTGTTGCTTGGCTCAAGAAATTTTGATGGGCAAGCCTTTGTGCCCTGATTAGGGAATCGTGGCCCAAAAGTTACGCATGACCGGTGAAAAATAGAGGTTTTCAACAGTGGACAGCTGAGAATACGAATTTCAGCAACACTTTGTGCTTCGAGAGCGCTCTTTGTGCTCATGTTGTTGAATTTTTGAGAGCAGTGACCTTTCTGAATTCATTTTGATCTTAGACCCAATATATTCAAACAGTTCTATGAAGTAACGTTTCGTTTGTTACTTCGCTCGAAATATCATGAATGGGATGCAAATATCAGACAATGGAAGTCTGATGGCCAAAAATAAATTTATTTGTTATTTCAATCTGTTTAACGGCCATTTTTGATAAGATGGGCCAAAAAGCAATTTCAATATTCTTTGAAAGTGTAAATAGACCCCACAAAATCGAGTTAAAATACAACTTAAAAGCCAGGAACAAAATCATTTCAAACGATAGTTATTTTTTTTCTTCTTACGTGTTCCAATTTTGGCATTTTCCTCTCCAAAGAGAAAATCAAAAGTCCTGAAGAAAATTTGCAATAAAGCAACAAAATTTGTTGCCAAGTCTTTTCAAAGCCTTCTTAATGCTGTGCTAATTTTCCACATTTTCAAAAATGCTGGGAAATAAATTGACCAAATATGTCCAATCGAAAATAGACAAATATTGAACAACATGGAACTAATTGAATTTGGAGACCGACACAAGAAACGTGTGCAATGTCACTCAGACAATAGACAAAGAGGGAGCTATCTATGTTCTTACTTCGACAATCAAATTCCCAACATTCCAATTGACCAATGCTGAGTTAATTGCCAAATTGAACTTCATTTTAACGTGACCTTTTTGACTTGTTTTTCTTTGTTTAGGCCTTCGCAAGACCTTCTCTCGGTACTGAAAAAATCATATCAAGTTTTCAGAAAAAATCCCAAACACAATGAGACATGTTTCTGGGCCAAAAACCAGGTGGAACAACATGTATTTACACCGTTGTTTAATATCAGGTCTATATTAAAAGTAATACACCTAAAAACCTATAAAATTAGCACCTTCTTGAAAAACTGGTCAACACGTTTTAAGAGCTGCCCAAGATACCGATTGAATTGAAACTAATTGAAAATATGTTGATCAGATGCCGAGTTATATAAGTCTAACTGGGCCAATTTTGACTACAAAAGCGAAAAATCGTTACGGACATTTAGAAGTCAAATTCCCAAGAAAATACTATATATTTTCGGTTTCATAAAACAAATGGAAAATTCTTCATTTTAGTTTGATTTGTCATAACAGGTCAAAAATCATACATAATTTGACTTAAATCATACTTAAATACACATCATTGAAAAAAACATTTTCCTTTAATCTTGACTTCAAAAGTTAGATATTCATTTGAAAATAAAAGGAAATTTACTAAACAGATGTGCCTTTGGACGAGATTTGTATTGACAACGTACCAACATGTCCTTTTTATGGTTCAAAAGTCTTTATTGAGGAAAGTGTATTTTAAGTGCGTTTTAGTTAACTATATATCATTTTGACCGGGCATGACAAAATTTAAGAATGAGGAATTCTTGATATATTTTATGAGATTGAAAATAGTTTGTTTGGGAATTCGAGTTTTTAAATACCCGGAATTTTTTTAGCTTTTTGTAGTAAAAATGGGCCAATTAAACTTGAGAAACTCAGCACTTGATCGACATATTTTCCATTAATTTCATTTCAATGGGTATCTTAGGCAGATTGTAAAATGTGTTGACCAGTTTTTTAAACTTAGTTTTCAGTACACGGTACTGAAAAAAAATCCGTACTGTGTTTTGTAACATTATCATTACTAACGCGAGGATGCAATCTTTTTGAAAACTTGTTTTTGAACAAAAATGCTTTTTTGAGGTCTTAGAATATCTTTCAGACTTGCTTTAGGATTTTTCAAGAAATTGCGTTTATTCAGACCTTTTATTTTTATTTTTTGGGGGATTTAGATTCAATCTTAAATCACTGCCAAGATTTTATATAAAAATGAGGTAAAACAGTTCTATCCAGAATACGAAAAAGAAAGTGTACACCCAATAAAACAAACCAAATTGACACAAAATTGCAATTGCGAGAAACATATTTCGGGTTTTTTCACCCTTTTTGCGCAAAAATGTTGTTTTGATCATTTTCAACTCTATGAGAAATGTTTTGACTATTTTTAGGTTAACTTCTGTTTTGCCATGGTGTCAATTTTTTCTTTATAACTTTGAAAATACTACCTTTTGGTCCTGAATCACGAAAATCGTTATTATTGAAATGAATTTTTGTCTGCATCCTATAAATTGATATTGATATTAGAGCTTCAATGCAAGGGGTTGCACAATGGCCATGCCAATCTTTTACACAACCATCTTTTGGTAATGAAAATATTTGAAGGGTTTTGCAGCAAATTTATGCCATTTGAATGTCAAATTAAAGAAGGTAGTCTCCTTGACAACTGTTCCTAATTGCTCTTTCGACATCGATTTCTCGAGATTTGTCTGCCCACGCAGCTACGTAGATCGAAGGCAATGAAATCTTCAAAATATATTGGTGGATCATGGCATGGATCAAATTCAGATCATATTTCGTTTTTCAAGGCTCTTGGTTCAAAACAATATTGCACAGATCAAATGTCTCGTCAGAAAAAAGGAAATTAATTGCGTTCGCTTTGACCTTTTTCAACCACAGAAGTACTCTTGGCCCACATCCGAATTGGGCATAAGATCAGTTGCGATCGATTCATGATAAATCATGACAAATATTGTTAAATGCCATACTAAATGTCACAAGATGATCTTAAATGGGGGAAGCTACTCGAATGCTAAGCTCGTTACAATTAGTGATGGACCGAAAGGGCTTATAACCGAAAGAGGGCTTAACCGAAACCGAAACCGAAAACAGCTGACTACAAAATTGTATAAATGCAAAATCCACCTTACAAATTTCATTGCTCATGTGTTCGATGTTGGGTAGTCGCAAATTTTGAAAAATCGGGAAATTTGAATTTCAGAGGTTTTTGGACGAATTTTTTTTCGATTTTGTTGTCAAATTCCATCCTTTATAGTGCATGTCTGCTTTCGGTTTCGAAACCAAAATTTCGGTCCATTGCTAGTTACAATCTACTCGGGTTTTCAAGTTTCGCATCCGTTATTTTCACTTTGTGTCACAATTCATTGTGACACTTGTCAATTTTTTAACCCTTTTCAATTTCGACTTTTGGGTTTGGCCCCTTGAGTTGGTGTTTTCGCGCTTTTCCGTTTAATTGCTTGATCACTTTTCTTTATGCTCCCGCCAATCCAATTTGAGAATTCCAACCGACGTCGAACGTAATGGATTCCTCAGGCCAAGTTTTGTGACACCTTTTTTTCTTTCCGCTTTTTTTCCTTGTCCCTATAGCAGTAAAATGAGCGAGTGCTTTGTTTCAAACATGCCTACGAAGGCTTGTAGATGGCCTATCACACAAATGAGCACAAATTTTAATGTCCAAGAGCCAGATATTTGCTGTGAAAGAATCATTGTGAAGAATTGTTGACAAAATATTGAGTAATTAACAATTAAACACACAATTATCACAGTTTTGGAACAACTTACATGAGGGTAGGATTGCAGTCAGCCTTACTTCCAAACAGTTCACATAATAATTAAAGGGAACAAAAGGACTTAATAATTGGGATCATTCATAACGACAATGATGGATGGTTTTCTGAGATTAAACAAGAGATTTCAATGAGATTTCAATGAAATTTCAGACTGAAGTAACTAGGAATGTTCTTCATTGATGTTTTAAGTGCCTAACTAAATGTTGATATTTCAATGATTTTGTTGCTTTCTAAAACAAAGAACGAATCCATGAAATTGATTCAGCTAGTAATTTGCACCATATGGTATGAATTCAGGCAAGAACATATCGAATGGATGAAAAAGTACTCACAAATAAAATATGCACCCCTAGGAAAAAGCAACAATTGAAAAAATTGCTGATTCATTGCAACTAAACATGTCCAAAAAACTAATCCAAACAAGCAAATATTAAAAAAGAAATTCCAGATTATGCCTATGAATCACCAAATAGTAACATAAAGATTTGGTAGATAAAGCCTATTGAAACTTGTGTCGAATTTGCACCAAATCGAAGCATGATGTAGAATTCAAAAATGGAAAGACCTGTTGAAATACCCCAAAGTTCCCTATATTTATACTTTACAATATTTGTTACTTTTTAAGACAGCAATCAAGTCCGAGGAGCTGTTGCAACTTGTATGCGAATAACTTTTGGCACCCTTGGTGTGAAGATTCAAGAAACAGGGGCTTTATTGAAGAATTTTAAGGAATACCAGTGTTTGTCTCTTAGATCGAACTGGCTGTGTTTAAGTTAAGTGCTTGAAGTGCCATCTCTTGTCCACAAATGAGGAGCAGAAGCAACAATCAGGGCCATCTGGCGATGAAAAACAATTTTGGTGCTTCGGCGAGATGATTTACTTTTGGTTACACACGATGATTCAGCAATTCATAAACACAACAGTATGGTGGCTGACATCTAAAAGACTCGAAATTTAGGGTGAAATTTATTGCAAGAAATAAGTTGTGACATGTCAGAGTCACAGAGCTTAACTCTAATATCCGGAGACTTTGCCCTTGTTTTGCCTCCATGCAGTGACTTATTTTTAAACTTCCATAAAACTCTTCAATGGTAGCTCGAGCAAACCTGCTCTTTGCGAAAAACAGAGAAGTCTGATGTTCATTAGAAAATAACAAATTGCACAAAATAATCATTGTCTCACCTCGTTTGTGCTGGTTGGACGTGACCTTGATCCCAACCCTGAAGAACGTGATCGATTGGAACCTCCTCGATCTGAGGGATGTTTCCTTTGGTGATCTCGCTCTTCTCTGGCTTGTTTGAGACTTTGTTTAAATTGTGCGGAGAAATCCAAAAAATACACGCCTTCTCCCTGATTGCCTTTTGTTCCTCCTCTTCCAATTGGCACGAAATTCATCCCAGGGATGATCTTCTTTGGATCTTGTTTTTTGGTTCTCTTGCGCCTGAAAGTATTTTAAGTGCCAAATGAACTTTTTCTCTGCCCTCGGTCTCTCTTCCACCTAATCAAGTGAGCTTTGTTTCGACATCTTGGGCCTGGAAATTGTGTCCTTTCCATCGGGAAATAACATAACATTGTAAGATCAGAATTTAGGGTCAAATATTGGAAAAAGATGGTCTTTTTATGCTGAAGAATAAAAAGCCTGATAATAGTGACTTTTCCGTCTCTTTTTTTTGCCAACGAAGATGCAGTTACATAAGTCATTACATCAGAACAACCAACAATCAAGACGGGCTTTGCAAAGAAAATAATGAGCATAGCTAAGTCGGTGTTTTCAAGAAATGATTAATAATTTTGTCTGCCTGAAGAACCTCAAGAGATATGAAGGGCCTCATGTTTTGAACCGGTAAATTCCTGTTAAACGTCAAACGACATTTTAGAATAAAGAAATCGTCACCTAAAAGTGATTTCGTGTTTTTTTTCGATAATCCAGGGACCACTAAAGTCTGGACGATTTCAGGATACAAGCTATCAACTGATTATCCCTTTCATTCAGCGCAGGTTGATGTTCTGATCTTCTGAGCATTAATAAAGCATAATCAAACAAACAAGCAAATATCGACGGTTTTTCAAATCATTCTAATTCTTCAAATTCTTCTAATCACGGAAGCTAATTCAAATTTGAGAAAAGATTTGGACAGAAATTTACCTTTCTCTTTCTTGAGATTTTTGTCCACATTTCTTGGGGTCCTTCGTTACTCATATGATGTAACCGAGACATTCCAAGCAAAGTTTTCACTCTCTCTGCCCCCAATGTCAAATTGCAATAGAAAGTTAGGTGTTTTTGAGAGCTTGACGCACAATGTATCGTAATCACTTATGTCACACGAAAGAGTTCAGTAGTTGTTGATTAAGTTTCTTAAGTACCTGACCTTACCGTTCATCTTGTTTTTGACCAAAGGTTCGTGTAAACAGAATTCTCCAAGTTTATTCATGAATCCCATTGTTGTATGTACTTTTCTAGCTCTGGAATATATGTATGCTTGAACACGCTGAATCGTGGACAAAAAAAATCTCTATTTGATTTCACAGCCCTTAATTTTGAAAGTTAATTGGCACTTATTCTCGATTTCGATTTCTTAACTCAAGCCAAATCATTTAACCTGGGCTCTATTTTATTGGGCATCCAAATAACGTTTCAAAAATAACCCCAAAAAGAGGGTTGTGATAGCGAGGCGAGTTGGATTAAAGTACCTTCGTTTGTTGGAGTGCTCAGTGGTTAATCCTCGTTCTTCGTTGGACAACTTGGTTGACACATTCTTCCGATTAGGGTTCCATTTGTGAAGTTTACCTTCGGTGTGTGGCTCGATTTCGTCGCCGTATTGGCTCCAAATCTCCGAGATATCTGAGATTTGCCCATCGGACTCAAAGTTCAGGTTGTTGGGGTCAATCCACATCTGTTCGACGGTTCCCACGCTCTGTCGCATTCTAAAAACGGACCCACTCGTTTACAAACATATTTGGCGAAGTAAAGACCCTCTCTTTGAAGCTGAAAATCTTCAAGAGCAAATCCCCTGTTCTTGATAACTGATGCGAACAAGAGGACATATTTTAGGCAAATACGGGTGCATGGTTTATTGCACAGGTTTTCATTTTCTATTGGTCAAATTTCATATTTCGTATTAAACTTCACTAGAGATGCAAGTCCATTGATTGACGTGAGTTTGGTTGAGGACACAAGTGATGTGCTGTATTTTCAGTCTTTGGGTTTAACGTTTTTTTCTAAAGTTTGTTATATCCATCAAATCAACACCTTTTACCTTTTTATCTTTTGATTAGTTTTTTTTGCAAAATGGTAAATACCTTGTTCAATTGAAAATGAACGGGTCTAGAAGGGTAACCCAAGACGCATGGTTTGGCGACGCAAGAAGCACTGAAAACTGGAGTGGGAGGCTAGTAATGAGAATTATGATTTCCAGCAGAAACAAACCATTTGCGTTCTTCTGCAAATGAGACCTGGCTTGCATTGAGGAAAACACGTATTTCAAATTTCAGCCCAATCGAATGCCGGAGTGAAAAGTTATGCCTTCTCAAACTTATGTACTGAAGAGAGTAATGAATAATTTCGCCCTTTTGTGGTAAAACAATTACTAGAAAAGGGCTCGTGCGTTCATTCTCCGTAACATTTGCACTGAACTTTGAGAAAGCAGAACTTTTGACTCCGACGTTCGATTGAGCTGAAAATTGAAATACGTATTCTTGTCAACATATGCAAGGTCTCATTTGCAGAGGAACGTAATTGAAATATTCCTACTGAAAATCATGATTCCTCTCGTTAACCTCCCAGTCCAGTGAAATTCAGTGGTTCTTGGGCGACGTTATGAGTGCAGATACGCATTATAACTGTCGATGAATCGCTCAAAATCATTGAAATCCATATTAAGTGCATCTTATTATATTTGGAATCAAGTGTATTGGTTTGTCTTGATTTAGCAGAGAGAAGTTCCCTCTCAATGGTACAGTGACATCTCGATTTAACGATTTCCGATTTAACGATAACTTTTGGGGTTACCGTTTTACAAAGACTCCTACGACAGAGACACCGTCATCCCAAATCCTTAAAATCTCGTTAAATCGAGATTTCATTGTTTCATGCTGTTTATATTGAAATGTTTTGAAAAAATAAGCAACAAAACAACAAAGAAAACAAGAAATATTTTTTGACTTTTTTACACCTCCAACCTAAGCACCCAAAAAAACCTTCATTAATTTACGAAAAAGAAACTTTAATCAAGGAAATTGATGTTTTGAAATTGGCTAATTTTTCATTGTTTCATTTATCGGCAATCCCCAATTATAGGATTCTGCACACGCCTAATTTTGCCTAACCTTGTTTGAGCTTTTTCAGCAACTGTACTTTTCAGAAAAGATGTGCAGATTCCTCAAAATTCCCCGTTGTATTCTTGACTTTGATTTGTATTCTATTATTCTACTTTCTGCCAAAGCCGTTTTCTATTTTTGATTACTTACATTTTAGTTATTTCCTCGTTACAAGTACTTGCCTCAAACATGAATGAATTTGATGGAACATACCATCATGACCTTCAACAAAAACGTCTCCGCCTTTCACTCTGTCATTGTTCACCAAAATAAAAAAAATGAGAGCAACTTAACTATACAATGATATTTCAGGACCTGCAAAAGTTTTCATTTTGTTTAATTGCCATGTTAATATTTTTCATCTGGCTCAACATATTGAATCTTCAATCGTCAATACTCCACTTCCTGGCTCCAAAATAGACTGTAGGTGATTCTTTAGAGCCTGACACGTGATCTTGATGCATTTTTTAACATTGCAACAAAGTGCTTGCTCATTGGGGGTCTACAAGTTTGGGCAAGGGAGGCTTCTGGACAGGTTTGAAAATGAAATAGGGGTGGGGCAACTAGTTTGAAGATTATTTTACACTCAGAAAAGACATGTCCACCTATTTTCAAGATAAAACTCTTCCCATAGGACCAATGAGAAGTCAGTTGTCATTAAAAAGTCCCCTTGCGATGAAATTGAGTCTTTCTGCACCTCTGGTCTTTTTTTGCTTTCCAATTGTAACAATCAGTTCTCTTTGTGGCATTGATTTAAGGAAAGGTTTCTTCTTAAAGATTCAATAACCTTCGAATTGGAGTTGTCATGTCCAAATTAGGCTTTTCCAACAACAAAAAAAATAGATACGTTTCAAGGAGAAGCCAGTGAAGGAAGGTCTTTGAAAAATGGTTTCGTTGTCATTGGAAACAAGGGCAGAAAAAATGGCAGGGATGCTAAATAATTTTAAATCATGCCAATAAAGCGAGCCAAATCAAATAAAATTACTGGCTGAAAAAAATCTCTTTGTTGCATCTCAATTTGTCCCACTAAGAATTACCGTTATGCTGCTTTCCTCAACTTTCTTTTGAAACCTAAAAATATTGCTACCACCAAGTTCACAATTAAGTCAACAATGTCTCAAGTTTTCACTCCCAACATATCTTTAATCAAAACGACTCACTGCTGGATTTTTCGAGCTGTCAGGGTATCCTCGGAATCTCCCAATCTAGACTTGGCACTCGAGCTCTCTCTGGCCTCATCATCTTCATCTGACTTGGACCCTTCAGAAGTGTCAGTACTCTCCAATCCTGAAGTGGGTGTTCGATTGGATTGAAGTCGATTGGGTGTGGGACTCGTTGAGGAGAACGAATTGGCCGCCGATGTGGATTGGTAACTGGAACTGGGTCTTCTTCGCCGTCTCTCACGAATGGAGCCCGTATTCCCAGTGTCCACATCCAGAAATGTGGATGATCCTCGAATGGCGGTCTTTTCCATGGCTTGAAATGTGACTTTGGTATCTTCTTGGCTTTGCTAAATCAATACCTTCCCACTTTCAATTGCACTGGAGCCCAGGAGGAATTCATTGGTCTGGCTACTATCTCCGACCAGCTGTAAACTTCCAAGAATACTGCAGTCAACGAGGGACCTTCTGTAGTAGGTAGTTCGTACCTCGATTAGTCAGGAGCCTGCCGAGAATTTTACCTGGTGATCAAGATATGGTCTTCCTTCTCGGTTTTTGTGGGACAACTATGAGGGGAACGGGAGGGGGAAAAACAAGTCATTTCCACGCGAGGCCATCGTAAAACAAATCCGTCCAGAATTTGGCTCATGAACACTGGTTTGGGAACAAAGATTTGAAGCCTGAAGTATTTCAAATTAGGTTACGTAAGCGATGACAAGATCATTTTTCGGAACCATGTCTCCTTGTTGGTGAGGTTCCAATGGATGGAACAACCAACTTTGTACTTTGAATGCGTATGATGATGGCGTGCTTGAGCACATTAACTTGTCAAGGCTCCATTTAGAGTGATTTATATCCCAACAATGGGGACACAAAAGGACAAGTTTAGTCTCTATTACGAACAAGTATGCATGGAACTTGGAACACTTTGTAATATTTTGATGGACATTAGAAAAACAAAAGGCCGCCGTTTCTTGCATCGAAGAGAAACCGTATGGATGTAATTGGCATTCATTGGCGGGTATTGGGATTGATGGTATTTTATCGTGAGCAAACTGTCCCTTGGGAGCACTTGTCTTTGCTTTTCCAAGAATCCTCGTGGTTTTTGTGCGTTAGTGCACGAGTAGGCCAGTACTTTGCTGGCCAAGTTACATTGTGTGAATGATGTTTGGTGGATTATTTCCCTATCGAACTATGGCTGGTTTTCAAGTCAATTAAAACATATAAAGAATTGTAATTTTTTTTGAAATAAATGAGATTATATTGAAACTAAAACAACCAAGACTCCGTTCATTTCCAATTTGGAGAGTTAATATTTCTGGGCTAATTTAAGGCTATGATTCACTGAACAGGGTTGTTCTAAATTAGAGTCCCCAAACTTTTATGCAAAATTTTGACTAAAGGAGACGATGAAGCTAACATGAGATCCAGATAACTTACAAAGTATTGGGGTATTTGCCAACACTTTGTTTTCTTAGTCTAATGAATTTCAACAATATTGGTCCTTCTAATAGGCGCTCAAACTAAGGATGTTTTTGAAATTAGAGCTTGGGTACCTTAGGATGAGAGTCGCTCTGGAAAATGAAATCAGAGTTTTATAACGAGTCAATCAATTGCAAAAATACTTTTTCCGAATATATTCAAAGCTATTACATTTGTATGATTTAACCACAAGCGCAATTTGTCACAAGCGGTTCTTGATTTGGCATGGGACTCTAATTCGTGACAACCCTGTAGTTGGATCTGGAATATTTGAAGATGAACATTCAGAATATTTTAAGATCGGTAAATGGTACATCCTGTAAAATGTACCAATCTGGCACTAATGCATTCCATGGTTGTGAAAATGAACTGTCGTGAGTTTGGTCCATATGCATGTATTCTAAATTAGAAGCGTACATTAAATTAAGAGCACGTTTGAGGAAACGTGGGCTCACACATCTTTTACAATTTAAAATAGACCCCGATTACTTCCAAGACTGCATCGGGATAATGGAGGATAATGAAAAGCCTTCTCAACGTCTCCAATAAACCAAAAAAAGAAACCTAAATGGAATGATATAATTTGAAGAGAATACCAGTTATCGGCTCTCAGAGCATTTCCATGGTCGAACATTACTTTGCTCATTAAACAAGTATAATGGAATGTCGTTGTGTTGCGTACTACAGCAAATTGGCGGGTAGACATAAGAGTCTCTTATGTCTTAGGGGGGGGGAGGTTCAGAGAAAACTCGTTTTGTTTGTGGACTTTTTGGAAGTTTCTGAGTTTTCTCTTTTTCCATACTTTGTCTCAAATATTTGAAACTTGATTGTTGACCCTAATGAAAAAAAATGTCTTTCGAAGCCGATCAAATCGAAATTTTCTCTCCTCCAAATTGACGTATCACAAAAAAAAACATTTTTGTCGGTTCAACTATGTTTTGTTTTTCTCTTCAAATCTCCTCTCATCACTTTATGCTATATTAAGACAGACATGTTCTAACGGTTTTTTAAGGTGTTCAAGTGGGCTTAAGATGTTGTTATTTGGGAAAAATGGGGGTCCTCATTTGCTATCATCAAATGTCTTCTAGCTTAATGGATTCCGGTTCGATGGTTTTTCCATTGTGATTCCTAGAACTACTACGGATGTGAGATTGCTTAATTCCAACCATGGAGGAGGAAAACAGTATTTGTATCATATTTGATGACCACCCATTGTTTGGGATGTTCTAACCCAGCCTTTTAGAGAAATCGACCGAAAGAACACAAGAAAAAAAAGTTCTGTTAATAAGACGTTGGAACTGGCGAGACTTTCTCGATCATACGTTCTGAATCTTTCCTACTATTATGTCGCAAGTTTGGCAAGTGATAATTTGATACCACCTTGAAAGTACTCTCTTATTGGTGAGAAACAGCATTGCTTTCAAAAGTGCAATCAACAATGAATCGAACCATGATGCATCCTAATTATGGCCAAAATTGTGCTTCAAGTTACTAATCACACCTAGTCGAATTTTCCTTTGTTTTATTAGTACTTCACCATCCCTCCAGACGTCTTCTCAAGTCTCTCACATTCATTTTTCAGCCTTTCCAAAATCTATCCACAGCATTTTGATCTCCCACGTTTGGTACCAAAATAAACCATGCCTAAAGTTGAGGTTCACAGCCACAACGTTCAATACTTAAAGGATGCGGTGGAAGCCAAGATTTCGTACGAAACCACCGAGGTCCGAACCCTCAATGGTGTCCACAAGGTACTACTTGAGGTTTCTTTTCAGTCATAGCCAGACGTTAAATGCATGATGACGCAAATGGACCATCCTTTCTTCCCATTTAAGGTATATCCCAGGTCCACCGAGTTTACTTTTCGAACCCAGACTCATGTTCCCAAATTGGGAGTCATGCTGGTGGGTTGGGGTGGCAATAATGGGTCAACTTTGACAGCCACGTGTTTGGCCAACTCTTTGGGGACCACTTGGAACACTAAACACGGTCAAAAGAGATCCAATTACTTTGGATCGTTGACTCAAGCGTCGACAGTGTTGTTGGGATCCTCGCCTCAAGGAGAAGTCTTTGTTCCAATGAAGGACATGTTACCCATGGTGGATCCCAACCATATTATCTTTGACGGGTGGGACATTTCGTCGTTAAATCTAGCTCAAGCTATGGAACGCGCCAAGGTCTTGGATTATGACCTTCAACGTCAGTTAAAACCTCTTTTAGAGAACTTGAAACCTCGACCATCTATTTATAACAAGGATTTCATTGCGGCCAATCAAGAGGATCGAGCGGACAATACGATCTCTGGTGAGAGTGGCAAATTCCAAGGGATTTTGAGTTCCAACTCGAAAATATTCTTGAATCTCCTTTGCGTTTAGGGACCAAATATGAGCAGTTGGAACAGATTCGAAGGGATATTCAGGACTTCAAAAAGACCTCCAAAGTTGACAAGATAATCGTTTTGTGGACGGCCAATACCGAACGGTTTTGTCAGGTCCAAAGCGGAGTGAATGCCACTGCAGATGAACTTTTAGCATCCATCAAGCAAAATCATGACGAGATTTCTCCATCCACGTTATTCGCAGTTGCCAGCATTCTTGAAGGGGTAAGGCAAATCAAATCATGTTCGGGTCAAAACCATTCGTGGCATAAAAAATAGTCGACCAAAATGTCTGTGCATCCTAGTTAAAAAAATGATCCTTTTTCTGAAGCAAATCGAAATTCGATTTTCAAAGATATCTAGAATTTCATGGATTACTTAGAGCCATTGTTCTGTCAGAATATTTGCATGTGATTTTGGTTCCGTCTCAGATTCCCAAACATGGCACAACAATGAAAGCACTAAAAGTTTGTGAAAACTATAAAAATATAAATTGATATTGAGAATTGTCATTGATAGTGCAGTTCTCAGGTCGTAGGTACAATTATCCTCGCCAACCTTTCTCAAGGAAATTTTAGTCCTGCTCCGTTTCTAGTTAGAAGTGCTGCCAATTTTGACTCGGATTGTGTGTCATTTGCCTTTTGTAGAGGGTCAAGTTGGAAGCTTTTTGACCCGAAAACCTCAACAAGGGCCAATATGGCAACACCTAGAAAAATATCCAACTTTAGACGCAAATGCACACCAACAGATGGGTAACCATTCTGAAAAGTTTAAAATGCGGATTTTTATTGGATGAAAACAGCAAAACAGTTGACTTAAGTTGGCTTTTTTTTGACAAAATAGTTCTTTGTACCTTTTAATATGCTTATCTGTAAAACCTCGAAAATGTGATTGATAGCTTAACTGACCAGGCGAGGCTCAAACCCATGACCCAACCACTTGCAATGGAAATGGACCTCGATTTTAAGTCTACTCGTACCACATTAGTATATCTATAAGTTATTATGCCAAAAAGCTCAACACAGCCCAACTTTTGGAAAAGCAAAGGCAAAAATGGCAAAACTCCTGGCTCAATTCTCAGATTCCCATCACTCACGATCCAAAAGCACAAAAAACGCAGCAATAACAAAGTGACCTTATATCTATATGTTTTCAATATTGACCAACTGATTGCATGGGGAAACTCTTTTAATCATAGTGGCTCTAAAAATATCGACGATGTACTTCACGACTGACCAGATAAAGGAAAAAGGATCATTCTGATCATTTGATCGTGGTCGGCTGGGTTCAATTAAATAAAGTTTTGAAACCGTGTACTGCATTAGTGGTTGCCTTGACAATGTAAGCCAAGAAATCCTTGAGAACACCATAGAAGGTGAAGTTGAAGCTGTCATCTAGGATGATTATTCTTCACCATTGTCAATTTTCATTTAATTGAATACTTAAAATTTGAACTCCAAGTTAGCCACGCTCAAGTGATGTTTTTAACTTGAATACCTTTTGCCCCCAAATATAACATACATTACCAGTCTAGTCGGAAAGGCAATCAATCTTAACCATTGGAGTGTGAAATCCATAGTCATAAGTACTTATACCTCCACCTTCATTTTTGATCTCTATCATTTCAAGATGATGCGTTTCTTTTCAGTGTCCCTACATCAATGGTTCCCCTCAGAATACGTTTGTGCCAGGTTGTTTGGAACTGGCCGAGAAGCATCAAGTGTTCATTGGCGGCGACGATTTCAAATCGGGCCAGACAAAGTTCAAATCGGTTATGGTGGATTTCCTGGTCAATGCTGGTCTTAAACCCGTGTCCATTGCCAGTTACAACCATTTAGGGAACAATGACGGGAAAAACCTGTCTGCTCCTCAGCAATTCAAGTCCAAAGAGATCTCGAAGAGCAACGTTGTCGACGATATGGTTCAATCCAATCAGATCCTTTACGCAGACGGGGAAAAACCCGACCACTGTGTAAGTCAGAATAGGAATCGCAGATGAGATCGCATTACAAACTAGAAGGGCATATATTGCTTTTGAAAGCTAGACCATTATCTGAATCCTAAAGGCATGATTCAACCTAAGGAGTCCTAAATGAACAATCACGGAAAATGGTGCATTCAGGACACAATAATATTTTTTAAAGGCTTTTTATACTTATATAAGCCTTTAATCATTTTAAATCTGAGTTTGCCTACTGTTCGGATTGACTTAATTTCAATTCTGTAATCCTGAATTTAAAGAGAAAAAAGTTGTCTAAAAGGTGCTAACAAAAAGTGAAACACGTAATGAAAGTAATTAATGAAATTCTAATAAGAGAAAAGTTAAAAAAAGAGGCAATAACTTTAAAACGACAATTCAAAAGAAGTTGATTAAAAAAACACATTTTCCTAGACGTCGTAACCGATTTTGCTTTGACTGTTTTGTACAGCCAATAACGAAATGAATAATTGTCTATCTAAGAAACTAGCCAAAAGGAATGAGCTCAAGTAAAACTCGATAAAACTTCTTTTCTGCTTTGCTTTAAAATCGGCATTGGTTCAAAAACAACGATTTTACAAATTTTGGAACATGAAAGAGAAACACCCGTTTCCCTTTACATTTTTCAAAGTCTCTTTTATACTTGCGCCCAACCTCAATTCTCTGATTTTTAGGTGGTCATCAAGTATGTCCCATATGTTGGCGATAGTAAACGCGCCATGGACGAGTACACCTCTGAAATCATGATGGGCGGTCTCAACACCATCGCAGTTCACAACACGTGTGAAGATTCTCTCTTGGCCTCGCCTCTGATCCTCGATCTCGTGATCTTGACCGAACTCTTCCAACGGATCACATTCAAGTAAGAAACCTTCCATTGTGCCTGTGCCCTTTTTGTTTGTTTGTTGATTTAACTCGTTTTTCATTGACAGGGTGGCCGATTCGCCGTTTCAACCGTTCCACCACGTGCTCTCCGTTCTGGGTTATTTATGCAAGGCTCCCTTGGTTCCCAACGGAGCTCCACTCATCAATGCCTTGTTTCGTCAACGATCTTGCATTGAGAACATTTTACGAGCCTGTTTGGGATTGGCACCACTGAATAATATGGGCTTGGAACATAAACTTTCGGATGCAAGTGCTTGGAAGAAGGCGCAGATCAAGACTGAAAGTGGCCTTATGAACGGTTTCACCATTCTCGATGGATGAAAGTCCAATCGCCAAGTTCAAAAGGCCGAGCATTTATCACCTTACATGATCATCTTACGTCAGTTGATGGACCAAGTCTCGTTTTAATGCCTTTTACCTGCTCTTTTTATGTAATATATAATCGTTCGGACAAATCCTCTATAAAAGCCCTGTCAGTTCAATGGTAGCTAAAATTGGATTGGGGATGAGATCTAGAATGTGGTTGGAATTTAGCTCCTCGGAGAATTCAATCCAGGTTATTTTCGGGATTGTTGGGGACGTTGAAATCCGATTATGCGATTAAACTGGATAGTAGTCTTTCCTAAACCAAAACTGCCATTTCGATGTCAATATTTTAGGTAAAAGTCTCTTATGCTTGAGAGCCAGTCTTCTTGCTCTTGTTTTCTTCTTTTCAACTTCTACTTTTTAGATAGTGTATCAAAGAAATATATCTAAATCGAGGTACATTAGCTTGCCTGATTAAGGTCAATCTTGGTTTTTTATTCCATAGCTGAGAAAAGGAAAAGAGAAAGAAAATTGAGGTGAAATCATAGCGTCACAGGTTAAAGAAAATAAGCAGGCTTTCTTTTACGTTTCCTCAATGTTGCATAGTTCTTTGGTATAAGACTGGGAAAAACGCAAGTCTTCTTTTTCTCCAGAATTGCACCTTTCGTCTTGGAGCAAACAGAAAACGACAAAAACTGTTTTTAACGCTAAAAAAATGATTGAGGGACACGCTTAAAAACTCAAAAGAGTTTCACCAGTGTCTCTGTCACTTTGCTTTTCATGAGCGCAAGAATTTCTCATTTACCAGATTACATATCAAGGAACAGTGCGTGCACTTTGAGAAAATTCTCAAGCTTACCATCTAATCTGTTATGAAAACGCTGGCAGTTTCCCATTAAAAATCCTCCAGTCCTTAAAAAAGACCTAGAGCAAATCGTAAACAAGACTGATTAACCCAAATCTCCTTTGCTCTCCCGGTACTCTTCATCTTCTCGGATGCTGCCTCTTGTCATATTCATGCAAGGCTCTAACGCAGCCGCAATGACAAAGCCATGCATTCCTTTGTAGGACTGGACATCATTATTATTATATTATTTCTTTCCATGTTTCAATACAAACAGATTCTCACCAACATCACAGAAGAAGGCCAGAGAGAGAAACAGAGAGACAGAGAGAGAGTGGGGGCGGATGAAGCCCACTTTCAAGCGAGATACTTTACAGAGTCTGTATAAAAATAGCCGGGGTTCTATTCTCCCTCCGCCCTCGATTTGGCGTGGACACGCAAACACAAAACATTTCATGTGAATGATGGACCCTCTTCGAATCTCTAAGATCATGACGATCCTTTGGCCGGGGACGTGGTCATCAGATTGTGGCGAGAATTGCCCAATCTTCTGGACGTGGAAGCGATATCGTGATGCGAAGATCTCCGGGATCCCGCCGAGCGATCACTGCCCGACGATTTAGACGAGGATTTCCGATCCATCATGGAGACCTTGCTTCCTTTACTCGAGGACTTGCCCGAGGATTTGCCGCTGGTTCCCACGGCCACGGCAGCTTCGGCGCCCACGGCTGAAGTGAGATAGTGGCCGTAATGGCGCTCTTGCTCCTCTAATTGATACGTGAACTCATCCTCGAGGGCCTGAAAAATAGGGATATGTTAGAGGATTGCACTTTTTAAAGTACCACTAGATTTTCAGGACAACAAGGTTAGCCATGAAAATTTTGATTATTAATCAACCTTCTTCTGCAAATAAACAAGTTTTCAGATCAATCGCATGCGAAAGCTATGTTATGCCTTCTCAAACTTATGTACTAATAAGAGTACAAATTGAATGAGCTCGCCCTTTCACAGTAGAACACTACCAGAAGAGGGCGAGCTCAGTCATTTTATGCAGGAATATGTAATAAGATTAGAAAGGGGAAAACTCTTGACTCCGATATTCGATTGAGTTGAAAATTGGAAAACGTAGTCTACCCAATATGATGTAGCTGGTTTTTTAAGAGAAAGACATTTTAATGATATGTAGCAGAAATCAGAATTGTTATCGCTAGCCTCATTATCCAGAAAAGTAAGTGGTTCTTGACTTTAACTAGTGATGATTTAAAGGATGAGGATCAGGTTTTGATTGTTGGTAAACGGTAGGAGTGTTTTTAGGGACAAATAAAACCACATCAAAGGTTTTTTTTAGAAATGCAGAACGCTAGGCAAGATAAACTTTTCAAGCTGTCTACAGTGGAAAAAAATAAATCTTCATGACCTCAAAAAAATGAGTCGATAATGACTGAATAAAATGAAGGAGACACTGTATTTTAGATTTGCCGATGCATTTGCAGTGTTGCGAATAGAAATGTTGATCATAAAATAAGTGCACCACTCCTTCTTAAAGCTACTTGGGGAAGGAGAGGATTTGCAAAGTAAGGCAAATCATGTTGGAACAGTGCAGAGGCTAAAAACAACTAAATCCTTCCTTGAGAACTATAAGTGTTCAAGCAAAATCATATTTTGTATGTTTGCAAAGGGAGGAAGCGGTGATGCAAACAACAAACTCAAAATACACAAATTACGTTCACAGATCAGAATCGAGATCTCTGACGGAAACGCAATCACTCATAAAGGAATCTCGTCTACACTCTTGAACCAAACACCATGCAGATTTACCCAATGTCCCCCCAAAAGGATCTCCTCTTTCTCTTGGGTTTATATCACAGATGTGTTTGTTCTGATCTCGTCTTGATATCACTTGGAAAAGCTTGGACTGGTCGGGGACCTCATGGGCAGCGATAATATGAGGTGTGTATCTGACAGATTGCTGTTGTTGTTAGTGTTAATATTATTATTCGTATAGATCTGGTTTGGACGGCTCCGAGTCAACATTTGGATCAGATCAGGAGGAGGTTGGATAATTGGCGGATGCTTGATGTGCAACGCACTATTCTCGCTATGATTAAACGGATTGGTGGGACTGTACACGGGTTCAGTTGGAGTTCGAGGTTCTTCGGGCAAGAAACTCTTGGCCTTGGGAGGCGATTCGGCCATGGGCATGACCTCTTGCACCCCATAATGAATGGGCAGGGCGTAGATTCCTTCTGGGATCGAGCTCTTTCGGCTCGAAGGCGACAAGAATCCTCCCGTCAACGTGACTTGGGATGAGGATTTTGAGCGTATCTTGGGCGATTGCGGGATACAAGGCAACACATTGCTATATCTGGGACTCAATGAGCCCGGTGAAGAGGCCCAGGAGGCCCCTGAGGATTTTGACGAGGCCAAAGAGCATTGCGAGGACTTCAATTCGTCCATGGAGTAGCTCTCGTGAGTTGGAGCGAACGACATGGCGTTGAGAATATCGCGAGCCGCTTTTCCCGGAGGCAATGGAGGCGATTCGATACATCCTTGAAATGGCACGTACAAACTCCGGGGTCGAGGGCGGGGCGACACACTCAAAGGGGGCGTTCTGGGCGTGCTCAAGAGCGAGAGCTGACTGGGGAAAATACTGGACGTTGGCCGAGAATTGGACATGAATGCCGTAGAAGGCGGTGCGATGGCCGAAAGCGTCCGTTTGTGGCCAATATGAGGCGAGGGTCGATGACGGAAAATGGGGGCGGACCGAATCGAGATACTGTCCGAGATCATCACATTCAAGGCCGGCGAGATTGGCGAGACCAGACTGGATCCTCGGCCTCCAATTCCTCCTCCACTGCTACTACCACCACCACCTTGGGTAGAAATGGAGGAGAGCTTACTGGAGCTGGAACTCCGCAGGAGATCGAACCATTCGGGTTGTTGTTTCTCGGAACCCGAGGTGCCACTTGAGGATTTCCTCCGCTCTTCGGCATAATACTGCTCTTGGGCCTCGAGCTCGAAGGCTAAGCTCTCTTCGAAATACTGCCATGCGTTCGTCGTTCCAAGATCAGAGTTCAAATGGCAAGTAAGAATGACAATGAGAAATTAATCCCTCTTTGGGTTCCACCTAAATCCTGCCTAATATTGCATTTCCCCACGGGGAAAAATCCTTTCTTTCGGATAAGTTTCTCAATAATCGGGAAAGATGTTTCCAAAGAGAAAGATTTCAGTTCCTGGGAAATTAACGAGTCTTACCTGCTTGCGGGGTTTGAGTTGGGACTTCCAATCCCTGAGCTCTTGCGTGTAGCCTTCATCGAGCTCTTTGAGTTTCAGGGTCTCGTGCTCCATGAGCATCTTGCGCTTCTCATTTTGCAGTTGCTCCAACTCTTTGATGGAGGATTGGGCTGAGGCTCGAGCCTCTTCCAATTGGCGTTGATGTTTGGTTTCGAAGCGTTGCTGCTCAGCACGATAGCGTTTCTTCTCGGCTTCTTGGAACTGCAAAATAAATTCGAGATCCAATCATCATTCGAATTCGTTTCCCAATACGACAGATTTGGCGGAACGGAAGGAAATTGCCTTCGTTAGAATCGGTTCTCAGCAGCGAACGCATCGTGTGGATTTCCAAGAAAAACAGAGCTCATCATTAGTTTGTTGATGAGTTTGTGGACCCCCTGCAATCTAACACGACTGTTTCGTCTTGATGAATAAAATGAAGGATTGAGTACCTTTTTGAGGCGATCCTTCTCCTCCATGGGTTTCATGGCCTCGTGCAAATTGGTGACGGATATTCTCATGGATTCTCGGAACATCATCTCCCTGGCCTTCATTTCCTGACGAATGCGTTTGGGCAAGGCTTTGCGTTCTTGCGTTTGATTCTTCACGAGTTCCTCTTCCTTCCTATCCATCATGCGCTTCAGATGCTCCAATTCCTTCTCATGATGGACCTGAAACATTCATGGGTACTTTATATATACTATATACATACTTTTAGTATGTAAGTAGTAAACACTGGAGAGTGACATTTGAGTTAGTATGATAATATGATTTTGTCTACGATATTGTTCTCAAAGACCGTATTTACTTTAACAATGATTTCGCCCACTTTGAAAACTGATCATTTAAGACTAAATTTGCCAATTTTAACTGAAGTGTTGCACCAAAACATAAGGTGTTTTATTGAAAATGTTTCGCAAACATCTCCTCAAACGGTGATTTTATTACTTTTTCCCAAATTATAGGCCTTTGCACTAAAGGCACCGGGAAAACGTGAAGAGCAAAGTTGGTGCAAGGAAACCATTAATCTTGATCTTGGAGAGGATCAGCAAACGTTGAAACCCTTGGAAATGTGTTGGTTTGCCAAGATTAATGCGTATTAAAAACTTGGGGTAGGCTGTATTTTACTTGGGAAATTTCGCTGGAAATTGCATCTCATGACAAGGGTTGGCAATTTCCAGCAAGTGAAATTGTAAGCCCCCATAATGAACCGAAATCAAACAATTATTTTTGTTTGGCAAGCCGTTTTTGCCATTAAACAGCCGATTATTGTGCTTTCTTGATTTTTCTTAAGTAAAATTTTTTTTGTCACATAATTTTTCGGTTTACAGTTACATCTGTCATTTAAATAGGAGCCCTAGAGTAACTGTTCACTTATTTGCCAGTATCTCTTTTCCTTCTCATCTTATCAGGCTTAAAAAGCCTGTTTATTTGCGTGAAACGTGCATCCCTACTCATAAAACCTTTTCAATTTCTACACGCCTATATTTCCTCACTTTCCACGTTCAAGGTCTGAGAAAGGAAAATCACTATTGAGATCAGGGTTGGTCGGATTCTTACCAGCATTTGATGTCTCTGAAGGAAGAAAAGGTCCTTGAGCTGACGTTTGGCCAATTGGTGTTTCTCGTGGAGTTGGCGTTCTTCCATTTCCCAAATGGCCGCTTCACGGGCCCGCATGAGTTGCTGTTTCTGCTGGAGGAATTGACGATCGAGAAGAGCGATCTTCTCCTTGTGAGTATCGTTCAAGCGACGAAGCGAGCTCTCCTGATTGTCTTGCAATCGAGCCAGGAAGTTCTGTTCCTGGAACAAAAAAAAACGAGGAAAATCGACATAAGACGAGCAAACGAGTTCAACGAAGAAGTGATTTCCTACAACATTCATCATCCACATGAATGACTGCATCGACTAACAACTTGAATGAACCAAATATAAAGCAAGTCTTCCATCACGTAATGGTTCCTTTTGGAACAGAAGTACAATCAAAGCTGTCATGGACCAATCAACAAACAATCAGGGAAGTAAAGGTATTCATGTATGTGAAAAAAGAATTCTTTCGCACTGGTCAAAACATAAGTTCAGGACACAACATCTCCTAATATTAGAAAAAATTAGCTCCTGACGTACAAATTTCTAATATTCATCTTGGCCTCTCTGTTCTACAAAACCAATCTTTGGCTTTCGTAGGAAATCATCGCACCTGACAGATCATTACGAGATCCCAACCGCAAAGAGATTATTAAAGGTTAAATATATCCTGAAGGTTAAACGCTCTCTGACTACGTAGACACATTGCTTGGAACCTATTGTTATTATTATTCACCCACACGACAATCTATCTATCAATGGTATTAAGTCCAATCGCTTACTCTGATTTGCTGTTCCTTTTCCATGCGTTCCTTGCGGACTCGAAGCTCCTCTTTTCGGCGATCTTTGGGCATGATCTCGACCTCGTGTTTGAGAAGCTTGAGCTCTTGCTTCAAGGACTCTCTGAAGGCCTTCAAATCCTTCTCCTGTTCAGCTCGAATCTTTTTCGAGGTGACCTTCAGGTCCACGTGTTTTTGTTCTTCGGCCTTGTCCACTTGCTTCTTCTGTTGCTCGATCATAGATTGGAGATCGTTCTCGTAGTTCTTGATCAGGATGGTCTTCTCCTGCTCGAATCGCTTGTCCTGTTGCTCCTTACAGAGCTGATTCTTAAAATTGAGATCCTGAAACTGTTTCTGCTCCTGCTTCTGAAGAAGTTTCAACTCCCGGAGCTCCTGTTTGCGGAAGTAGTGCTCATCATAGAACCGCTCATTCTCCTCGTCACCATAGATCACCTTGCTGGTTGTGGTGGTCACGATCACACCGTCGATCTCGAATTTCCGCGTGCGTTTCCGCGTCTTCTTCTTGAGGTTCATGCGCTGAATATCGTCTTTGGTCAGAGGGGTGGCGCGTTTCTCCACGTTTTCGGGCTTCGAATTGGCCGGATCTTTAGTTCCTCCTGTGGATGGGCCTCCATTGGCGAGGCCTTCTCCTCCTTGCGAAGAGGTTTTGCCCTTGTTTTCGTCTTTTCGACGAAGAACCACGGGTACAATGGGCGGTTCCACCTCTTCTTCTTCAGGAACGATCTCTTGCACAGCTTTTCGATATCGATTATGCCTTAGTTGGACCTCGCTGTGATCTTCACGTTGACGGTATTGATGGGTGGGAGGAGGAGGCGGGCCACCCTCGAGATTAGAGGGTGTGGGATTCACTTGCTCAGATATAGCTCGTCGAGTTTTACGGAAAGGTTGTTGTTGTTCAGGAGTTTCTTTGTTTAAGCCATTGGAGGCTAGAACTTTGGGCGTGATGGGCGGAGGAGGTGGAGATATTGCAGTGGGACTGGGCGTGATCTGACGAGGAATCTTTTCCGAAACCTGGAAAGGAGCGATCTCATTCATTAGATTCTAGATTGTTTGGCTAACTGAAACGTTAATGTGTTAATATCGATGGACGAGGAGACATTTTCGAAATAGTTGGGCACTTCTTTTTCCTGGAGTTTACTGGATAAACGTTTTTGATTAAAAATGGAATTGGGAGGGAACAAACTCTTGTTCGTGAGTGTATTTTTGAATTGATTATGTATTTTGAAAACATACAAATGAGAGTCACAAACGTTCTCTCAATAAAGACGATTTTTCTTAAGGCCCCAAAACACGCTTGATTTTGCATTTTTTTTTTTTTTTTGTAGAGGGTGAAATTGTGAATGACTTTTGTGTCATCAAATGAGCTTTTTCAAAAAGAATATTATCCTCCCTTAAAGTATTGTGAATTGTCACCAAAATATTAGATTGAGAGTTCCCTTTACAGAAAGTAACGTCAAGTTGCAAACTGACCTTTTTCGTTCGGATGGGATCTTCTTGAAGGCGTTTCGGAGTGAGTTCAGACTTGGATTGGATGCCGGAATCGTCCTCTTCGGAATCCGTTTCGCCATTCAGGATCCTCGATGGACTTGGGATGGTCTTCCCATTGTTGCTATGTTGGGCAATGACCGAATGGTTATTCGATTCGTTCCTAATGAACTCGGAGTACACCTCGTCGTGGTCATCGGTATCCGTAGCCGTCACAGTGGAACCTAAAATCAAACCCCCAACATAAAAACATTCCACTTGTCAATGAACTAATCTCTTCAATGTACCTTCAAGAACTATGGAGGTAGGCGAGGTCATGCCCGACTTGATTCGATCCCGATGGGTCTCTTCCACATGGCCCCCGACACTTCCACTATTAAAGGAACTTCGATCGAACGAACTGGTCTTGCTATCCAAGGAAGCCTGACTAGCACTACTCATGGACCGAGAGATGTCACTCAGATCCACTGGCACTCCTTTGGACATGGGTCCAGCCATGTGGGTGGCTTCAACCACGGCCAAACGATCCGGTGAGCTTCTCGATGAAGAGTCAACTACACGTGGTCGTGGTGAAGTCACATCGCCCACGACAACAACGGACACGTGACTCATATCCGGAGAAGGGGTCAACCCGTCGTCATCATCATCGACGCTGTGATCAATTTCTTGGGTTGGAGCCTCATTTGAGGTTTTGAAATGTGGGGTTGTGGCCACAACGGTGGTTTCGGGATTGGACACGATGGTTACCTCGTTGTTGGTTCCGACGGTGGATGAGCGATCGGCCATCTAGAATGGAAAAAGAGGATGATGTTGGAGGTTTGAGATTTATTTTGGAGTCAGAACTAAAGACGGAAACCTTGGGCGATTGCTCAGGAGAACTGGGCAATGGACTTTGACTGGACGAGACAGTGACAATGGAACTGGATTCGGGAGGACTTAAAGGACGGACGATATCTCCACTTTGCGGAGTTCGAGGCCTGCCATGACGATGGTCATGATCATCATCATCATCATCTTGGTCGTCAACTTCATCATCAAAATGATGCACATCTTCCTCGTCTTCGTCCTCACTTTCAGGAGGTGCTTGGTGGTGTTTGATGATGGTGGACGACGACTCGGACTCGATATCAATTACCTGGATATCATCATCCTCGTCATCATCCTCATTGGGATCTCTGTTAGTGCTACTTCGGCGACTACTCCTGGAACCATCCATTTCTTGCAAGTGAGTTCGATGATGGGGATCTTCTGAGGAGGCTACAGAATGGAGATCGGTTTCGGCATCAGACGATTCTAAGGGTAGGGAATCTGAAAATTCAAATATTATTAAATGAACGATGAACTGCTATATCTGGCTATGGCAATCCTACTCTGCTTTTCTGCGTGTTTTATTCAAAGCCTCAAATCCTTTTAAAAATGAACCCAAGATTATCAAAGAACCATGATCAAATAAACTCGGCATAGTGCAGTTAATAGTGCAAACAAAATTACTCGAAATAATAACAACAACTCTTGATGTAAGGATGTTTTAGCCGCTCAATAAAACAAACATTCAGTACATAATGGATCTTGATAGACCTCCTATTTATTAACTTATCTTTCTCACCGTCTTTGAACGAAAATATTCTTGAAAACACAATTTTACCAAGATTTATATGGCAGTAAATGGCAGCCTAACAATAACAAACATTTTTTTTTCAAATTAATTTCGTAAGCTCTCTTGCACATCAGAAAATAACTTTCAAAAGCAACCTGTCCTACTTTAAGCAAACTCGTTCTAATTTGGGTTAAAAATATTCACAACCAAACTTGTATCAAAATTATAGAAAACGTCACATAATTTTAAAATTAAACCTAAAATATTTTGGCCCTGGGGTCAGTACATCGGGCAATACAATTCTCAAAATCCCACATTTACCCCACTTTTCATTATGCAATTCTGATCCACACACAAGTTGATATTCTGTTTTGAGTCATCGACCTACGCTTCATATCAGACAAAAACCTCAAAAAATCTACATACCCATAGTTTCCTCGGCCGCTTGGATGACATCATCCAAGGTTTGCAAGGCCAAGTCCTTATCGGGTGAGAGTTCCCTGTCCTTAGAGTCTTGGCTGGTGTCCTCTTTCTCCGGGCTCAAAGGCACTGGGTCCAGGGTTCGTTGTGGGGATGAGATCCGACCTTTCTTCTTGGCCGAACTATTGATCAACGGACTCGGTGGGGTTGGCGTTGGCGTGGGTGCCACCACCAAATCGGGTCCATTTTGAGGATGATACGAGCTTTGGGGTCGTTGGGGAGAGGATTTGGCCAGAGGAGAATCGGCTCGTGGCTCGTCTATGACCATGGATGACGGACGAGGTGGACCCGAACTGATGGGTGGAGGAGGCGGGGCTTTGCCTTTGTTCCGACGACGCAAATCGTTGTCGCTAGGTTCACGTTGATAATTCGACGAAGGCACAAGATTGGGTTTGGCCTCGGGAATGGCCTTGGTGGCGGGAATGAAGGCCGATGGACGTTGAGGAGTGGATTCTAAAGTGGCGTGAGCGGAGATTTTGCGATCCGATCGGTCCACATAGCCTGTAGTGGAACTCATCTCGACACCTGCAAATCAAGAGTTGACTTTGAGAGATATGCTTGAGCTTTGGCAAACAAGAAGATTCAAGAAAGTGGTTTTGATTTAGATCTTTACTACCCAAATCGAAATTCTGCATTTTCTACCGTATACAGATGGCGTTTGGGAGATATTTTTGGGTTTCAACTCTTTTCTCTGTGCCAAGGTGAATCATGTATGTAAATGATAGGTCACTTACAGTATTGAGTGGGTTGAGGCTAATTTTCGGTTTCTCTAGGAGAGCTATTTCGATCCATAACTACAAGAATTCACTTTGTTTTTTTTTTTGTTCTTTAGATACTCACTTGAGAAACTATTTGATATACTGGACTCGTCGACCTTGGAATCATTGGTGGTGTCGCTTCCCAATGTCATCAGACTAATGTTGGAATCACGAGTCTCCGTCGTTGTCTGAAATACATGTGAAGAAACATCTGAAGTAAGATGCGTTCAATTTTAAAATCCATGTCTTTTAAGAGCTGGTGGTGTTGGTGATTTATTCTAAATACCTGTTGAGAGGTCTCTTTTTCTGATCGGAGCGTATTTCTTGGCTTTTCCTTAATAGGCAGCAGCATTATGATGATTAAAAAAGATATACATGTTCAAGGTCAGCCTTCGTTGTTTAGTAAATAAAGCAAATGTCTATTGGAAACAGCCTTGAGGGTAGCTTAACAAAAAAGGGAGGATAAAAATCGATTTTTCCTTTTTCAGTTTTGCTTTCAAAGGGAACAACTTCTTTTTTCATCTCTTGAGATTGGATTATTTTGGAACAAGTTCCACTCGATCATAGTACGTAGACTACATGCAAAGCAAAGTACATGACGACAAAAATGGGAACGTGAATAATAATAATAGTAATATCAATGGTACTGGTTGCATGGAATGAGAGGCTAAATAAGATGTCGAATGCAGGAGAAACAATTGGATATGAAGAGAAGAATCGAGAATGGATGGAAAAAAACAAGAGCTACCTTACCATTTTTGAGTTTACAACCATTTAACTTGGCCCTATGCACTGGCGTGGATTCTCGATTAATGGGCTGCTTTTATTAAAAAGAAGGAGGGCGGTCCAGTTTGTTCATACTTCATCAAGGTATAATAATTATCACACCATATTCGGCGATTACTAGGGCTCATCGGCATTGCTCTTACCTCCTTGTCATCCTCGTCAATGATCTCTTCCTCGACAATCTCGGCTTTGTATTCCGCCAGGAGCTCAATTATTGGCTTCGGGTCAATGGCATCCCTAATGAAAGTGTGCTACAAAAATAGAGGCTATTAACCAAGCTGAAAGTACCATTTGGGCTCTATTAGATCCTACTTTGAGCAACTCATCCGTGGTTGGCCGATTGGTAGGGTCCTTGATGAGGCAATGACTGAGAAAGTTGTTGAACTCTTTGCTCCATCGATGAGGTTTCTCCAATTTGGGCGGATCGGATTTTTGGATCTTGAGAAGCACTCGCATGGGTGACATTTCATGATAAGGTGGTTCCATTTGAGCGAACTCGATCAACGTGATCCCCAAAGACCAAATGTCGACCTTGTAGTCGTAGGGTTGATCCCGAAACGTCTCACAGAAAACCACTTCTGGCGCCATCCAATAAGGCGTGCCAATAAATGTGTCCCGCTTCTGATTCACGTCCTTGTTTCGGGCACTCACACCAAAATCGGCCAATCGGACCCCTCCATCCATGGTCAAAAGCACATTGCCAGCTTTTAGATCCCTATGAATGATTGCATTTCGATGGAGATGCTCAAGACCTTGACACATCCCATGGGTCACATAGGCGATTTGTTTCTCGGTGAGACCCTTGGCCAAGTCCACGATAATCGAATCCAAGGCTCCACCATCGCAAAATTCGATGAGCATCTGGAACAATGGAGAAAAAAAGGTGCATAAATGGATCGATGAAGTTGAGAATTCACGTGTCGAGAGGATGAAAGGCTTCTTTAAGCACATGATTTTGACATGGATGAGCTTTGAGGGAAACCAAACAAGCGTATTTTCAACAATTGGATCAAAGGCTTTTGTGGCCATGAAAATACATATATAAACAAAATCTCAATGGTATTCCCTCATCACTCTATGTAGAAATCATTACAGACATGTCTCTTGAAAATGTGCTGACATTTGCATCAACTCGAATTGATTCATACTTCGAGATTTGTCATTAAGAAATGATCGGTATTTCAAATGCTCCAATCTCTTCGCAGCTAAAGGAAAGAATGCAATTGCGTCTTTACATATTAGTTCAATGTTTTCCACTTTGGATCGAAGTCGAGAAGCGAGCTATTAAGACTTTGAGTTGGGTAGTTGATCTTTCTAAATCCGTCTCATGCCTAAGAAAGAAGGAGGCTAATTCCTCACAGATAAGACGAATTCTTCTGACGAGCTCACTGAAATATCACATTCCAATGAATCGAGCATGAACGTTGTTGCAGAGAAGTGCAAAAGGATACGAAAAAGAAGAGGCTAGATTCCGCGAAATATCATAATCACAACAACAATGCTCTTACGAATTCTCGTACATCCGAGGCTGGATTGTGAAGGTCTACTGGACACACGACGATATCAAGGCGAAAAAGAATCAAGTGAGCCAATATGGGAGCTTATTTTGCATGTTTTTTTGCTTGCGTACAAGGCAAAGATCAACGTGAAGAAGAAGTATACACTTTCACTTCTGTCTCTCTCTCTTCTTTTGCGAGGGGAATTACTGACCAGGTATTTGTAGTCATACCGTAGATATGTGGATTCGCCTCATAAAACGCGAATTCCTTTCATCCAATTCCGGAGGTCATGTCACGATCCAATCCAATCCCAAAATTTGGGGGACGTTAGGGTCGCATAACGCATAATTGGTTCGCACGAAGTCTCTGTGAGCAAGTGCCATTCAGATACGTAGACGGTAGTAGCTCAAGACGACCAAGATTATCTTTTCCATCTCAATTAGGTGCAAGTCATTTCATGAGGAAAGTCTCCTTCCCAGCGAGTGCCTCGGAAAACGCAAAGCGTCCCCTTCAAAATTTGAATTATCACCCTCGTCATCTTCATCATTGCCCCCCAAAAAGAGGTCCTGGCTTCAAATTTCCAAAGCAAATCATTGAAATAGCCACCAAAAAAAGTCTTGGAGAAAACGATCAAAGAGCTAGGTAAAAAAAACATGTTGGTTGTGCCATTGTCACTTGTTCAAGAAATGATCGGATCTTTGGGCAGATAGAAAAAAAACCAAGGAGCTAAAGATCGTGCTCAGATGGGTCTCTCTTGGAGGTGAAGGGTCGTGGATGGGTTGATTTAGTGGACTCACGCAATCGTCGCGTAATGGTCATTAAGGATAGATAGACTTGGCAAGACCTACGAGCCCAAAAAATCAGTCCTTCAAACTTGCAAGAGTTCGAAAACGTCCTTACCAATAATGGCAATCATTTATTACGAAATACCTCTTACAGTAAAAAGTGTGTCTTTAACACATGATCCATTCGAGTGTCAACTTTCTTTGACTCATCTTGCCAACCAACGTTCAAGTGAAATTCTTGGCTCGATTGATTTCTGGTTCTTTTTCGAAGAGATAAGAGCACTTCCAAAGAGACTTTTGATCGCTCGCTCTTAGACGAGGTTGAAATGGGCCCAACTTAGGCCCCTGTTGTGTTTAGTTGTACTCAATTAGCACCCCAAAAGAATAGGTCAGAAACGCCCTGATTGACTTCCTTTTCTCCTGAGACCGGAGCAAGTGCAGAAGCAAAATATGCAGATAAACGTGAAAGAAAATGCACGAAAAAAATGTATTTCAACTTGAGAGAGAAGAGATGAACCACATTCAAAATACTTTTTGATCGATGTTCAGTAGTCAATACATGAACAACTTTCAATAAGCCAGTAAACTGGTCTGTTTAAAAACAAACGCAAAAGGTCAGACATGCAGAAATGTGTATTAGCATAATTTGCACAAGCCTACTACTCATCCCAGGACGATTTGTTGATTCGAGTAGGCAAACCGGGTTTCAGCCAAAAGTAAACAGAACTATTTCTGCTGAAAATGCAGTTTTCGAATTTATGGCCAGAGTTCTCGGGCCGCTCAAAGGAGGTTTTTTGATTGGAAGAGGTATTGGAAGGAAAATTTGGCACTTTTCAGTATCAACTATACACACTTAAAGAAATGCAATTCTACCCGGTTACATACAATACCTTCAAACTTCTTTTTAGTTTTACTCATCCTTTCGATCTTCATGGGCAATTGATAGAAAAAGTTCTGATCTAGGTTTTGCTTCTTTTTGGCAGGGATTGATTGGAGAAAGAAAAGGGGTCAAACCTTGTTAGAGGAAGCTCCTTGATTCATGGCCATGCATGGGCACTACTGATTTCAATCAATGGCAATGGCCACGTTTGCGATTCTTAGTGCTTCATCTTGTGAGTCTTGGTGCCTTAAAATGGGGGGTCAAACGCTATTGTGGTAGGTGTGATGCATGAAATTAAACCCCTCTTGTCATTCAGGACGTGCTGCCCTTCATCGACAATGGGGAAGGGAAATTAAAAATCAACCGAAGCTGACCTCCTTCACTTCATTCACTTTTGAGGCTGAGTTCCTCAAGGTAAAAAGATCCCACCCAACTCATTTGTTCAACTTGAGCTTTTCAAGGATGGTTAACCAAGAAACGACAATGGGCTTTACGAGTACAAAAATCTGAAGTTAAAGGCAAAATTTGAACTTGGCCATCATCCTAGAGAGGTGACAAATCATGTCATTGCCATCAGTATTGTGTCGTAATCCAACAAAAATGACTTGTTCAACCAGGCAAAATGAACAAAATCAATCTCTCATTGAACACTTGAGAGTCGTCGACTTTACAACTTGAACTATTAGTCATATGGTGTTTTTTCAAGCGAAACCATCAATGTCGGTCAAGTCATGTGCAAATGAACCACATCAAAATAATGCACCCACTTGCACAAAGGGTGGTGGTGTCAATGTGAAGTTTTTAACCCACGTTTTAGCCGAAATCAATGAGGGAAAAATGGTTGGCAATCAGTGTGCATGTGATCATTGGCCCTTTAAGCGAGCTAGAATCTAGAAAACGGCGTTCAAATTTTGAAGGAATGCTGCGATCGAGCTTGACAAAGACTCTCCTTGTCTCCTTTCAAGATAGAGAACGATCTGGGCATTTTTGTAACACTAACATTGATCCACTACGATTTTGCATGCTGGCTTCATATTCGTCCCAAATGCGAGGAGACTTCAAACATGGGAAAGAAACGAATGTCAAGGATAAAAACTAAATTTCATCACGACAAGAATAAAGTTTGGGAGGTAGAAACAATGGCGAATATGGCTTCCAGACTCAGAAGAGCCTTGGAATGCGTTTGGCTGATAAATTGTTCCACGTGCCAACATTCAAATAGACTCCACCCAAAGTCGCATGTGCTCGTGCAAACATTGAATTGGCTATGCTAGATTCTGCCTTACTACGGCGCACCCTCGACAATTTGAATAAGTGAAAGGTTACGATTGAAGCTGACATAATGTGTAAATTTTTCTGCTGGCCCCTTGTAATATAAACGCAAATGAAGGTCGTCGGGCACGTCACGCATTCGCAAGTCATGTCCTAGTCCAATTTTTTCTTTAGCCTAGCAAATTGTCCGGACCCCACAAACTAAGAAATCCTAGTCATGAATTGAATGATGAGCTCGTGTCCAAAAGAAATGCTCACCCATAGTCCATCGTTGTAGTAGTAGGCCTCATAGAGCCTGATCACATTCTTGTGGCTAATCTCTGACAAAATATCAATCTCGACCATGAAGTCATCCAACTCGTCCTCTGACTCCAAAAGGCACACTTTGGCCGCGGCCAACAAATCCGTCTCTCGATTTCGCACTTTATGCACTTTGCCAAAGGCTCCATCGCCCAAATCGCCCACAATCTCCCAGATCTCTTCCGGATTCTGATCCAAATGAAGGTTCTGGAAGTTGGGCTTCTTCTTTTTGGGCTCGCCAGTGCCCAAACTGAGCACCTTCTTCAGATTACTGAAGAACGGCATCACGATTGAGCCTTAAATTAAGAGGTAAGGCTTCAAATTCAACTTCGATTCGAATCACTGCACAATGAAGGCCGCCATGAATGAGATTTGTCACTGATGATGCGGTCTTTTTCACATGATGTGAATGACCAATTAACCTTATCAGACTCGTTGAGCCTTTTCGCAGGCATTCTTATTCTGACATTCCATAGAGATAAAAACCTGGATGAAAATGCTCAAAATCGGACATGGCCAAGTCCGTGAGTCAGGCCAGCGAATGGAAGGGCAAATCCAAGGCCGGAATGGGCGTGGCGGGCATGAAGGTTACCTGGAAACAACAACACTGGAACACACTCGATGTATGGTAGGATAAGTAAAGAGAGAGAAAGACAGGGGAAGCAGCTTCTTCCTCCCTTTTTTGGTCTGACGTCGTTTTCTCGTTCTCGTTCAATCACTCTCTTCGCTTAGTCTCTTTCTCTCTCTCTCTCTTCTTCTTGCATTGCAAAAAGGGTGACTAACGGCAATTTTTATTTCATACCTATGGTTTAGATTGAAATCAGTGTTGGGAATCAAGCCATTTTTGACTCGGATTCAGGTCTCGGGCTATCATAACGTCTTGTTATCGAAGGTGTTTTCAACCAAAAATATAAACCAGTATTAATTGGCCACACCAGGCCAAAAATCAGGCTTGATCCCTTGAAACTGGTTCAAGTAATGGCTGGTTGGTCTGGAGCGGTTAATTGGATTTATAAATGGAAAATTTAAAATTGTTTGTCTTTGAGTGAAGATTTTCGTCTAAGGCTGGAATAAGATTTAGATAATCAGGCTCTAGTATACGTAGTGACAGGTTGCTGTTTAAGGGAGTGTCGTATAACTTAAAAGAACTATTTTATCGCAGTTTTCGAAAGATGTTCTAGCACTCAAAGTGGTAATGATTTGAAAAGACACCCTGGTTTTCGGGGCGCTCTCTGTGCCAAGGCAAAGGCAGTTTCGGCTCCGTTTTTTCCTCAATTTGAGTCATGGGTGGACATGGCGAGAGCGGTGAGTGCCTGAGAACGGGTAGACCGAACCCTCGTATTTTTCAGACTCAGCCATGGCGATAAGAAATTCAACGAGGAGGACCAGTGTGAGCTGTGAGCGCACTCCTTGAAACTCTCATGAAAAGAGTTGTAAGAATTATGTTTTAAGGCTGTAAAGCTTTTTGCCAGGGATTTACTTGAAAAATCAGACTTCTCCCGAACAAAAAAGCTTTTTTTAACCACTAACCAAAGAACATGGAGTAAAAGTTGGAAGAGGTTTGTGCCTGAAAAAGCATTGGGTTGTTGAAAAAGCCTTGAACAAATCACTAAAATAATTGGTTGCCCAAATACAAATTAGTATTGTCACTGTTTGGTCATTTTCATCCTTTGCTTTGATTATCTGAAATATAAGATTTTAAATGAAGAAACCACCGCAAATATGTGGCAACAAATTTCTGTTTTGGACAGTTTTGAAAGAGGAGGGCTAGGTTGGATTCAATGATCCTAGCCCTCTTTGTACTTATTTTGGTCTAGGCATTGTTGGACACATGTCCTTCTTTCTAGCACAGCCTTTTGAACAATTTCTATAAAATTCAGTGAATAAATATGAACACTCCTTGTTCACTTCCCTATTCACTTTTATATTCATAACCTCATAAAATTTGAAGAAAAGACGTTAAAAACAAGAGTTTTTTTTTGTAATTTCAGCTCTTTGAAATCACAAGCATTTTTTGAAGTATTTTTGAGCACATTGGTTGGGCACAAAGCTTTACTTGAAATCTGAAAGGTTTTTTAAACTCATTTAAGAGCATCTTTCGTACAGCTCTACTTATGAAACACCAACACCATCATGCCCAGTTGCAAGCGGTAACGGGCACTTCCAAGCCGTCTATCTTGCACTGTCCAGTCATATTGGTGGATAGTTCCCCTCTAGATAGTTCCAGTGTTTCCTCGCTCCCTCCTCTCACTCACCTGATTCTATGAAATAGGGCTTAGACCTAGGCCGTTTCGGCGTTTCAAGTTAAACCAAATGTTGTTCAACTTAAAGGCTTTTAAGAGCCTTTAGTTTAACCATTTGTGTACCTTAGGCATACCTTATGTAAAGTATGTTTCATTGAAAAATGAAAAGAAAAAGTTTGTCTCTTCATGGATGCATGCAAGTAGGAAGCAGTAGTCTCCACTTTTGTTGAGGAGCTTATTGAAATTACTTAAAAGTCCTATTGCCAAAAACGGATCAGGCTCAAATTCAATTACACACAGAGGATGTCAGCAATTCCAAAATTTAGTGAAAGCCAGCCCTTGATCCTCATATTTGTGTTGCTCAGTTAGTCCAAAGTGTTGGCAAACATAAGCAAAAATAAAAAAGTTAACAAAATGTTTAGTAGTGATTTGCTGAACATTTGAAATAAAAGCATTAAAATCATCTCAAGGGCTGCACATGAAATGCAAAAAACACCAAAAAATCCATCAAAAATGTCAAAAATACAACAAAAAGTGCAAAAACTTGGTTTAAATTTGATTTGCATTATACACAGAGCTTTTTATATAAAAATAGCTATTATTAAATAGTTAAATCAATCAAAATTAAGAGCCAAACAGCCGATAAAAACATTCATAGCTCATAAGTTTTCATTAAAAAATAGATCAAGGTAAAAATGGTTGATGTTCTGTGCAAATTTATTTGATGTCATTGTCGTAAAAAATACGGTTTTTATCTGAAACGCCTACATTAATTTGACTTCAAGTAATTCAGACTATATAAAAGGTCATATGTTTTGTGTTTTGGGATGCATGCTTCAGGAATACTTCGTCAATTGACTTCGCCCCCTTATGGGTCCTTTGTGGGTTCTTGGGCTTCTACAATGGTGCCATTTGAGCGTTAGCTTCTATGTAGTAGATGTTTGACCAAAAAATTAGTAAAATAATGCCCTAACAGACTTAAAACATGCTTGAAGTTAACAATGGAAGCATGCTTGTAGTCAGACCTGTGTCAATTACTTTTCAAGTGTAATTAATTACAATTGTTCAATCCCTCTAAAGTAGTTCAATGTTGTGTTGTGATTATAGTGGGAGCTGCTCGGTTCAGTTGAGAGTAAGCACAATGTAGTTCTCAGAGGGAGCCACCTGAAATCCGAGTCAAAAAAACAAAAACAAGTCACTTCGAAAGGAACCCTGTGTTCAATCAATCCGCGTGCGTTCGTTTGAGCGAGCGTTCTTTGATGGAGATTTTCGAAAAAAGTCAAATATAGAAAAAATATAGTTCAAGAAAGAAGCATGCATGAACAATATCTATGTCGTTTAAGTTTCTCCAAAAATTTTGTAACAATGATTTGAATACGTTTGTTTCATTTCATTTGACACTAATCAAATAAGTAAAATCTATTTGACGAAAGGAAAGCCATCACCCTCTCAAGTGACCAAAATGACACCTCGTGGAAGAAACAAGTCAAAATTTAAAGCTGAATGACTAGTTATAATTACTTTATTTTCAAATATAAATAATAACAAATACAATTACTTTTTGAAAGTAATTGTAATTTTTTGAATTGAATTACATTAAATTGAATTTCAATTACATTATTGTTCAAACCCAACTGGAATTCCTTTCTTTTTAAGTTTAAAATATGTAAAGAGCACCCAAACCTTTTGAATGTTTGGTGATTTGATTTACATGTTGAAAAATATTGGAAAGATGGGAGAATATACGCAAAACTTTTAATCCCAGAACTTCCAACGTTGGTGAAAATGTAATTGTAATTTGTAATTGAAAAGTGTCAATGAACCCTGCACAAAATTTCAGCTGATTCCACAAAATAAGCGCCTCTTGCGGTCAGATTGAGACATAGTTGCCAGCTAGCGAGTGTGTTTTAATGCCACTCGTTGACAAACCGTTAGAGATTTTTTTGACATCAACATTTCTCCGAAATGTTGGAATTTGATATCATAATACCATTGCAAAGAAATGTAAAGATCTAAGGAAAAACCTATTTCACCACAGTTTTGCCAAAGGTGGCATTAAAACCCATTCTCTAGCTGGCAACTATGTCTGAATCTGACCGCAAGAGGCGCTTATTTTGTGGAATCAGCTGAAATTTTGATCAAGGTTAATTACATTGGTTTAAATGTAACTAATTACAATTACAATAACTTTTATCTTACATGTAATTAATTAAAATTACAATTACTTTGATCTCAAATGTAATTAATTACAATTACAATTACTTTGATCTCAAATGTAACAAATTACAATAACAGTTACTTTGATCTCAAATGCAATTAACTTCAAATACAATTAGTTTGATCTCAAATGTAATTAACTACAATAACAATTAGTATGATCTCAAATGTAACAAATTACAATAACAATTAGTTTGATCTCAAATGTAATTAATTTCAATTACAATTACTTTGATCTCAAATGCAATTAATTTCAATTACAATTACTTTGATCTCAAATGTAATTAATTACAATTACTCGGAAATGTAATTGCGATAACGTACTTGTAATTTCAATTACAATTACAACACAGGCCTGCTTGTAGCATGCCTTGGCGCAGACAAAACATACGAGCATATTTTGACTGAAACTGATTTTTTATGGGACCGGATGTGTGTATTGTGATTGTGAGCATATTCATCCACGCAGACGCCAAATTTTATAATTGGGTCTTTATTATTGTATAATTATACAAACATTGTATAATTTTTGTAATTGCTCTTGTTGCATGTTAAATCAATTGCCAAGACACAAGTTATACGTTTTCAATGTTGCAAAAACAAATAATTAGTTTTGCGTTCGTTAACTTTTATCTAAAATAAAATATAAGCATATAATATTTCTTATAACTTACTCACGCTGGATATTTCTAGATTATGTTTTCTTCGTCATTTGTATCAAACCCAGTCGTAAGAAAGGTAGATTTTTTGTAAAATTCTTACGGGTTGCTTCAAATTTTGCAATTTTTGAAAGGAAAATTTCCGTTGTACTAGCGGATTATAACTCAACCATACACAGATCCTCGTTAGACTTCAAAATTTACAAAAAAATAACTCAAAAAATAAACAGAAAATTAGTTTTAAGATGAAATATACATCAATATTAAAATCTACACAGAATCAAAGAAAAGCTAAAGACTATCAGTTATTTTGTGACGCTTTTCAAATGTAAATTTGATTTCTTGGCAATTGTTTCAATACAAACTAAGCATTCCATGGCATAATTTGATGCAATTTAAAAACATTAAGTAACGATATTTTATTTTGTGCTAAATGTATATTGATTAATTTTCGCTTCATTTCATAACTTTTAAAAGGACCTTTCTAAAAAGAACCTTTTCAAAATATATTGCCATGGATTTGGAATATAGCTGGTTTAACGCAATATATTTTTATGGTACTCTGATATCAAAAAATGTCTTTTTAAGTCTTGCACTTGAGGAAACACTTTCATGGAGCAAAGCTAACCTCAGCTTATCACCGTGGGAAGGTTAGGGAGAATTTCAACGTAACTCTTTTTCATTCAATTAAAATCTTTCCTAAAAGATTGCCCGGTTTACATTGAATTCTTAAGACTTTGCAAATGTTGTAACTACGTGAGGAAAGATCTGTTATTAATAACACATAATATAACACTTACAGTTCGCTTTATGTTGTCCGTTCTTGTTGGGGTCTAGGCGTCATTAAAAATCAAATATAAAAATCCTCTTCACTTTTTATTTTTGACTTTGAGTTAAATTGAGTCCAAATGCTCAATCGAACAACAGCCTGTCCATTTGAGCATTCACATGCATACATAAAAGCTTCCTTTATGCTAAGGTTCGGGTCAATCCAACGCTGATTGCCAGTATGGTCAGTAAAACCCAAGTAGTAATGTCCTTGGTGCAATTGAACATCATAAAGTCTATAAATGAAGTCTTGAATCAAATAACGTTGGGCAGCTTCTGTTTGTGCCAACTTCACTAAAGGCTGGTCTACACATGAAACATTTTGGCTAGATTATTTGTCAAATATTCCGAAAATGTTTGGTGTTTGCCAAATGTTTCCATTCTGTTGCTTCTACACGTGAACGTGCAGTTTGTCAAATATTTTTCCCCTTGGCCAAAGTGTTGCCCATTTTTTCAAATTGTTACAAACTGGCACTGCCGAAAACTGTTTGAAAACCAGTCACCTTTAGCAGAGTCCCGTAATTTAGACAGTGAATTGTATACTGCCACATATTGTCACTTTTCAACGACTTTTTTTTCAATCTTGCTTTCTGTCCAAGACTTTTTTCTTTCCTTCAGTGTCATTTAATTTGGCTGGAAGGTCTTACGCGTGAAGCCACGCTATGGACATTGACAATATCTACTGTCATTTTCAGTCATTTTCTTGTCCCCCCCAACCATTTTAAGACCTCTACTCTCCATTGGCATTTGGTGTTGTCGAGTTGGGTTTGGGTGAACATTGGCAGTTATAACTGCCACTTGGCAACGTTGCTACCTTGTAAACTCCTCCGAACCTGTCAGTTGACTCATTTGAGACGTGACTAGTCTATAACACTGCCAACTGATTATCGATGACTTTTGATGTCGTACATTTCCGTGGATCCTTGCAATCTTTCACAAATGACGTTCAATTTTGGTGATCTTGATGCCAAAAGTTAGAGGATCATTGTTTTGTTCTTCAATCCATTAATTTGAAACTTTTTACTTAACAATAATCGTTTCGTGATTAGACACCCTGCATGCATCGATGTGTATTTCGATTGTCGACCAGAAAAAGTTAGCCAAAGGACAAATAATTTTTCAACATGTTCAAAGTCAGAAATATTTGACAAACGGAAAATAATATTTGCCATCAAGCTAATTTTGTCTTGGATTTGACCAAATATTTGCCGTTTTGTTTCACGTGTAGACCAGCCTTAATAGATCTTCAGTATTGGTCTGGTACTGACTAATATTTCGTTTCCTCGGCATGTCTATTTTCACATTGCAGCGCACAGCGCAAAGTTGAAAATCAAATTATTTCTTAAATGTAAACAAATAAATGGAAAGATCGCTGATCAGGGTGGCCAGATTTTTGGGGAGCGACAATACTCACTTAGGTCAAATCAACACCTGTACCCTATGTAGTTATCTGGGTAATGGTGACGATGTGAGGTCCGGTCAAAAGAACAACAAAGCAGCGTTGTCAGATATTTCAAAATCAGTAGTTTCAAGTTAAAAGATGGCCAATGTCAACTTACGGAAAATACACACCTTACATTTTAAATTTGTTCCACTTTCAATACAGAAAGAAAAACGTCTTACATTATTGCCCAAAGGAAAATTCTCATTGTTCAACCAACTGGTGTTGATCTGAAATTCACTCTTGCAAGTAAAGTATTCCATGAAGAACATCTGATTGGCTTTAAATCATTATTACTTTGGTTTTCAAATTTTTTGCTGAAATGCCAAAGCATGACAGCAACAACTTGTTTCCATCTAGCCGAGTCTGACCTTCTTTTGGATATATTTTGGCATTCTTGATTCGGAAAGTTCTGGTAACACTGGTTCGCTCTTTTGACCGGACCTCACATCGTCACCATTACCGTTATCTGTGCCGTCAGTTTTGATGTACTTTGAAATGGCAACCAAATCTTCAAAATTTCAAAAGTGTTGCTATTCTCACTGCATAATTTTATGAGAAAATGTTTCAAAATTTATGCAAGGAGTCACATTGGCAAGGATGATGTCGCCTTTTGTTTCAAAATTTGATTCTGCCGGTTTAACTTCTGGTCAGATTTAGCCACCCGTATTTTGGCGGGAAAAATTGCGAAGATGCCTACTTCTCATTAAAGGCCTTATACAGTAAGCATTTACTTCTGATAAGCGTGAAAGTGAGAAAAACGAAGATTTTTGCATGTTAAATGCAAAAATGCCTTTCTTATCTTCAAAAATTGAAATTGGAGTGATAATTCTTGACATAAAATCTCAGAAAAAGGCAGAAAGTGGCAGAAAGTGGCAGAAGATGGCAGAAAGTGGCAGAAAATGGTAGAAAATGGCCGCTAATCAGTGATGGCAAATTTTGGCTTTTACTGAATTTCTGCCATTCTCTGCCACTTGGTGGCAGAAAATGGCAGAAAGTGGCAGAAGGTGGCAGAAAATGGTAGAAAGTGGCAGAAAATGGCAGAAAGTGGCAGAAAATGGTAGAAAGTGGAGGAAAATGGCAGAAAGTGGAAGAAAATGGCAGAAAGTGGCAGAAAATGGCAGAAAGTGGCAGGAAATGGTAGAAAATGGCCGCTAATAGACAAAAGTACGCATAGACTGATGTTAAACTACAAATCTGCTTTTGTAGAATGAGATGAAGAGGGTCAAATATAATCAAAGATTACACAAGTATTTCAGAGTAACAACTACTAACTCAAAATTACTGGGTTAGGCAGAATTAGTGAAACATTCGATTCAAGATCATGATTAAGACCCTTGGTGTGAGCCACAACTTCAAATGAAAGGTAAAAAACCATAACAGGATGCAGGAATATTGTCATGGAACCCTGGACAAGGTGGCAAAAAGAGGGTGAGGACTCCCACGTTCGTCAAGGCCACTATTACATGAAATCCGGCTTGATCCATGAATAAGTTGGCTAAAGATTAAAATTTGTCCACATTACTTGTGGTTAGATCTTGAAAAGGCCAAGAAGGGTAACAAGGACCACTTTCGGTTATAGTTGAAGCAACATGGGATGATAACAAAGTGGAGGAATGTTGTAACATTGTTGTAACATTGATATCAAGACGTTCAGGGCGTCGGTTTGGCTCAGAGGGGTACATGACAAAAAATATTCCATTATGTTATAGTATGTTGTATGCGAACCAACTTCTTACAACAATCCATTCCTATTGACCTTGTTGGTAAAGAGTTGTTTCATAATATCCATGTTTCACTAATTCTGCCTAACCCTGTAAATGTAAACACCATTGTTGTTGCTAAATAACTAGAAATACACATTGTATTTAAAAACACAACTTTACATAAAATATTCCCTGGTTTAAAATCGTCATTCTTTTCATGTGCCATATTGTGATAATAATTCAGGTTGAGATAGGAACTTCAATTGAACATATGACGAAAGTTTGTGTGAAATAATCAAAAACTCATATGATATATTTTTATGATATTTCATATTGATACTATAATCATCATATTGGAAAAAATATTTATTTTGCAGTTCGAAGTCACTTGAATATTAGAAAGTGTTGTAGTGGGATATAAGAATATGATTATCTCTATTTTCTAGAAAGCTTGATGTTCATCAATTAATAGCGTGATTAATTAAACGAATTAAAACATGAATTGTGTCCAAGAAAGTATTTGTTACAACTTTCTGTAAAGCCTTAATATCGATTTCTTTTGAAATATAATATCCATGCTATACTCAACATTGAGTTGGTGAAAAGGGCGCAGCACCTGGACAAATTTTCCACCCTCAACATCTTTCTCCTTCTCCTCCAAACGGGTTCGAAACAATCAATGTTCCAAAGCAACTTCTGGCACTCTCGAAACCAGAACCATGGTATTGTTCCTGATGTAGATGAAGTTGTTGCAGCAGGAATCTTCTTAATTATGCATGAGTAAGTATGATTCACTATCCCAAGCTGAATGTGAAGCCACGGTGGTGCAACTTGAAAGATTGGAATGGAAGGAGCTTTGTACTGGAAGATGATAGGCTGGCATTGAGCAGAGTAAAAGTTCTTGGCCTTGCCATTAGGCTCATGAAGAATTGCTGACAATCACACTTTAGACTACGCAATGTGTTTTCCTCGTAAGTTGATTCACTCTAAATCCCATTCACCCACAAGCAAAATATGCGAGAGTGGGTGCTTGCATAGTTTCCCAGACCACATACGATGTTGAGACATTGAGATCATCACCAACATTCAAATCCAACTTTTTCAACATCATCTTAATGTGTTGATGGTTTTCCTTTACTGGCACAATGACCAGAATGAATGTTTGCTTGACCCCAGAACTCTTATACCGTTGGGTTTCAAAATCGCCATACTTTACATATACATATACATATATTATACATATGCTTACAAGCGAGACACGTGGAGCACCCTCTTTCACCTGAGCCCAGGGTCGTCGGAGCTTGCGGGGAGGCATGATCTGGCAGCCCTTCTCTGTCAGCTTTTCTGTGATAGGAGCCCAACGGTTTGGTGCGATTGGCAATTAAACAAGTGTATTTCACACCTCCACGGGAAATTGAAAAAACGAACCATGGATGAATATTCTTCAGGCAGTTCAGGGAACGACAGGTTGAAGTTGAAATCCAGTTTGTATAAGCCCGCCGTTTTTGTAAACATTTCTACAAAGGCCACTGGACCCGCAAATCGGCCCAGTGTATCCTTGAATAAGGTACTTGCGCACTAAACCTTCAAATTTGGCCTTTGTAATTGTGATTGAGCCTGCTTCTGTCCGAGCAAACCTAGCACGGTTTGACCCTTGATCGATTGTGACCATCCATAATAAATAGGTCCCGGAAAAATATTTGCAAAAAAGTGACAAAATATTCGAAACATATTTTCTTCAAAAGCCCAAAATATTTGGAAAAAAGGCGGATATTTAAGAAATATTTTTTTGACAAGGCCATTTTTGGTATTTTTGTCTGTGTGCACCGATTTTCCAAATTTGTTTCTGGTGAAATTTATGTATTTGGCCGTTTTTGGGGGCAAACTTGAAATGTAATTGATTTAAACAATACAATTTTTAATTTGCCGCAATAGATGACGCAGTTTTTTTGTATATGACAGTAGTTTTGATTGTGAATGTCTAATCTTAGTACAAATGCCACTTTGTAGCGATTTTTGTAGTTTCGGTTCATTTTGGGTAAGCCCTCTTGAGCCTTGGTCATTCATTTATTTTCCTCAATTTTGCCTGAAATATATTTTCTGACTCAATTATTCCAGAAAATATTTATTTTTTCCTTGAAACAGCCAAAATATTTAAGAAATCGAGGAAAAATGGAGAAATATTTTATATTTTAAGAAATTTATTTCCGGGCCCTAATGATGAATACTGCAGGAGGCAAGCGACAAGAAAACAGATCGATGAATGACAACTTTTATGGTAATCAACAAGGGTTTTTACCAGATTCTGTTCAAGTTGAGCCATGAAACCAATCACGGGAGCTCAATCTATAACCTCACGCGGTAAACCTTCTCAGTCTTAAAAAATAGCCTCCCAGCTCATGAAAACGCATGTTGATGTCTCACTTTAACATTAAATTCGAAGCTTGTTGATTTGTTTGACTTATTCAAAAAGGTTTGCCAAATCATTTGGAATAAGTCCACGGAGATCTTGTGGCAGAGTATTTTTTCCCTTGTTAAGAGCAACTAACAAACTTTTAAGTGTATTTATTGATACTTACCACAACTCAATTGATTACTTTGGTGGAGTGCATTGAAAGTAACAATTTTTAAATTCGGCAAATTTGGAACAAAGAGTACATACGTTGCGAATTGAAATACTTTCTATGGACACTTGGTACTTAAACCGTTGGTAATTTCATGTACTTGCTTGTGCAGTATCAAAATATCACCAATATTACACAAAATTACAAAAAAGTCGACCCCTCAATTACATTAATTAGATAAGTCAAATCGTCATTCAGGCAACTTTCTCTCCCTTTTTCGCAACATCTAGAGGGCTAACAGAAAAATGACACTTCAAAAATATTCGTGAGTCACCAAGCCTGCACTGTGTGTGTGTGATGGGATTTGACGTTGAACACACCAAGATACATGATTCAAAACAAGAACTTGTGTTTTCAGGGAGTCATTGACAAAATTACTCATTCAACTGCTTTGCTCAGACAAGAGCAATACATGATGAATCAAGTCACATGACACCCTTGTTGCTGGACTGATCAAATGTGTTCAAAACAAATCTCCACTCAATGAACAGGAGTGACATTTCTCTGTTAGCCCTCTAGCAACGCATCCAACGTCAACGAAATTGTAAACTGGAAGAGATAAAAGAGTACCATGAGAAAGTCCGTTTTAGTATTTTGAAAGAAAACCTTACAAATAAACAACAATACAATGTCAGGCTACCAGATTCCCAGGATCCCTCTGAAGCTGAATGTAACCCACAAACGCAAAATCCAATAGGGATGTCGATTGATGGAGGTGGGTGGAATCTCATGAGACGAAAAATCAATCAAGTTCTTAGGAATGCAGGAAAAAGTCGGCACTTACACATCGAATTCATTTCAAGTACTAATGGGAAACAAACAAATCTAACCAAGAACAAACAAAGACAAACAAACGACAACATACCAAACAAATAGAAATCACAAACAAAGAACAAACAAATTGTAAAGAGAAGTCAACAGCTGTTGTTTTTTTTTGGTCGCCCCAAAAAACAGGGCTGCCAAAAATGACATCCCTTACGAGTGGAAAAAGGTCAAAAGAAAATCAAATTCTTGAAAAAAATTCGAAAGTCAAAAGTGAGTATTCCATTTGCATGGAATATATGTCTTGGACCAATAAATCATTTCAATAGCAATAATTATTGTGGCGAAAATAATCATTAGACACTCGCTTTTACAAATCATGACAAATCTTGACAGCAACACTGGTTTTACTTGGGAATGGTACAAATTTACCCCAAACAAACAAATATTCTGAAAACCCAAACAAATATACAAACAAACAAAGAAATGGCCAATTTGTTGTCATTAGTAATTTCAAGTAAGCTTCGAAAAATCCTTTTCAGTTTAAACAGAGTACGCAAGTGTGTGCCAAGGACGGTTAAAATACAACCTTACAATGGGTTTATCCGAAGCGTTTTGGAGTACAGCATTGAATTTTACGCTCAAAGTACCAAATTAAGGTCTTTGAAAGTTCTACAAAAACGAGCAATACGTTGGGTTAACAATGCAAAATGGTTGTCCCATACAGACACATTATATAGCAGAACAAATTTGCTGAAACTTGAGATAATGATCTCATGAATGAGACAAGCTTATATGGACATTAATCCACACGCACTTTCCTCTCGGAAGGGTGACCATAATTTGCGTACCAAAATTGTGTTTAATGTGCCTCACGTTAGTCACACTCATTTCTCGCGAAACAACAAAATGTTTCTGATTTCCATATGAGATTGCTTCTGAGTGACCTCTTGGAGGATCTTGAGCATGGATAGAACTACAGACAGTTCAAAAAGTGGCAATAAGCCAAAAGAGTGTAAGTTAAATAATATATGATTTCATTCATGACACGTTCTTGTATGGTCAGTTAACAGATAACGGGGTTTTGGTATTCAAAATATTCAAAAAAACAGGAAAAGGTCACCTTATGTAGCATGGACAGCCAAGCAGGAAGTTAAGGGAGGATGTTAGGTTTAAAAAGCTTCACTGTTACAGGTTGACAAATTAGATTAGAAATCTCAAAAGTTCTCGTAGAAATGGAGTGAAAACAATACAAAATGTAAAGGTACTTAGAATGGTTCCAAGAATCATGATTTTAATGCCAGCAAAAATGAAGAGAAGCCAATGCAGGATCAACCGTATTTAGTTTCCCATTCCTTATTTCCTAAAATTTATACAGTCAGCCTATAACAGTTAAACTTTTCAAACCCAACACCTTAACTTTAGCTACATGTTTGGCTGTCCATACTACTTCAGGTGTCCCTTTCTTAAAATAGACGACGTACGTGTGCTAGAGTGAAAGGACGACCTTTCCTCTAGGTCTGTTCAAGTAAAAGATAACTGTCACATTTTGTTTTTGTTTCGCTCGAATTGAGTGTGACTAAAGTGGGTCAGATTGAATACAATTTTGATATGCAAATTATGGCTACCCTTCCGAGAGGAAAGTGCGTGTGGATTAATGTCCATAACAAGCTTACTTAAGAAACCTCTCACCCAGCAATAACGTGTACAAGTGGAAGACTAATCCTCGACTTGGAGGATGGAAAGCCATTACTCCAGTGGCAAAATCCGTCTACTTGCAAAGACTGCCAAACTATGCATTTCCTCATGAAAGGAATAATTTTAGCACACCGGACGTAGGTTTACCTAAAGTCTTTATATATAAAGCCTTTAGGTTTACCACATAGACAGTTTGGGAAACGAGTTCAAGGCGTTCTGATTCAAAAGAACCCAACTGATCCTTGCAACTTGGAAAGACTGCTTTGTTTGCAAGCAAAGTGCTTAAATCAGCATTCTTCAAATCTAGACTTTTCATGCACTCAATTGGTAATTCACACACTTCGCTCAATTAAATTAAAATATTCAAATTGGAAACTGAAATGTGACTTATGGCCACATTTTTTTCGTGACTTGGATGACATCTCGAGGTACTTTGATGAAACGGACGGTGATATAAACAATGATAAAACTGGGCCTAGACAAGAACCACTGTACTAGAGGACGAATTTCAGAGCAGTGTCCATGACGTCATCAATCCACCTTGCGTTGGATCATCACTGATCCGTCATTAATTCTAGGTTGAGAGAAATTCAACATTCATTTGCGAGGAAAAGAGAATTCAGTCAGGGACGCCACTCAAACATGTTATTACAATCTATTCATTTCTTTTCATAAGCAAAGCTCATTACATTGGATTTTGAAAATCGATTTGAAACTTTAAAGTTATTGAAAGATTTACGTGAATCAATAATCTATTATAATATTGTTTATTTTGCCCATAGCAACCCTGATTTAGTTTGAGAATTCTCCATGTGGTGTCAGTGTTTGTTCGTTTGACAGGGTGACCACTCGAACGAAAGGTTCAATGAGAGGGGCAACATTTCTTATTTTCTTTAAAACAGAAATTGTGTTCTTTTTGTCTTCTTTTAACTCAATATTTTAAGCCAGTACTTGAAAGTGGTCGTTGAAGTATTCTTGGAGAGGCTTGTTTAATGTTGGATACAAGTGGTCAATTTACGTTAGGAACCAACCCTTATCAATTTGGTCACCTTAAAAAACGTGCGACCATTGTGAATCGAGCTTCTTTGTTGATGTTGAATTGATGTCCCTCTAAAAACTTTGTGGATTTACTGATCATTCTGGTCATCTTGCCATCTCCAAGTGTCACATTGTAATGTTTTAGTGCACAGAGAGATCCAGTCAAGCTGATTGAGAAAGATAATTTGGATGGGTTGTGTGTGGCCCTTCAAAGAAAAAGAGAGCTTGACTTCATCCTTCTTTCTTTCTTCCAATCCAAGACCATCGTATTCTCCATTGATGAGAACTACTCAAAGTCAATTGTGCCACTTATTTGTTTGTTCAGCATGCTTTTGAGCCTTTCATCTCTGTCAGATCATTCAATGGATAGATGGATGGACAAGAACTGGATCGTAGGATTCATAAAAAGGTTCAGGGAATATTGGTCTTCTCTTGTCACTACTGCAAACTTTGGTGCGGTGATCCAACATGAAAATGAATGGGAAAAAGCAATGAAAACAGCACCAGTTAGACAAGAACAAGCACGTGGAATTGAAGCGGCAACCCTTAGATACAGAGACACACTAATTTTGATAAAGATCAACTATGAGAAGACCAGTCCACACAAGACATCAACGGTTAATCAACCACAAGAGAGCGCCTTCATGGCTAGATTGGACTACGTCCACAAAGATGCTAAAATTTGCGGATGATTTGAAGATTATTGGGATTATCTTGCAACCTCAAGACGAGAAATGAGTCCAAAGTGAGCTCAGCAGAAGATTGGGCCTCGAATAATGGAATGACCTTCAATGTGGATAAGTGTGAGATGATGAGGTTTGGAAAGAGGCCAAAAACCACTCCCAAGGATATCCTGAAAGGCCAGGAACTTGAGAGCATAGACATGGAAACAGATCATAGTGTCATATTCGATCGGAACATAAAATTCCGTGAACACTGTGCCAATATCGTCATGCGGGCGAGTAGAATGAAGGGTCTTGTGCAACGCACTTTCACCATGAGGGACAAGAACATTTTAACTAGACTGTACCAAGTGCAGTTAGACTTATACTTAAGTATAACATGACTTTTTGCACTCCTTGAAATGTTATAAAATACAACCATTCACTTGAACACACATCCTTTCTCTGGTTATTTGCCATTGTTAAAATGTTGTTAGTTCCGCCATTCACTCAAAAACAAATGTTATTAGTAAAATAATCAAAGTTCATTGAATCAAAGGCAGTCATCGCATGTCCTAAATTTCCGGTGTTGGCCCTAAGCTGGAGGTCCTTCGACCTTGAAATGAATCTTTCGTAGAGTAATCCTTGGCCTAGACGACGTTTGAAAATTGATTAGAAGGACTACTATAACAGAATTTGTTTGCAGAAAATCATTAACAGGAAGAACCACGGTACACATAGGAAGGTGTTCACTTGCTTTTTAATGTGTACATGTTAATCCCGCCCACTTTTGAAGCTTTTTTGTGTCCAAAGTCAAAGCTAAGATTAGCGCTCGGCGCATTATAATGCATATTTTAATGAAACAAGACGAGGAAGATGCTGAGTGACTCATAAAACGGGAAAGACCATATATTTTCTCAAAACTTTTGTTTAGCTGACAAGACGTTACCGGTAATTTCAAGCCTTGAAATTTTATTTCTGAGCTCACCTAAGTTTGAATTTTCAAAGGAAGACCCGAATAATTTCAGTGTTTGGCTCTCACCGTTGTAAAGTTTGACTGATGTAACACATTTGGCGAGTTCAGAGCATATTATAAGTAACTCTGTCTTCCTGGTTTGGTGTTTTTTGTTTCATTATTCACTTCTGTAGGACCTGAAGAATCCACCTCGAAATATTAAATTTGGAAAAGACTAACTATGAAGTTAATTGAAACGATTATATTGATGTCTAATCGGGTTAATGTAACATCAAAATATGAAATACCTTCGTCTGATTGACTTTACCTCTAACTTTTGACAATAACATCGTTTAAGTCAAAATTATTGAGGTTGAAAGGTAAAAATGTCCCCTGACCAACGAGATGTCAAAAGTGCTTCCACAGTTTCAACAATGTCACAGCGTGTGCACCATGTTTATTGTTTATTGTTTGGACCACTCAAACCTCAAAAGCATGGGTATAAAGAGTATTGGTTGAAAAAGGGAAAAAAACAAAAGGTTAAGATACAAAAACTTAAAAAAAAAACTTTAAAAAATGTAATCTATTTTTTCACAAAAAGTTGGTTCTGCTCTAATTTTACCTTTTATTGATCTGATTCTTTGTAGCCAATCCATGGGCACTCCTTCTTCAAACTTCAAATTTGATGTTAGCTTTTGTAGCTAGCAAACGAGTTTCATTGTTTGTACACTTTTCAAAAATGTCTTACTGGAGTCCCTGATCCATATCCGCGCAAACTCGATCGGCCAGCCGAAGGACCATTTTCTTGACTCGTTGATACATCTCGTTGGTACATCCTAAGCTGAAAAAGGGACAAACTTGAACCCAATCAAGAACAAAGGTACCTTTCATATTATGTTCTGAACTAGCTGTAGGTATGAAGTCCATCAACCTTTGCATCGTTGAAAAAAGTGCGATCAATTTCCCTCACTCTTTGAAACTTTGGCCGTTAGTTTGATCTAGCTCATCAACCAATGGTTTGATGTCAATGAAACGTACACCATCAGATAGTTTATCATCTTAGCTTTTCAGAAATGTAAGTCTTTTTCTTGTAGCGTCTGTGACATCGGTAAATATAACGTTAAATGGTGATCAAGTCAAGTCCTCCCACCAAAGCAGCTCCATTTTAAACTTGTGTTGCCATCACGCTCGTACAGTACCGACTTTGTCGAAGAACCATTAGAATCTCTCTATTCTCTCTCCAATTTCAATTATTTTTTTACTTTTTCATTTATTTAACACAGGGCTCAAGTTGGCTCTTCAAGCACTGTATCCCTCTTTTCCGCCCAGGTTTTGGTGAAAACAAGCGATAGCTTATCCTGGACCTGAGGAATATAATTTCATGACACCGATGTGCGTTGAGAACATATTGTTGTCTATTTCCGCTAAAACCGGGACATGAACGAAACAAAATATTCCTGAAATACAATATAAATACAAACATACAAACAGAAGCGCCCACAACCGTTTCTACCTCAAGATGGCGCTGATTGTCATTTTTTTCCTTGATTGAAGCTCAATTAGCTTCCTGAAGAAGGCTTGCTCTGATGGCGAGCTCTTCATTTTGAGAACAAGAGAGGGCACCCAAGTAAGATGTGTTGAGGCACAAACTACCCCCAGACTTCTCAATTCTAGCTAAGCAGGCAGACCGCCGTGACAGTGCGGAGATCCGTGACCTCTAGATGACGTAGGCTGTATTTTCTGAATTGACTCTGAGAATCGAACTTCAAAAAGGATATTTGCGTTACAAACACGGTGGGGCACTCTATGACGTTCTTTATGAAACAATCATTTTTACCAATGTTGTTAGGTAATCCCTCATAGAGGGCGGTTTTGTCGACGTCAAAATTGAGATATCTCTATTTTATTTATCTATGGTTGAGGGCATGCTAAATCAAGTGAGAGCCATCTAGGTGAAGCGACTGTTTGGTTTCTTTAAAATCGTTCATATCACAGGCCATTAGAACTCGGCAAGCCCGGAATTCGAACCAGGGATGTTGCGGGTAGTTGGCAAATGCTTAATCCCTACCCTTACAGGCTTTGAGTATAGATTTCTTGCTTTTTGCGATATTTTGGATTTTGAAGTTGGCGATTTTGAACTTTTTTCGACAGTAAATTTTTTTTCTGTCTTGACAGTCCATATAAGTCGTTTCTTGGTCTTCATTGCATTTTCCACAATTTTTGAGCATTACCCACATTGTAAAATTTTTTAAATAAGAACCGAAGTAGTTGAGGACATTTAAGGTCGTTTAGGCGTACTGTCTTATTAAGTCTTATATGTCTGACGTTAGGCGTATTTCAAATTTTTCCGTTGCGTGACAGCCAATGAATGACTAGATATTGTTGGTTGGGACTTCTTGCAGCAATCCTCAGCCCTAGGTCAAAATATATTTTGAGCACCTTGATCGGACCTAAAAAATGAAATAAAAAAAGCGAGTGAAGACTTTCGAATGTCACGAAGATACTCAAAATTCACAACTCTATAGTTGTGTTGACGTCATCATTAAATAACAATTGAACAATTTTTTACCATCACTTTAAAACCGAAAGGTTCTTATCAGTGTGGATTTTGCTTTTGCTTTTGTGTATCTCTTAGTATGAAATGTTTGGTGGGTTCCCGAAGGAACCCGGGGGAAAGGAAGAGGGATAGGGGTAGGGAAATGATAGGGATGGGGTAGTTTGGGTTGGGAATGGGGAACGGGTGGGGAAATGAGGTAACATTGTTGTATGAAGGGGCAAAGCCCACATGCTCCGTTAACATTACAATGGTTGGCGAGATGTTAGGTGCAAGTATTATGCTGATGGTGGAATCACGGAGTAAGGTCGTTCGGATCGCCTTCATTTCTTGTCCTCTGATCCTGGATGTTGAAGGTAGAGTTTAAGATGCATTGACTGATGCCGATGGAGGTTTTATCACTCTTGAGACACAAGAGAGAAAACATTACAGTGCAATAACTTAAATGTCAAGACATTTATGGCCATAATGAAATACTATCGAAATAACAGACTGTTAAGAAATATATGGCATTAGAGGAATGAAATATTGCATTCAACTTTTTGATTGTACGCGACATCTTTTGTAAGAAGCATCCTTTGAGAGGATGTGGTCGCTACACCGAGATCTTTAAGCATAGGTTGATGGAAATGGTTGCTCGGGGTTTTGTTTTGAGTAATAGTTGATGTGTTTTGGACAGAATAATACTGCGTCAAGAAGCCAAGAACCCTCTCAAAATCACCAGGGTGTGGGGGGAAAATATTCAAGTTCTGTTGCGAGCAAAAATCAGTACAAAAATAATTTGTCGTAGCGTCCAACACGAAATGTTGCTTCAGATTGGCTCAAAACTACAATTCGTTCGGATCAATTATTACATTTTACGGGTCAGTTGCGGACAATGAGAGGGTTCTTTAGCAATTTGAATTGGAGGACATGAAACATAATTGATAGAAATCTCTATTATCCTTCACCAGACACATTTGGTAACTGAAAAGTGAGCAAGTCACATATGACTGCTTCACTTTCCCTTATGTTTTGCACAATCTTTCGATCAATTCACTCATTCATTTGCACAACATTTAGTCAATGTTCAAAGAAATCACAGTTGGGACCTCGCCTTTCAGACAAATCATTGTAGACTTTGTTGAAGAATGGACGAAGCCATCCAATCCGTTCCGATTTTAGGTTGACAAGTAGGGGATTCAGTTAAATGTCATGAAGAAGTAGCATGCGTCAAGGCCAAGGCCTCTTTGAGATCAACCCAGGGCTTAAAATGTTACTCATTTTACCTCAAAACTGGATGTTTTGGCAAGCGTTCATAGGGTCCTGCAGAACCATTGATATTTTACAAGCTAACCTTTCTATCACAGGGTCCAGAAACACGATTTGTACAAAGTGTGCCTTTCTAGAGCAATCTTGTTGAAGGAATAGCTACCAGTATGTTGGTTTGCAGTTTGCACTGGGGCTGGCCACTCTCCATTTTTAGAGAGCTAGGCAAAATAATAAGTACTTGAAAAGATCCTGGACATTGTAAGGAGGGTCTCTTGGTTGGGTATGCTGACAAATTCTTTGGGACATGGAACAAAATAGTCGGGAAGAACGAAGTGCTGATTGACGAGGCCCCGGAGACAAAAATGATTGAAAGACTAGAAGTCTCCAATAGTTCGAAGCTCATATGAGACATATCTATGACAGATAACATGATTTGAGTGGCCATTTGAAATGTCACAGCCCAATGGCTCAATTAGAGATTTCAGGTCAAACGGGCTTTGTGAACAACTTCTCAAGTCAATTTGGGAAGGGCCGTTTGTCACAACTGCTTCAGTTACTAGCATTGATTCTGCCCATAAAAGCTTGGGAGTATTGGGGTTTCTATGTTACATTTTAGCATCATCTACATGTGGAGAATAAATTCTGAAAAATTGTCTGACTCAAAAGTTACAAAGCTTTCAAGATATTTGGTCTTCTTCTTGTTGCTTAGGACAAGGGCTCTCATCCGGAAAGGGGGAGAAGGGGGCTGAAATTTGCTTACTGTTTGCAGTTGTTAATTTGGCGGTTGATTTAAATTATTGCACTCAATGAAGGTTTCCGAATTGAGTTAAGGAATGGGAGTTTTGGTTTGTTGAAGGGGGATTTCTACCAGTTTGTTTGAAATGGGAGCCGATTAATTTGTAAGTGATGACCACTGGCAACTTCCAAAATAATTGGAAGAGTCATTTTCTTGTAGAAGCACAGCCAAGAAGCTGACTCTTAAGCTTGCACCTTCAGAAGAAGCTTCAAGTGTTGTGAAGCTAGAGAAGGATCTGGCTGCGGAACACTGTATTTGGGCGACTTCATTGGGGTGCTCACCAGAGACAAGAGACAATTCAGATTGGCGGGGCTGGAAGTCCAGCTTGGAGGTGGTTTAGGCAGAGCATCAGGGGTGGGCGGAGCGTAGCATTTGGAGCCGGCAAAAACTTGGGGCGAGGGCGTGGAGGCGTTTCGGGAATTCAGCGGTGTCGAGGGAACAGATCGGGGAGTGGGCGACAAACTGCCGCTCTTCTTAAAGTTGCTCCTCGGGGTTGAGTAGTTCATCATGGACACAGGGGATGACATTTGATTTGTACTTTTCTTCTTCGAGGACGAACACGGGGTAGCGAATGCACTTGAGGACCCGTTGCTGCTGCCTCCATTTGAATACTTCAAGGGCGTCATCCCTCCCTGAGCCTTACCCCTCTGCCCTTTCTGAGAGGAGGGAGTATTTTTCAAGGTCTGAGGGGAACCAGTCTTCCTGGCGCCCTGCCCACCACTCTTGGGAGTGGCACTTCCGGATTTCTTGGGGTGAGAGGCTGATGCTGGGCTAGCTTTGTTGTTGCTCTGGGGAGTCCTCATCGTTTTTTGGCAGGGAGATATCTGGGCAGTCACCATGATAGCAGAATCTGTGGCTTTCTGACAAAATTGTGTCTGTAGAAAAGATCCAAGAATAAGGAATCAGTTATGATCCAGTGTCTGTGGATCACGATTGACAAATGCTGCGTCGTCTCTCCTAAATCAAGGTTGATGATGAGGTGGGAGCACCTTCTTAGTATTATTGCATCACCTGATGAGTCAGATATGAACTCACAATAACAATGCTAAGCAATAACAAAGATGGCGTCGGGCGATGACGCACAAAAAACGGGGACAAAGGGGGCTGATCAAAGTCAGTGCAATGCTCGACAAAAAGTACAAGGGTCAGTCAGGTTGAGCGGAATGGAAGTTGATGTGAGAAGTGGCTAATGCAACCTGATTGGAATATGGCACTCTACGATGATCAAAAATAGTGTCGATTTTTTTGAATATCGGACGTCTTTGAAAGAACGTTCGTTTCGTTTGAAACCTCACAGTCAACGGAAGGAGAAGCTGGCTTTGTCAGTTGGATCAGGCTTCCAGGCCATTTAGGCTTGCCTTGGCTGTCATGTGTATGCGTGGAACGCTACCGCTATCGACGCTTAATGTATTTAGAGGACCTCAAAGAGAGGAGCGCGAGCAAAGAGGGCAAGTCTCAGACAAAGAACTTAACAGGGATGCTAAAACAAGATCAATTTCACCAGAGGCAGTTCGGAAAAGAGGTCAAAGACCTTGGTTAAAATTTTCCTGGGACGGAGAGACTAGCAGGTAAAAGTCAATGTGTGAAATTTCAAACTTACCTCAAAAATGTGCTCAAGCTTTCGTCTCACGTTACCGTGGAAGTTGGGCATCTTGGAATTTAGGAAAGGTTATCCAAATTTGATTTCGGCATAAGAAAGTTGTTCTTGCATCCGAGCTCAAACACTAACTGAAAGAAAAACCAACAAATCAAAAAAGAAGAGGACGAATCCAACCGGCGTGCTGACCAGCTCACTCCACCCACCCTTTTAACCACCACTGCGCTATCAATTTAAGCGCGCTCGACTCAGCTGATTCCAAATCAGAATACGTTTGTTGACCTAGAGCGGCTGGCTCAAGGGATCCTTTGGATTTGACCCAGTTGTAAAAATCTATTTGGACCCCGTGATTGGGAGCGTCGTGTTTCGTTTGTCCTGTCAATTAAGGGGATCATAGGAAACTTAATCCTCTATGAAGAGTTCAACAAACATTTTTGAAAAACTATAGTTTGTTTACTATTTAGACATCAGCCCTTAATGTGTCCAAATTCGTATCAGTATTTAGCATTTTTTATTATTTGACCTGTCTTTTTTGCATTGTTCAATGATTATACACATATCTTTTTTAATTTACCATGACATGACTAAGAGTGGAATTAAACAAAATTATATCATTATTATGGATCGGTAATCTTGAAACATGCTAACATTTGTTATTGTATTAAAGGCTTGCTGAAGTTTGGATCTTAATGCCTCAAAAAAGTTTCACTTCCTCTGCTGATCCTATCACACTTGGAGTCTTAAAATGTATGTTGAGAAAGAGGAGATAGCTGGCAAGTAATAGTCTTAAACATAAGAGGCTGCAGAGGGATCAGGCTCGATGGATCCTGATTCAAATCAATGCATTTGAAGAAAGCTAATTACTTTCAGAAAGATTTGATTCCTTCAACTCTTGGTGATTATTTGTAAAGCCTATATTTGTCAACCAAGTTGCCTTTTTCGAGGATCGTTGCCTATTTGAAATTTTCTGAGGTCAGCGGCAAAAAGGCTTTCGGAAACTGAGTGTTCACTTGGCTTTAAGTTGGAGTGTTTTTAATTTGGCGTCCCTGGTAACGCCATATCTGCTCCGTCTTGTCTCGAATAACCTTAAAGACGCAATACCTGGGGTGTCCATTCTTAGCAAAGATGCAATGTATTGCTCTGGAACGATGAAAGAAAGTTTCCCCTGTTTTATTTTAATAAATTCACGATTGCAACTCTAGCACCCTTGTTTATGTGATATTTTAGATTTACGAGGCGCTCATACCAAGCACCCCGCTCTTCTATTCAAACTGATCCTAACTTCAACTTTTCGAAAAAACATTGTGGCCACCTGACAAGTTTTCTACGTTTCAATTTGTAGCTAGTAGATTGGATATGCGAGAGTGAGATCAAATATTGTTGCTAGGCCTGAATTAGACAAAGCAACAAAAGTTTTTGATCTTTATATTTTTCCGCTAAGCTGAACAAATGAAATTATCTGTGGCTCGTAGTCCGTAAACATCCGTTTTCCTCTTAGTTTTACTTATGCATTTTGATTGTTCGTAAGAATCTCGCTTTGTGTGTAAAGTCTGTTAACGAGATATCTAATAGTATAATAGTTAAGACTAAAAGTGAGGAATATTTTATTTTTATTTGTTTCAATTTTTTGAATTTTTTTGACTCTTCAAACTTTGTCAGAGAATTAGCTGGGATTTTAAAACTCAAGTAACTTGTTTTGAAAACACGCTTATCAAAAAAGATAAAGAATGTTGTAAAACTAATAACCCAATTTATCCATGAGATTCCAAGACTTGATTTATATATTTTGGCGATATATGTTATTCTGCCTTTGAGGTTTCTTCATTTTTGATAATGCGTGAATGTTTCTCAAGTGAAAATTTTTCATGCCGCTAGTTTGTCGGCAGTAGTAATATAGAGCATTGGTTGGACTCGCTTGCTTGGCAGATTTTGGCAAATCCAAGGTATTTCTATTTCAGCATTAATTCGAAAAGTCTCGAGACACATTTCATATATGGATACCTTGGCATGAATTTTATCTGTAATATGGAGAATGTTTCAGAATGAAACACACAAGGAACATTGTGTTTCTACCAAAACGGAAACTAATGTTGATGAAAAATATAATTTTAAGATAGTTATTTATTTATGGGATCTCAAAGAATTATGTCAATATTTCAAGTGTCCCCATTTGAGATTAATGAAAAGGTTTTGTTTGTTTTTGAAACAATGTTTTTTGTGTCGAACTTTCTCGCAGAAACTGAGCAAATTAAGAAGAATGTATAAAAATAGATCGTTTCCAAGGACCTAGACTATTTGAATGAACGCTAAGATGGAACATGATAACTATAGAGACAGGAACTTTAGACGAATAAACTTGTTCGTTTTTTTTCGTCGTTTTTACCTTTATTTGACCCGAAATGTTCTTTCGTATAACTCGGATTTTATTCGTCTTTTCATCTAATCGGGCAATCCATCGTCTTTTTCATCTAATCAGGCAATTTTATTCGTCTAGTTTTCATCAAATCGGGCAAATTTATTCGTCTGTTCTCGTCTAATTGGCCAAAAATTTGGATTTTCTTGGATTTCAAGCACTTTAGGCGTTGTTTCCAATTTTTGAAGCAAATAATAACTTTGAAGAAAGTTCAACTCCAAAGCTTTTGGCAAAATAACAACTTGATTGTCAGTTGCGGTTTTGCACAAACAAAATACAATCCACACTTATGAATTAACTTGTACTCGTAATGTTGCCTGACAGACACAGAAAGAAAATGTTACTTTTGGGTTGAAAAAGCTTTGTGGTCATGAAAACAATTAATGTATTTGCTATGATTTTAAATCTTAGCTCTACTTAAAACGCTCCTGAAAGAGGCATTTTTGAACTCTTGGTTTTTATTTGACATAAAATTCTTGCGCATTACATACTTCCTTTTTTAAATTTTCTAGATTTTGCCGATACGAGAACTAAATTTGTCTTCTTTCAGATAAGTCAGTTTCATTCGCTTTTTTGGTAAACTGGTTCGATTTTGTTCGTCGTATACAGGGTCGGCGGCCCAAGTGTAGACCCCTTAGGGCCATTATAAGTTTTGTAGTTTGTGATAGATTTTTTCAAATTTTCAGTCAAAGAATCCCAATGTTTCGAGGAATAGAAGTTGTGTTATACACATTCCTGTTGAAGCCCTTGGGCATGGGTGAGATCATAACATCAATGAAGTAATTGGGACAGTTGGCAGTGTCTTGCATTTGTCCCTCAAGGAGAGAAAGGCAGAATTTTGGGTTGGAATGGACTCTTTGATATCCCAGCATGTCTCACTTTTGAGGATTTACCAAGCAAACAAATCTATGAGCCTCAATTAGATCTGAAACAGACGCTGGTTATGTACTAAAAATGCCAAAATCTACACTTGGACCGCCGACCCTGTAAGTTAGCTTTTTTTCTGTTTTTTCGTCTTATTGGCACTTTCATTTGTCATGTTTCACTTAATTGGTCAATTTTATTCGTCTTTTTTGTTTAATTTAACAGGTTTATCCGTCTAAACTTTCTGTCACTCTCAAACAAAAATGTATCTGTCTCTTGGACGTTAAAATTTGTGCTCATTTGTGTGATAAGTCATCTGCAAGCCTTCGTAGATATGTTTGAAACAAATCACTCGCTCATTTTACTACGAGACAAGGAAGATGGCCCCAGCGGAAAGAAAAAAAAAGTTGTCCCAAACCTGGGCCTGACTAATCCAGTTGGAAGGATCCCCTTTGTACAATCTGCTGCTTCATTTTCGTTGGTTTCTAACTTATGTTTTTTTATATATGAGAGGCTAATAATTGAGCAATGATTCAGTCTCCATGCAATTTAACAAGACATGTTTTGGACAATAATTGCAAGTATGTGCACCCTTATGTCTGAAAATATAAATCAAAAAAATTGAAGGCCTTGGTGTATAATAACATTATCTTTATGTGATTACATATGGTTCGTGAACGATTGCATAAGAGCAAACAACATTTGATAATAAATGTGAACTTCTTTGATAAAACTAAATAAAGTCTGGTTGCAATTACAAAACGATTAAGAATGTGAACGAAGATTGCTTGGGTTGGAATGAAACTAAGAAATGGAATGTCGTAAATGGGTGTTTGCCAACATTGGGAATTTAGTATTAATAAGCAATATCAGCACCATGAAGGATGTAAATTAACTATAAACCACCAAAGAGCAAACCTCTTCCCAGCATATTCGAACTTTACAGCAAAATCAACATGTTTCACACAACCCTAGGTCCAAATTTGCTTGTGTCTCCCAGTGGTTTACTTAAATTCACGCAATTGGCCTTATAAGTTACTGACGTGTTTTGAGTTGGCATAACTGTTATTTCAGATTCGGAATTAATTCCTCCGGCCCATCGAAAAGTTTGTATCAAGTAAGCTTTTTGACTCAAAACCCTGAATGAGGAGGAACATGGAAACACTACTAAAAATTGAATTCAAACTAAAAAAAAATGAAATTCATTACTACAAATCCAAATCAATGTTTCTTTTGGTGACTGAGTTTGTCGGAAGTTTGTTTTGTTTTTTGGAAAGTGTGACTTTAAATTTTCTGAATTTAGAAGTTTTTAAGATCATGAAAACATGTAGTTTTCATGATTGAATGTGATTGAAAAGTTTCATACAAATGCAGGTTTTCAATTTTTTTTTTGAAGTATCCCAATTGCAAATTTTATACTTCCAATCAAACTGTTAAATTTCCACATTTTTCCAATTGCTTCAAAGACCATCTTTATTTCACATGATTTCTTGTGATTTTCGGGATCAAAGTTTTCGCTTTTTTTCCTCGAACTCGAAAAGCCCCAAAAAGGCTTAAGGCGCAAAAGCAAATAAAGCTGAATTAATGAACAAATGAAAAGAGAAATGATACGAGGTTCAGATGTAGATTTTTGAAGTTCCGTTGAATTTCTGCAGGATCTCTCAAAGGTTTGACTTACAGAGAACAAAAAATACAAGGAGATATTTAATTGCATCTTGACTCTTAAGAATGAATCAAGACTTTTCATAATTCTTTGAAAGTGTCATTTTCTTGGTTTGAGATTGTACTGGCATCAACTAACTCAGTTTTTCACTTGACAATTTTTTTTACATACATACATACATTCAGTACCTCTAAATGAACTTATTCAATAGCATTGGCTCTTTGAACAACATAGAACTTTGAATAAAATATTTCGAGCAAATAAAAACGAAATGGGATTGTACAACCATTAAACATACATGTTATAGGCCTTTCTACTAAACAGAGAGGCAAACAAAATAAAATATGTCCAATCATCAAACCCTTTGTGCAAAACTCGTTTACTTAAAAAGTGCACTTTTTTTACAAGGTGAAGTTTTACGACGAAGTTTTAAAAGATATTCAACGTGTATTTTGTAAAACCTGGGACCTTTGTTTTGCCTGGTTGTTCAAATAATGTTAAAGTTTTAACACTACATCCACGCCCATGTGAACATAGTGCCTAGATGTTGAGACTCAACATGAAACAAATGTTCCCTTGTGGTTCTTTAGTACTTGGACGATACGGTGCGGGCTCGCAAGTTACGGACCACTTCAACTCCACAATGTATGTTGAACTGGCGAGCCTTCATATCGCCGCCTCTTTCAGGATTTTATTACTAATCTTCCCTTGGTGGAGTAATCTATGGACAGTACCCGCATCGCACGCTTCTTGCCTTCTTCACAATACTTGCTTGAAGTGAGAAAGGCGGGCATGGTGCAGATCTGCCTAAGGTCTAGATTGTCCAGAGGGGGAGAAAAAAGTCAACATTGGAATCCAAAACGGCATGAGGTTGGCCCGTTGGCGTGCAATGAGCTCGGCAGCGCTGGTGAACAAGCGGGCGTTGAACGACTTCCTGAGCTTGCAAAGATAAGGGCTTCCTCAGTTGGGCACATTCTCTGAGTGCTTTTTGCTGCTGACAGTTCAAGTTTTACGGCGCCCGCACAGACCGACCAGAGAAGTAAGGGAAGCCCTGTTCCCCTGGCTCCTCTAGTCCGCCTCTCTCTTTTCTTCACGACTTACTTATTCTTCTTTCTGCTTCGAGTTTGGATTCAGACGAGCAGCACAGGGAGAACAGTGTACAGTGTGTGCATGTAGTGGTGTCAGCTACCAGCAGAATAAGCTTGTTTTCAGGCATGGGGCGGTCTGTGGGGTGTGTTCGGGATGAACTCTGGAGTGGGAACAGGTTTTAGAAGGCGTTTCCAGGACCTTTAGTCATAACTTTACCTGATTTTTGTGGAGATATTGGTCCCTTGATTCACCCTGAGCTTTCTGCTTCTCTCTTGTGTTGAAAACCCTCATTAAATCCCAGACGTCTGCTGTCCAGTGTTCTCCTCAAAGTTGGAGCTCACATGAAAAGACCACCAATTGAAGGTGGCCAGAGTTCACAAAACCAGTAATCTGCCAAGTGCATGAATCTTTGTGATTGTGGGGAATTTTCTTGTTTCCTATGAGTAATCGAGCCGTGATTCTGCTGCTTGATACTTGCGTGATCTTCAGGGTGAAAGTCGTTGTACTCTTGTTCAGTTCACCTACATCATGCCTGTGGCTGCGAGTCCCAAACCTGTGAGACACGCATCCGGAAGTGCCAGTGCCATTAGCGAGGCGGGAAATCCTCGAAAACGGCCTCATCCATCGTCGTCTACCTCCACTACGGTGTCTACCCAAGTGGGTGGGGCTGTGAGGAGGAACTCACCCGTCCAATGGCCCAACCTCTATCCTGCTGGTCAGACCAATGAGCATCCAAGACTTCTTCATCAAAACCGTCCTCGATCTCGATACTCTTCGGTAAGGACCGAATTCTTCATTTGGTCAGGAACCTAAACTCAGTCCTTGAATAATGTTTGGTTTAGGGGTCAAACATGGAAAGAAGTAGATGCAATGATAAGGCTAAAGAATGTCGGAATTCTGATATGTTTTCCTCACGGAACAAGGTTTTACACATGAAATTGATCCGTTTTAGTGCGGATGAATGTAATGTTTGGCAAGAGGGAAATGCTTCCTTTTGACTTGCCAATCAAGATGTGCCCATTTTGAATCGTCGTAATAAGCGCGCCATGGCCTTTGTATCTCGATCGTGAATGTCCATGTGGCGCCATCATCTTCTTGAATTCAAAGCTACGAAATAATTGGCTTCTCACATCGTAGTTCCTTGAGCTAAAAGCGGTCCAACAGTGATTCATAAAAGAGCATAAGATTAGGTTAAGCAGGGCAGTAATGAAAAAAATGAATGACACACTGACTAGTACTTTTAGTTAAACAAGAGCTTGAGTTTGGTGTTTCAAGTTAAAACAAAGCCCCTAGTATCGCTTCTGAACAACAATTTTGATTTTTTTTCTTCGATATGATGTCGCTGTTGACAGGGTTATTGCCCTCGCTCTGGTTTACGATGGTTGAGGGTGAAGAAGTGCCAGTCGAATCAAACAATTAGACCATACCTCTTCAGTAGTCGATCGTGCTTTGCGTTGTCGAGGGTGCCAAGAGGTTTGAGCTTAACGCCAGACAGCAGGGACAATCGGTTTCAATTGGACCCATAAAGCGCCCGAAACCAAGTTTTTTGGGTACCAAAATTCAGGTCATACCGTAGACTCTGGCATCAATGAACAAAATCGTTCTTTGGGATTGAATTTCGGAACATGAGGTGGTGTGGAACTTTGCTCATAATGGACTCAGTCAAGCTAGGTGAGGGAACGAACGGTTCATTTTTATGATGAGCCGTCGTTTTGCCCAAAAGCCCGAGAGGTCTTTTTGGAAATGAAGTTCTGCTTTGAAGCGCTCCAAAGCCTCCAATACAGGTGCAGCAACAGCTGGGGTATTTACCTCAAAGCTTATTACTGCTCTTCGCTGTTCTATGGCAAAATGGCCATTCTGCACTACCCACCAACAACACTCGTTGAGCTTCTCAAGCTCTCCTCTTTCGGCCCACACTGGTCCTCCTCCTTGCTCACGGTAGTACTAGATTATGATTGGGTTTCAAAAAATGTTTTCATCTTCGTTTCCTGCCATGGACTGGCGCAGATCCCTGGCCGAGATACGAAATTAAAGAAGACTGGGGCTCCACACCTAAGCTACAAATTAAAGAGATCCTTCAATATTCATGAATGGATCCTGAAACAAAAGATGAGCCCCGAGTTCAATGCACCTTTTGGGTTCACGTCGTTGTTATGAAGAGCTTCGGCCGGATGGGGCGATTGTCGGTCCGGACTTTAATACAATAATTATGATGATAGTTTAGAGGAAATTCCATTTGGCTTCAAAGAACAGACAATACCTCATGGAATGGATTTATGCGGAGGTCCGATTCCTCGAAGGAATGCACTTGCAATATGAAACTACCCCCTGCAATGGCGTTGGATGACCGAGTAGACATGGCAAGGAGTTGGGTTAAGATAGCGTATAAGTCTTAATGTTACAACGCGTTAAAACCTCGCACAAGGCAAGAATCTTGTGGTCGATTGATTTTGCAAGGCAATTTAGTGGCCGCTATTTGCACAAATCTCGCGAGAAGAGAGACGAAAGAGGACAAAAAACGACGTTGAAAATACCACCTCGAACGAACCGAAAACTTCAACAATCACGTCTTCCCCTCTTGTGATTTGGTCAGTGTTTCCCCGAAGACAGACTCTTACAATATCGGATAGGAACTCTTGACCCAAACATCATGGACGACTAGTGCTTCTCTGGATTTGCTAAAATTAGTGTTGTGCCTTCAACACGCATGTGTGTCTTCTGCCACATAGAGGTGGGATGTGAGTCATGGAAACAACCTCTAAGTTTAGATGGTTCTGCTCAATGGGCACGAACTCACACACATTTCATCATCACAGCTTACATTGTTGTGGATGGATGTGCTTGTGTACGGGTTGGAAGCTGTCATGCATGGTGACTTTCAGTCAGGGAGGAGCAAGCAGCAGCTTCTCAAAGATACGGGAACAAATGAGCTGCCTCCGCTCCCCTCGTAACAGCTGAGCATCAGATCAGGGGTTGTTGTACTCCCGTGTCTCTCTCTCCCCTCTCTCGAGCTCCTTGTTCAATTCAGGAATGACTGAGAAGGCGGAGGTTGGTGGAAGTAGTGGTAAATGTACGTCTGGTTTCCAGCTGCTTCTCCTGTGGAGTTCGTCTTGTCTCATACTGCCTTTGTATCGGGTGCGCCAAGAAGTGTAGGAGCCAAAACCACGGACTTCCTGGATCTCAAGAAGTGTTTTGGAAGGGGCATCCCTCGGCTCATTTCGAATAGTGTTCGATGCTATTTGGGCCGTTTTCCAAAACTGAATTGTACCACATGGACGGGAGATGACTGTCAAGTCATGCTTGAGGGGATTGGTTTACGTTTTTTCAGAAATCCCTAACATTTGGAATCGATCGGCATCCCTGACCTATCTCTGTCGCTACCTGAAGCAGGAGTTTCATTTTACCTTGAATCTCTAGTCTCTGACTCCAGCTTGTCCAAAGTTGAAGGCCGGACATTTGTTGGAGATGGTTCAATGCTGCTGAAGCTACTGACTTGGCTGTGGCTGGTTTTGGTTGTTGTTTTTAGGCGTGCTGTCAATGCATGGTTGACTGCAATACTGGTTCCAATTGTAGCACATACGTACGTACATTGTTGTGTTGTTGAAGCTTGGGAAGATGCCTTGTCTACACTCATTATCTTGATATCAACCATGCCTTTGGAAGCATGGACTCGATTGAAGCTACAAAATAAATCTTAGTAGAAGTAAAGCCCTTGCGAAATGATTATTGTTCACACTTTTTGTTCAGTAATCCCAAGCCTTATGTAACAAAGGGCCAGTTCCAAAGGTTTTATTTCTAAATAGACTTGATGTCCTGATAAGTCGTGGAAATGTTACCACATGTTGCTTCAAGCGTGCTTCCTTCATGGAGAGACATTCGAGAAATAGAATATCTAAATGAGATCACTTCCAATCTAAGAATGAATTTGGTCTTGTGTTTTGTCCCTTTGATCACCGATGTTATACTCTCTTGTGGCAAAGCTAGCCGACAAAATTTCAAATTATAATAGAACATAAATAAACCCATTTTAATGGCAATTCATTTGTGTGTGAAGTTATCAATAATTATCTTTTTGATCACTTTGAAGCAATCATTAAAAAGCCAGTTTCCAAAAACCGTGAGATCGAAGGCATTTCTACGAATTATTTGGAAAGTTACATTCTACCTTATCAATATCCAGTTTAAGATCAGTGACCGAATTCGAGTTTCCGAAGATCGTCCATGGATTTGAAATCAGGCGCTGGAATTGAATACCAAAAATGGGTCTGGTTGGTCTCTTCCACGTTGATTTTGAAGCTCAAATGCAAAACAAAACTCGATTGCCAAATAACTGTTCCTTCCTTCTGTGCAAGTTGTTCTTTGCCTTCCTTGATGTGATTAGACTTCGGGGGCATCCTGTTGTTTGTTAACGTTGAACTGTTGTTGTCCTCGAACTCGATCAATAAAGCGAATTTTATGGAAAGCAATGCAAGAAACGTAATCCGAGGTTGCCATTAACTAGCTAGCACATGGAGCTGACTCAGGGCGTTCCCATCAAATTAGCCGAGTCATCATGATGGCCAGCATTTGCCGTCGATGCGGGTGTTGCTTGAAAAAGATTGTCATCCTCCAGGCCTCCAACGAGTGTTCCTGTTGTTGTAGGTCTTTGCACATTATGTAGGTACATGCATAGGCCAAGTGAATGTGCTCTACGATCAGGCCTGGGCGAGAGGATTGAGATTTTGTTCAAGGCCTCGCAACGAGGAAGCGACCAAACCTAACTGTTCAGATTGTACCGTGCAAAACAAGGTACATTGTACCCTGGCTGCGATATTTCAGGACATGTTACATTAGAGCAACAGTTTCGAAAGGAAAATTAAAATTCTGTCCGTCGGTAATGTGTCTAGCGAAAACTGAGGGTTTTTAATAAAAGTACCTAGGGCCCAAGTTAGCCGTAAAAAGTTGCTTGAGCGGTTTAAAATTTCAAAGGACTTGGCACAAAAAGTTCAAATTTGGCTTTTCACAGTTTATGGAGCATGTAGTCATATGTAGTATCTAGTATGCTGCTTTACGAGTTCTAGCGATAGGAGGGCGGGCAGAAAAAAGAGATCCTTTTCAACTAGTACATTGAGAAAAGTGGAATGACAGCAGCGCGCTTTTTTGGAAATATCGTTAACGGTCGTCGTATCGTCCCTGTTGCCATTAGCTGTCCTGGCATGTAAAGCCGAGATCTAGAGCTCTTGTAGCACAAAGCATGTGTAGTACGTACGTATATGCCGGGCAAAAAGAGAGGGACTTCCTCATGGTTCACAGTTCGAGTCCTTGGAGTCCTTGTCCTCTGCTCAGCTGTTCCCCTCCTCGTGATGTGTGTGAAAATTCTTTTGTGCGAGCTTTGAATCACAACTGTCCATGGCAGACGGGCAGATGGGTAACTAAGGGGTACGTGATGGGAAAATTTGTAGCCCGATGTGATAATGGATGAAAGGACAGGCGGCAACAGGGACCGCCAAGGACTATGCTCTAAAGAAAGAAGATAACTCCTATTTTACAACTAAAACACATTGTCGATTGTATATTCGGTTTATATAATGTTTTAAATTTTCCTTACCAAGTGTTTATTATTATTACAGAGATGCAGTCCCCCATCTTTGGTCTTGAGTCTGTCCCCGGGACTTGGGCCAGATGGTTTGCCTTCGCCTGGGAATTTCCCGGCCGGCGCCAGTGGTGGCGCATCTGGAGCATTGGGCTATGCTTCCCAATCCAATAGTGGACTCCATCCTCATCATCCTCATCACCACCATCACCCTCATCTCATGGGAGCTTCAGGACACCATCACCATCATCCGACCACGATGAGCCGCGCATCCCCAAATGATTTGCTCAGTTTCGCTATGAGCGCCACCACAGGTACGTTCCACTCGTATAAATCGGATTGAATTTCATTTCTCATTTGTCAGCTTTTGTGTTACCGGTTGTTTGGTGGGTGTTTAGCGGCCCACGTACAAAAATACTCGCTCGTCTCAATCGAAGAGTTGTTGGTGTCAGTGGTAGCTGTGCGATTTCAATACTCGCCCACATTGGCAACAATTCTTTTGTCTCGGGTCCGTCGTGCAAAAATAAAACATCCACTGATTACCTGACTTGATGGGTAACGTTGGTTGGTTTCATTAATATCGATTCATTTCAATGGGATTGTAGCATGGAAAATGAAAATGTTTAGTGATTTGAACGAGATCATATCACTGTTTTGTGTAATACATTCATGCTTATGGCAAGAATGAAACAGATGGTTGGAGCGTGGTTCCAATGAAAACTTGCTCTTTAAGCTGCTGCGATTTTCGTTTGAACTACTCGAGACCTTTTTCTCCTTTCCCCCTCATTCGGGGTGAAAGTTGCCTTGACGGGAAAATACTGATGAAAGTTCAACCGAAAAGTCACGCTGCTTTAAACTTTCATCCAATCATCAACTGACCACAAAAAGTTCTGAATGGCCATGAATTACGGATTGCTGGAAACAATAGCTTAATAATAACAAATGATGAAATCTTATTGAACGAATTATTTTATACTAACCTAATTTTAAACGAATAATCAACTTCTTTTTGTAGAGTTTTCTGGTCTACTTTCACCTCGGCTAAGACGAACTTCACTCCATGAAGAGGATGTGGACATCAAGCCAGACATCAAGGTAGGAAAACATTGTACCCTTGGAATTCCCGTTTTCACATTTGCTTCTCCTTTAATATTGTTCATCATTATTATGTTCGTTTACTTTCCTGCTTATTTTTTAAGCACTCACCATGTTCAGTTTTCTATCCTCTTAAGGGAAATGCTAATACATGTTGGAACGCATTTGTTCTTGACGAATCTGATTGATGAAAATAAACCCTTTGATGACATGACTAAACACGCACGTTTCTGGTAATTTCGAAACGATGTTTTCCCTGAATTTACTAAAAACATCTTAAATTGTTTTCGTTCACTCAACGCTACCTGAAATTATAACAGAAAAAGAAAGATACACTGTATTAAAAAACAAAGCATTTTAGATTAAGTTCAGCACTGGCATTTCGGCGTTCATGTTATATCATACAAGATGACAGAACCAAATCGATAAAGAGCAGCTGAAGGCATCAGGAAATATTTTGATTAAAAAAACTCGCCATTGATGGTCGCACTTTTCCTTTAATCGAGGGAAGTGTTTCCACTGAACTTTCAGAGAATCTTCAAAATTAAGAAAGATAGAAAAAATTGCCAAAAGGGAGCGCACAAACTAGGGAAATAAACTGACCGTAAAGGTCTTGTCCAATAACAGAAATGTTTCGTCATTGACTTAAATTTGACATATTTGAGGATATTCAACAAAGGTGGCACCTTTTGATCATATTTATTTGTGGAAATGCGCATGTTTGGTTGGTTTCTTCTCACTTGTCTACGGATCCATCACTGAGGAGGAAATTTGCCTTTACTGGAAATTTCAATGCTCTATGATGTTGCACTTCACAAAGCAAAGACCGCCCAAAACTGTTTTTAAACGAAGTTGCAATAGTTTTGGGACCAAAGGAAAGACAAACACTCTCAAACGGAACATTTGCATGTAATGATTTCAGAACGTACGAAGAAAAAAGTCAACGGAATGGACTCAATTTCTGCATCTACGTAACTCTACAAAACATCTATGAAAAGAATGAAGCTCAAAAGCTTATTGTTTTGAAGGCGCATTTGAAGTCAGAAAGCTGTGTAGCAGAAAGACGAATAAAACCATCCCAAATAGGCAAAATGCATGGTAATTTTGAACAACATAAACCTGGTAATTACTGTTTTTGAAGAAAATTTCCCTGACTTCTCAAATTTTTATGTATTCTTTTGTATTCTGGATCAGATAAACCAAAAAAGCAACTTTTTATGATATTGTCTTCTTTTATTGAAATTAACCTTTTTATATCGCAGAGGGAACTAGAGTCACCCACGCCCAAGCGTCAACGCCTTTCCCCACCGACTTTGGAAATGTTGGACCAATTGCACCAGCATTGCGTCTCCCCGCCCATCATTATGCGACGAGGGAATCGCCACCCATTCTGGCATTCGCCTCAAGAGCAAAGGTGCCACACTCCGAACCAAGGCCGTGGAAACGGTTCCCGACGATCTCCAACCCACAATCCGATTCGTCGAAGTCCTCCTCAATTGAGACGAAGCATGAGACAACGAGAAAGAAGTGGATGTGATCATCGAGACGTAAGTTTTTTTCTGTGTTACTTTGAAGTTATATTTGAACTCAGATCTTCTCAAATCAGAAGCCGTGGTTGTGAAAGACGATGATAAGATGGATGCAGCATCCCCATCTGACTAATTTGGAAACACCTCTTTAATGAATAGCATATGGAAAGTTTCAAGAATTATTGGTTCAAACAAAACACCACGCTCTTCACTTAATTAAATAAGTTTAGCGCTGAATACAAATGTCAATAGAAAGTTATCCCTCGCATGTCTAGTGGAATTCTTGGCTCATCAAGTCATCATGGGATTCGATTCTTTGTTCCTCGGCTCCACTTCTCGGAACACGCTGAATTGAACCCTAGTAGTCTCTTAGAGCTTCCAACAATTCCGCTCCTGCTACTACCTTAATGACAACAACATTAACAACTCAACTGTGCTATTCTAGAATTAATACGGCTCCTTGGTTTATCCTGACAATATACTTTTTAGTCATTGGAGGGGAACACGAGGATTTTCGGATATTCTTCCCCCTAGGAAAGCTCCTACAGAGTTTGTTTCCTTTCGTTTCCCTCACCCTCGTTCCTCGTTTCTAAGCTTTCTTGTCCCCAGTCATGTTGGCAATCCCAGGAAACGGCTTTCGCCCCTCTCCTAGTCCTCCTTCAAAGTTCTCAAAGAAGCTATGAAGTGGGGAAACCATCCCTCAAGGGGTCCAAGTTCCACCCCTGGTCCCAAACTCCCTATATACTCCCTCTTAGTCAGGGGCTTTTGAACTTGTACTTTCAGGGTTACCGAAAGTAGAGAATTCTAGAAATAATAAGGACTGGATATTCTGTTGATCCGATGAACAAGGTTCAAAATACATTGCTATCGCAAATTCACATCATTGCGCTCTGTGCTGGCGACACAAGAAAATTTATGACAAATCGGTTTTATCCATTTCTCGATTAAGCCTCTTGTGTGGCAATTTTTGGCAATCCTATCCGCAGACTTGGCTCAAAGTCTGGTTTCCAATTCGTTCCATTGGCTCGTGAATCCGCAAATAAGACTTTGCGGAAGAAGGGACATTTCCTGGGGGCTTGGATGCTTCTTTAGTCTAGGTGTCCAAAGGGAAGCAAGTCTAAAGAATCTAATTTCAACCGTGAGGGTGATTCTAATCGCGAAACCTCTCGTGTGTGCCTAATGGTTGTTTCGTTCCATCTCCAATATGAAATGTCTGTTACATTGGGTTACTGAATCATTCACAAGCTTGCAACCTACGTTGAATATCTATGAAACAAAGAACTAAAACTGAGATGGACTAGTTCACAGGTCTCACAAAAAGAGCATGGCAACAAAACCGAGTGCAGAGTGCTTTTTTTCGTTTGCCTCCGCGTGTAGAAAGCCAAGTCTTTTTTATTCTGGCTCAACTTTGCCTTGGAAAAAGACCTGAAGTCTTGAAGTAAGACGAGGAAGAAGAAAAAGCCGGCTTTCCCTAATTTCCGTGCGGCCATCAATGGTCCCGAGGTCTGCTAGAAGTTGAAACCTAGCACAAATTTCCTGTTCTTCAATTTAGATCAAGCTAAAGCTGATTTCCGATTTTCTAGGGGATGCACTTGCGGCTTCAAATCATATTAAATACTACAATAGAGGACACGTTTTCACGCGAGGCAAGCTCTCGGATGTGTCATCGCCTCCTCTCAGATTTTCATCGCAAAGCCCAGATCCTTTGGAACAGTCGTTCCGAAGGCCTCCTACCATAGATTATATAGAGCCCCCTGTTCCACTGCAAAACCGTACCAAAAGAGAGAATATAGTCGATAGTAGTAAGTAGTAGGGCAAAAGAAGAACGCTTTAGTAGTGTTAGTGGAAATAGTGCTGGAAGTAGTGTGGAAAGTCCGTCGATGTCTTTCCTCTTCCTCCCTCCCACGACAACCGCCAAGGCCCGCCAAGGCACAACTCCATAGGCTACTTCCCCACATGAGGGAGCCGACGATTCTGGAGCCAGAGAGCTCCTCCAAGTTCACCACAGTGTGCCTGCTTCAGTGGTCCAAAGACTCGTTGAGTAACGGCGCCAATAACACACGACGCACCTCCGTCCTCGGTTCTCGGCTGCCAAGAAGGCAAGCAACAGAGATCTTTTGGTGAATCGAGCGTTCTACTCTTCTGCTATCAAGGAATTCTGGCTGGTGCTTAAACCAGAAGAGAACTCTGGAGGGCGAACAGAGGCTGTGGAACAATAGGGAGCTGGGACCAGGAAAGCTTGGAAATATTTTTTGTGGCTCAGGCATTTTCTTCCCCATGGAGAATGTCTGTTGTGCCTTTGTGTTATCTCTGAATGGGTTACACAAGTCTTGGTGAAACAAAGGTTTTGGTCAGATTTTGGAAATTGTGTTGTACCAAACCAGGGGGAGTGTTCCACGTTCAATGTGTTGCTAATAACAGTCTCGATTGGTTAAGGGTGTTCTTGTGATCAAGCTCAATCAACATGCTACTTTGTGTCAATATCCCAGTACCTGTAAGTTCCAAGTTCCATTCTAGGAATCTAACGGTGGAACCGTGATTGCAAGTGCTAGAGCAATTTATATTGAATTGCCAATGTCTCCTTTTTTCTAGGTATCTTTGCCCCCATTCTCTGTGGGAAATCACCCTAATCATGGGCTCACGCCCCATCCCACACAGATTTCCCATTTGGGAACCACCCATCTTCTTCCGAACCATTCGAACAATGGAAACCGACAATTCAACCCGCTTCAATGTCACCAGTTCCCACAAGCAGCATTTATGTCCGCCGCTGGAGCCTCGGCTTCGGCCACACTCTCTACATCAGGCCCACCAATATCCATGGGGCCGAACATGAGCTCACGGATCTCTGGCAATGGGCGTGGACACTCGATCTCTGGTCCGCCGCCATCCGGTGGCTTTCACAACCAGAGTGTTTTCAACACGGCCTCCTCTAACCCTTTTGTGGGCTCCCATCATCCGTGTGGCTACCCCATGGGGACCAATGCGCCACCGGCCCATCCCGCAAGTAACCCTTTCCCTCCTTTTGGCTCGGCACCGATGCAGCATAACCAATCTAATCGGCCTTTGCCCAACCGACATTTCGTACCCACATCCAACGTGAATGATATCTTTCACCATGAGCATATGGCTCGAACGATGCAACACCACCACTCTGCCATGCAGCAGCAATTTTCCAACCACGCCTCCTCATTCCTCTCATCTCAACAGCACATGCCCATGGCTCACCCTCTCATGGTGGACGGAAACGGTCGAAGCCACCTGTTGGATCCACGAGCCAACGGCCGACCTCGAAACGGTCACCCAAGCCAGCGGCGAATGGGCGGATTGCCGCGAAGGTGGCGCAATAATCCGCCTTCGAATCAAGCCCCACCCACTGTTAGTCAAGGTGTTTCCATGGCTGCCCCTCCCCCTCCCACACCTGGTGCTCTCGGCCCTGTTTCGATGTCGGCTTCCTCAAACCCCACCGGATTTCCGGCTGGTCCAGCTTCGATGTCCCATCCGTACCACCCTGGCTTTTTGCTTCACGTCTTGGCGATGCTCTCAAACACGCCCCTTCAACAAACCTTTGCGGGCACAGGGGACGTGAACGAACCTGAGAACTATGAGGCTCTTCTAAATCTGGCCGAACGACTTGGTGAGGTGAAGCCCAAAGGACTCGCGAAAGGAGACATTGAACAGCTGCCTTCGTACAGGTAATTTTGACGCTAATCCAATTAAGGATAATATGCAAGTCCTTTCAAAAGCTGGTTGATATATCTTGTTATGCGCTATGTTAGGATCAAAGAAGACTATTTACATCTTAGATGGTACTACGCACTTGCTCCTTTGTACTCCTATTAGAGACTTAATGAGGAAGAACATTGGTCTTTTAGGTATCCTGGAGACAGCTCAGAGAATGACCAAACCACCTGCGTCGTTTGCATGTGCGACTTCGAAGTGCGACAAACTCTCCGTGTGCTGCCTTGCAGTCACGAGTTCCATTCCAAATGTGTGGACAAGTGGCTAAAGGTAAGAATTTGTAGATATGCGGAAAAAGATAAAATGTCTGTTATACACCAAAGAAGCTTGCAAACGAAGCAATTCAAGAGGAAAATAAATCACTTCAATATTAAGCTTTTATCACTTTGATGAATGTTCAAGTTCTTGAAAGTAAATAACAGTTCAGTTTGGAATGTAATAGCAAATATGTGGCTTGTTTTCAGACAAACCGCACTTGTCCAATTTGCCGTGGAGATGCGGCCAACTTCTTCAACAGTGGAATGTCCGTGGAATAGCTCACCGGTCCTCCTCATTGCATATCATCATCGATCCTCGGGGCCATGATGATCTAGTCGTTGACCAAGCCGATTATTCCCCTAACATTCGCTTTTCGCTCTACTTCGTCCCCTTTCCCTCAGTAAAAACCGCCCCCACAACAAACACTGCGTGTAACATTGCAAATCTGCGTGAAAATTCCATTCATTTTTAAACCTCCCACTCGATCTCTGTTCTTTATTTGTCCGAGACAACAACGCTCTCTCTCTCTCATTTTATCAAAATGCAAATCCTTCCGTAATTATTTACCTCTTGAGCAGCCCTCTCACCTCCATTAACCATGGTTTCGATTTTTCATGGGCATTACTACGCTGGTGACCATATTGAGTATCGAACCAGGTTTTCGTTGTCCTCGAACTAAAACGGGATTGTACAAAAAAGGGCACTTATAAAGATTGGCTAATTGCCTTTGCTTTCCCTCTTCCGTTCTCTGTGTTAGAACATTGAAATGAATTATTACAGCACTCTTGCTCTATATTTTCTCCAAATTAAATTCATTATTATTAACATGATTACACCGCTTCTATTATCGATTCGTACGGCAAACACGTAAATGCTGAAGCTTGAGCTCAATCGTTCTCATTTGTAATATGGTTTAGTAAAATTGACTTTGTTTTCTTGATCAAAGTGTGACGCCGACGAAGATCGCTTCCGAGCTCTCACTCTCTTCGTTCGTATTGTTACAGTTCATGGCTTACATACATTCAAACACAAAATACACGTCTAGCTAAGAGTTACTTTCCATCCATGTACCTTCCCCCTCTGAAGTGATTCATACTTACCTACTAGAGTTGCTATGATTCATCATCGTTGATAATTCGATTAACCTCGGCTTTTGGTGTGATATTATTAATTACTCCATATGTTTGAGTTGGCTTTCCAGTCGGCTCTCTCACTTTCCACCCTTCCAAGCGGAAACAACATACAAACTCAAACAATGATTTCCAAATCCAATCATGTAAATAGAAACAAGTTTGTTCATGCGTTCTTTGGCCCTCCCCCATAAGTTAGTTCAATTCGATTCGTCCCCTTAAATTACCCTCCCCCTTTCTCTTTGTAGCGTTAATTATTCTGTTTTAAGGGATCAGATGAACCTTCAAATGTATATCATGTTAATTTTGTGCTATTTTTGCTAAATTTATCCAAGATACTCTCCACAAATCCAATCCCGTTGAAGCCATTATGTTTTTCCAAGGGGATCTTTCCAAGAATTTTCCTCCAATTCATCACCCAACCTCTCTCACCTCATGATTTTTTTCCGCGGCATTATCGAACTTTGAACACGCACACGCTTTCGAGTTTTGAAGTTTATTCTCACATATCTTATTGGAATGACCACATTTTCCACACCGGAATAGCTGAAGAAACTTTCAAGCATTTAAAATCAACATGAGATTTGACCAACTTCTTCAAAGTCTGCCGTGAGTTTGACAATTTTTTGCATGAATATCCTACGAGAATGAGGCTTGATATCAGCAACTCTAATAACATTAACAACAAAAAAAAGGCTACCTTTCAAGAGCAATCAACTTCATCATGGTTATCAAACAACATTTAACAAACAACACGCCATAGACTGTTTCGAAAGAGTTCTTACTTCAACTACCTTCAAGTCACCAAAAAATATTCCCCTTTCCTCAAAGTTGCTACCCACCTACCTTCCCACCCATGAATCAATCAGTCTATAGCAAATGGTTCCTTAGAAGCCTGTTTCCCTTTTTGACAAATCTGTACTTATCGTGCCTGTACTAAAGACTTTTAGTGATATATCTCCATTCAAACATTTCCGTTGATCTTGTAATGCAAAGTTGAAAAAGCCCTTGAATAAAAGCAGTCACACTTTCCCCAACTCACCAACAAACCTGCCAATCGCCTACCATCTATAGGTAAATATGTTCAACAACCAAATTTTGAACCCTTTTATGCCAACCAAACCAACACTAGTGAACAACAGTTAATAATTTTTTTTAACACTGAAAGATACCTGTTCCTGGGGTTGGTTTGGAACGATTGCTTTACAAAAGATTGAATTGGTGGCAACCATGAAGTTTTATCTCCATCTTGTCCACTTCACCGTGTTTAGGGGAAAGTTTTTGATTTTTGTTGGTACGTTGTGGGGATTCAAATGTTTTCAATATTGTCATTATCACTTGCAGCTGTATGGATTAAACAATAAAAAACAATCTGTTCAAGATGACTCCAGCGTTTCTTTTTTTCGATCCGAAAATCTGGCTTTGATATTTCCCACTCGTTCCTGGTTTGAGGTTTCGATTCAGATCCTGGTTGCATGCAGCGTATTGCGCTTTACCAAGAATGCAAGGTCTTTTGAGTTGAGAGAGAGATGTTATTTGTTCAAAAAATTAGTCAAATTTCCTGAGGAATCAGTTCGATAGGATATCGTCCTTTTAAATAACTCACCTTGAATACCTATACAAATGTCTGCCACAAGTGTGAAGACCAGGTAGGGTTCGCGTTTTTACGTGATTAACGAACTGTTTTGATTAGATCAGGGGTTCTCAACCTTTTTCCGGGGGATACCCATTTTGGCAAAGGAAATATCCGATTTACCCCCCTATGTAATGACCAATATTACAGCGTTTTTTGGCGTTTTAATGTGACTCGGGTTGCGAGCAGAGGCTTAAGAGCCGCGCGAAATTCAAACGGAGAAAAACAATAAAAATGTCAAAATACGTAAAGAAGAGAAAAACGTGCAATATTGATCGAAAAACCCCAAGTTTTTCCAATTTTTCCGGACACAAATTTACCCAACAGAAAGTCAAATTTACCCAATTTTGGGTAAATACCCATAGGTTGAGAACCCCTGGATTAGATGATCCAAGAACCACTGAATTTCTCTGAACTGAGAAGCTAACGAGAGGAATCATGATCTCCAGAATGAACAGTTCAATTACGTTCTGCTGCGAATGAGAACTTGCCTATGTTGACAAGAATGCGTATTTCAATTTTTAGCTCAATCGAACGTCGGAGACAAAAGTTATGCTCACTCAAAGTTCTGTGCAAATCCTAGCGAAAATGAATGAACTAGCCCTTTTGCGGCAATCGTTTTTTACCACAAAAGGGCAAGTTAACTCAATCTATGCTCTCTTCAGGACATAAGTTCATAAGTTTCAGAAGGCGTAACTTCTCACTCCGGCATTCCCTTTAGCTGAAATTTGAAATACGTAGTCTATTGAATGCGACCCAGGTCTCTTTTGCACCAGAACATAATCGAATTAATCCTATTGGAAATACTAATTATCATCGCTAGCCTCCCATTCCAAAAATTCAATGCTTCTTGGATGATCCATGTGGTTCCAGCCTTAAAAGAAGATCAAATCGAAATTAAACTAAATATATCTTTTCAATAACCCAAAAAATTATCAAAAGCGGGCGAAAAGTGAAAGCATCTATTTTGAGCAATGATGACCTGAGGCTAACTGAAGTGATTTTGATAAAAGAGGTTTATTACTTCTTGGATTCTTGTGAAAATCAGTTTTTATTCTTTGTTTGTATTGCATTTCGTCCGTCGTGTTGGTGACTGAAATATGTATCATAACACCAAGACAAGTATTTGGGGAAATTTTATTTTTATCTTTATGAACATAGATATAATGAAGTATATGAATTGCAATCTTGAGTTGCACAATATCGTTGTTTCAACAATTAAGTGAAATTCCCATCTAATTAAAGCCAACAATCAATTTCGATGGCCCTGTCGATGGTTGTCGTGATTAAATGTGATCTTGATCGACAAGATATTTTTTGTCCAATTGAGGAAGTTATTAAAATGCATATGAAGTGTACCTGATCAGACACATTGATTTCAGGTTCATCCACTCCAATTCCAACATTTAGATTTCCGACTTCTCTCTTCAAGGCCAATGGCATGAAGATGGACACAACAAAATCTCACGCTTTGACGGATCATCCGATTTCTTGGCGTTACCTACGAAACCACACACACATTGGAGATCATAATTCCGAAACAAATATTCAACCTTAATTTTCTTTCTGAAAATACCTAGGTCCTAAATGTGGTTACTTCATCCATCTTCTCACTTGAACACTAAAGAATGTTCAAACAAAAGCCGAATTAATGTCCTTAAATGACCAACAACCATGAACCAACGAAGCTTGTTGGGACGTCCACGCGTACTTTGATCAAAGCTCTCATTGTCAACGAGATTTGCATGCATATGTGGTCGTTCCAATGTTTAACTGATAATTTCACCCTTTAAATGCAAGCAACGCTAAACTCTCCGAGTTGAATTTAAGTCCAAATATATTATTCAAAACGGAAGCTTAATGTTTAAAAGGATTGGAGTTTATTGTGGGAGAATCTAGTGGAAGGAAAAATTTGATCAATGTTCTCGTAGTCACCACCCCCAAGTACTTGTACAGTGGCCTCTTGACTTAGTTGGCATGCAATACATTTGCTGGCTTGAAATGTGAAAAAGTATCAAATATAATTTTTTTTCTCAAAACTTCAAACTTTTTTTACCTTATGGCCAATTTTTAGAGATTTTTTCTAAAAATGAGAATTTTCACGATTTTTAACTTTCAGCTTGTTCTTGCCATGACATTTTAAAACTTTTCATAGGTAACTGGCAATCCTGAGTTATTTGACTGTGGCATCATTTTGTTCCCAAATTTTGTTCTTTACCAACACTTGGCTCTATGGTTCTGTGGCGAAGAAGGCCGATGAGCGGCATTGAGGGCCAAAAGGTTGGCTGGCTGGCTCAAAAGTAAGCCAGCTATGTTGGGGTCACCAGTATGGCGGACTTTGCCATAGTTCCTTCCTGAATCTTTGGAGTTGTATGTAACTTGATTAGTTCAAACAAGTTCATCCAAAGCAAAGTAAATCAGTGGTAAGAACTAATACTGGATGAAAGTGGTATGGTTTCTATTTTGGACATCACTTTTGCTTTTGTTCATTGCCTATTTTTGATGATAGAAGGTGAAATGACACATTTTTGGCCATGGTCAAGGGATCTTCAAACCCTTAGTAATGGTATTTTTCCTCATTGTACCCTCTCTCATTCCTTCAACTTTTTCATGACGTTTTTCAGTGATTAGTGTTCTGTTTGTAAAGTGACAACTTTCTGTCCATAAATGGATTAAAGCCCAGATGTTAGGTGCACTAATTCAAATGACTAAAGCACACCCAAAACATCCCAAAGGATGGTATAAACAATGATTCTCAAATATGGTCTCTGTTCAAAAGCTGCGTTTGAAAAGCAGCTTGTGTACAGAGACAGTACTTGAGCATTGTTATTTATACTGTTCTTGAGCCAATAGAATTAGTGCATCTAAAATCCGGGCATAAGTCAAGTTGCAATGCAAAGCAATAAGCATCAAAAAATGTGTGAGTCAATTTTGACATTACAGCACCTCTTTAGTCCTGTTTCTCATCTTTGATCTTAAAGATGGGGCACACTTTAATGGGGTTGCAAATTTATTGTCACACTGTCATGGAACCTGCAACATGTCTTTTTATTTGACACTCTGGGTTCAGAGAAAGGCGCATCAACCAAAGGACTGGGACCCACATGCTGGCCCAATAGTGATATTTGATGGGCCCAGTATCTAGGTGAAAAGATAAAAAAATGGGCGTAAAAGCCATTCAAAATAGTGGGTTTGTGGGCTCACAACTCTGCAATCATTTATTTGCCCTCTTGTACCCATCAACTTCTGTTTGGTGGGCCCTGGCCCAAAATCTGTTGCCGACCCAGGGGCCAGGGGCCAAGGATTTAGAGCCCTTTTTCTTTTCTTTGCATTGTACCTTTTTACCTCTGAACCCTTGATATTGAACTAAAAAAGAAAATCAAGCTAGTTTCTTGTTCTCATCAGAAGGATGCTTTAGCTCTTACCTACAAAACGAAAAAGCGTTAATGAAAGAAAAGTCTTCTTTCGTTTGGTTTTCAGTTTGTGTACATCAGGTTTTCTACTTCAATCTATTTTTCCATGTTGGGTGTTTTTCCAACTAATGTCAATAATTTTGTGTTTATTTGTTTTTTCAGTTACAAAGCAATGAGATTAAATGAAAGGGCCAATATGTCAAGAGGTGACTGTGAGTTGACTGTTCGAGTTTCATGCCTTGCATAAGGAGTTTAAGGACGCTTTAATTCGTTTGCAAATGTGTCGGCCGCCGTAGAAATAGTATCACATTGTACAGTATATGCAGTGTGTGTTCAGTAGCCATTGTCCGTCGGTTGAACGGATTTGATCGATATGGCACAGAACGGAGCGGCAAAAGATGATCCCTTCAAGTTTGGTCGTTGTCGTTGGTTAATTTTTGTCGTCCGCTTGGTCCAAGTGCACGTGGTCGAATTGCTGTAATTGTTGATAAAGAAGAGTCACGCTTTATTATTATTTATAGTGGCAGTAGCCTGGACGCTTTGTGTAAATGATAACCGGAAGAAATCATTCTGTTCATCCGAGACAACGAATGGTTGGATTCAAATGAGATGGATCAGTTCGCAATTGGCTCTCAATGAGGACATACACTTGACCATTCATTGTCATTCACTCCTTGTTTGCCATTCAGTGATCAGTGACACCGTCTTCAAAGCAATCCATCAAAACAGGGAACACGAGGAAGCAGGTATGACAGAGTATGTGGAACCAACTAACCCAAAGTAATTCAATCAATTCGTTCGTTGATCCTTATACTCAGGTCTGTGGGGTCATATCTCTATGAAGTACCGTCCACTATGACCAATACCAAATCGCTCAAATCGGTGCTCTTCTTTGTCATTTGTCTGACCACGTGTCATCAATGGGCTAAAGCTGAGGCTGATGCAGTGGCCGATGCCATTGCATTAGCTGAACCTGAGGCTGAGGCCAAAGCAGATGCTGACCCTGCTCCAAAGGCCAAACCAGTGAGTATTGTGCCTGCCGCTTACAAAAAAACTCCCTTGGGATTCCCGGCTGTTTTGGAAATCACCAAACAGAAGGAGAATAAGCATTCCATGTACATGAAGATGATGAAGGAACCGGTTGTCCCAAAGACCAAGAGAAATGATGAACCTTTACCTTGGAAAGCTTACGAAGAAGTCATTACTCGAGAATCTCGAGAAATGATGACTCGAGAATCGAGAGCTCAGAAGAAGCCTCCAACTAAACGCCAGAACGACAAATTCTTGAAAGATGTTCCAAAGGTAAGAACACTCTTATGATTTCACACGGAAAAGCTGTTGATTTTATTGAATTTTTAAGACTTCTTTTTGAAAATAATTGAATATTTTATTGCGTTGACACAAAATGACTTAATTGACTTGGAGGGAACTTCATTCCTTGTATCGGTTACAAACCCGTGAAATAAGCTAGAAAAAATACATTCCTTCGTTTTGACAAGTAATACCTCATGAAACTCGTTTACTAATTTATCTAATGTCAAGGATGTTTAAACTTGGCGAGAGAATGTTTCTGTTTTCATTCAAAGCAACTCAACTTTATGGTATGCATGCTTTGAAATTAATCATATTAGGGGATCGTTTCATAATATGTTCAGTTCTTTCACCTACTTTCGATTACACTTAACTTTCAAAATTATCCCATTAACAATACAAACCCAACTTTAAAAAAAAACCGTAAGCTCAACACACCAGATGAATTGTATCGGGGAATTTGGTAATGATAGGGAAGTTTACCATGAAATAAATTAGGATTCTAAAACTCAGCAACCGTGTATTTTTATCTGAAAATCAGGCCATGGACTGTTGGCTATTTTAACATGGTGTGTTTCACTGTAGTTCTTCATGCCCGATATTGTTCACGGATGTAGTGTCTGGTCATTTCCCACAAACCCAATAATGGGATTTTTTTGAGCGTTCATCCCTACTTCAAACGGGTATTTGATATTTCCCGCCTAGAAGAGCATATACTGGGTCTGGCCTTTACCTTGTGGAGGGTCAATGTCTGCGTCTAGACAGGCTTAAAATGTGTTCAAACTTGCTCTTTAGGCTCAAAATTTCGAAGCCTGTGCAACAATTATTTATTCACTTACTTTTTAACCTTTTTTACTGTTTTGTTTTTCTTGTGGGCCCAAATTTCTCAAGAGAATTATGCAGGAAAAGATCCCTTAGTACGAGGGCCAGCAACCAGTGGGCCGCCCATATTCAGACCAAAGGGTGATTTTTAGAGAACCGAAAAACTACTGTATGAGGAAAGTGCACAATAGAGGGCACCTGTACCATCAGGTTCGGCAAGACGGTCCTCTGATTTTTTTACGCAAAATCAAGTTTAGTGGGCCCCTCCCAAAAACGTAAATGGCAAATTGTGACAAAAGGAGACAATGAAGTTAACTTAAAATCCAAGTAACTTAAAAAGTACGAGTGTTTTCCTAACATTTTGTTTTCATCGCCCAATGTATTGCAACAATAATAATCCTTCTGATGTGCGCTAGTGTAAGGATGTGTTTTTTATTTTTATTTTTGAGAACAAAGCGTGCGTACTTTGGGTGGGGGAGTCATTCTTGAAAGCAAAATCATTGATATATAACAAGTTAATCAATTTTTAAAATACTTTGCGTAAGTTAACTTGGAAGTGTGTTCTTCAATTGTTATTTGTACAATTCAATCACAAACGCTTAGTGTCAAGGACGATTTTTAACATGGTATGGGATTCTAAGTCGTGACAACCCGGTGTTTTAGTGGTACTTTGGTGCCAGAGGTGCTGGTTTACAAATGCTGGTTCAAGAGAATATGATAAGGATAATTTGCTATTTACATTTTTGCAAGTTCTTTTAATCTTGTTTTGTTTATGATTTTTTCCTGATTGCTATTCGTAACTTGCAATCGAATAGAAAAACGTGCAATTGTGTTTAGTATATTCATAAGTAAGTACTTTATTGGCAAGTATTGGCTTGTTTTCAAGGCAAACCCAAGTTACTAGCTATTCTAGGGCCCCATTACCATTGGCATCGACTCGTCAGGAGATTCCACGAGAGGAAGCCTTAGGGACCCTAATATAGAGCCTGGCCGTTGTAGGCTAAAACACGGTGCCGATAGTCAAGAATATTCAGTTGACTTTCAGCTGATTCTGACGTAGTTCAATAACAAACCAGAGCAATTGTTCTTTGTACAATTTGTCATGCTGTAACTTGGTACTTGGGTAAGCTTTTTAACGTGAGATCGTGAGCTGGGGTCGCCAATTTACCAACGTGAAATCATATTCCCCTCTGTCTCTATAAGCCGGTTTTTTTCATTAAGGAGCACAGAAAGGTTGGTCTTTAACACTTCTGAGCAGGGTTGAAATAAAACTTAAACTTGTGTGAAAAATGCATATTGCCAAAACACAAATCCTCCATAAAAGGACCCTACCTTGCAACCTCCCGTGAAAAACTTGCGCTGGCCCAGATTTCACATCACTAAGGTTTTGAAGTCAATCGCCAATTTGTGAGACAATAATCGGTGCTCATTTAAATTCCACACTAATTATCTTCTTTTACATAACAAGCAATTACTTCAGATATGTACTTTTGTAGCAGGCTTGGGGCTTTTTACAAACCAAACTGCACTATCACTAATTAATGGTAATTTGCAAGGTTTATTTCTTAACACTTCTCTCCAAAAAGTCTTGAAAATGGAAAACCTTTGAGACATCTAAAAAAATAGCGAAAAATTTGCACACATAAGATAATCATACAATAACTTTACAACTTAAAATCGCAATCATTTTCAATTAAATTTGACTTTGTTGCCAGACGTCAAATCTTGTTCTAGTTTGCAATATATCAAAAATAATCGGAATGATCGTATATCCCTACATATTAGTCGAGTTTCTAGTTCAGATGAGAACTAACTTAGATAAAAATGACATCAAACTGAAACCAATTCCTAAACTAACAGCAACAATTCCAATCAGAGCAATCGATTTAATTGAAGTCAATGGTTGTAACAAAACAGTATCGACAAACGAATGGAATTCGTAATCGTTCGATCCAGTCAGTCAGCTTACTACATACACAGTAAGTGTTGGCTTGTGGTTTGCGATCATGTGGACAAAGTCAATGTCAAAGTCAGAGGGACAAAAAATCACTGCACAATACATCCGAAAGATATCAATGGGAACTGGATTCTTGCGTTTTAAAACACATTTTAGAGAGAACTTTTTCATACGCTTGACTTTTTATGAGTCTTTTGTCGCACTGTTGTGCTTCCGCATCAAGTCCTTCAATCGTAAAAACCCTTGTTGAGTGGGCACTATTTGAGGGTCAAGAATACAAGTGACACTTACTTTAAAGCTTTAAGAAGTGTTAATTTTTGAATGTGTTAAAGATGAAACATCATAATTAGGCGAAATTTACCAATAAATGAAATTTTACTTTCCGTTCAGGAGATTTGGGTTGTCTTTGATGTTTCTGGCGTGAAGCTATTGCCTTGGAATTGTTTGTTGCTTTCTGTAATCTTGGATTGCACTCAATCTGTGAAAAGTGTCACAACTCTGGTCTGTCTCAGGGTTCATTGACATTTTGTAAAATGTTCCGACTTTATTTTTTGAAAGGGAACAATATACAGTATGTACAAACACTGCATTCTAACATTCACTGTATTGTGGATGCACTCAGTTGTATAAGTAGTATATCTAAAGCAAGGATTAAAAAGTCTCAACCCTCTCCATCATATTCATTGACCTACTTTAACCTCAATGACGTAATATACAACTGGTCCAAAGTCGAGCGATTTGTGTGTGGAAATCCGTTGTCCGAAATTGAAACACGAGTGCATGGATGCAAATAGCAAAGTCAATTGGTATTTTCTTTTCCTATTAGCAGTTCATTTTGCCAATTTCACGAGGAAGTCATTAAATATTTATTAAACTAGAACAATCCGAAGGCCAAGACGACACGTTTCCTGTCAAACCTAGCAATGTTGCACACTATTTCTTCATTTGGTTATGGTTAAATTGAAAATAATGCAATTTGTTACCACTTTCCGCAATTATGAATCTGGTTTGTCATGTTAAGTCTCATGAGAAAACCAAAGACTTAAAGATATTTAAATATGAAAAGAGTAACGGAAACGTCCAGACATTTACGGAACAAAACAAATCTTCTTGCAAATCCATAGTGGTATATTTTCGTTTTATATTCAAAGTATTAAATGTATATTTATATACATATCTTATAAAGATTTTTTAAAGAGATGAGATGGCCAATAAAAAAATGCGATTGTGAATTAAAAGGGATTCAAAGTGAGAAAATACGAGCAAGTCGGTGATATGCTCCGGTGACTACGGTTCATGCGTACGAAATTGTCAAGGTGACGTTTGTTGTAGGAAAAAAAAACACATATTGCAAGTATCAGTGTCCGAAATCCAATGCCTCCTGATTAATCGATCCTATTACTAACGCCACATGGACAATTGACACAAAAGAAGCAAACACATGCTATAGTTTGAAAATTTGAATATTCATATTGATTTAATCGGGATCAATATTATGCAAAAATACCGATAATTCATTGATTTGATTCATGAATTCAATCATTTGTGTAGAGCTTCTGTGGTAAAGCCAAAGGAAGATTGACATTGATATTTGATGGATAAAGCACTCATGCAAGCAATGCTCGCATTAGGTGAGATTCAGGCCGAGGACTGGACAATTGCATGTAAATTCCTCTGGCCAGAAAGGAAGGAAGGCAGGAAGGAAACTGTTGTCCAATTATTGAAGGACACCTACGTACGCTGAAGCCGAGACTTGTTTGATGACTTTAGACCCTTTGCCTCCTAGTACGGATGACAATGACTAATAATAAGATTACCCTGTTTCAGGAATACCGAACAATGACGCGAGAATCCCGAAGTCAAATCCATCAACCCGCAAACAACGCCGAGTCCAAGGCAAATTCAATGTAAGCAATTGAATTGAAATGTCTCTTACACATAGAATAAGGGATTAATTATCTTCATGACACCTTTCAGGAATGCCTCTAAGCAAATTCAGCATCACATGAATCCTGGGCGGACAAATGACCCTCGGAAACGCCAAATGACACAAGAAACAATTGGACCTGACGATATGGATCAAGGAGGATCGGCCATGAATCCGAGCTTTGAAAAATTCCCATCCGAACCCTCCGGAACAATCCCTATGCGAGATTTCTTCTCGGGGTTCCAACCGGTCCAAGGTCCAGAAAATAGTTTCAAGGATAAAGGACGATCTTTGTCTGAAAGTGAGGGGAAGCCCATCAAACTTAGCTCAGCAGTTACTCTTGATGGGTACATGAGTGGAGAGAATCAAAACGGGGCCACGTCCGGGTTTATGGCATCGCAATCAGATATTCAGGATTCCCAATTTGTGGATAAGAAAGGGGATTTCCAAGCCAAACCGAAGAGGCAATCCGATGACATTATCTACTCGGGGACATTCACCATTGGACCGGAACCGGAGCCTCAACAAATCGTACCGGGACAGTTTACTAGAGGTTCAGCATCGTCTAAAGAAATATCCAGTGTAGAGGACACCAGCAAAGATCTTCCACCATTTGGACCCCCTTACCAAGACTCAAAGATCATCAAAGAGAAGGTCAATGATAACTCCGGGGAAATGAAACCAAAAGAGATCACAACCAATATGCTACCTCCGACATCGTTCCAGCACTTTGAAGAAAAGAAGCGAAACAGAGACGATTCTCAAACTCAGGAAGGATCGGTTGGCTTTCAAAAGATAGAAATGCATGGGGTAGAGGTGGCCTTCGACATTCCCAGTAAAAACGATAAAGTCCGCAAGAACATGGTCAAAATTGTGAGAAAGAAGCCTAGAGATCGAAGTGGTGAGGATTTCAATCCCAATAAAGCCAGAAATCCAAACAAAGCGAGGAAACCAGTGAAAGTCATCAAAAAAGGAGAAGCCAAGGACAATAATTCGATCGAAGAAGAAATTGCAAACAACGCAGACGACAACTTGAAGGAGTTGAAGCGACCGGAACGTGGTCACCTGCCCCATTTGACACATTTTCCAGCTAGGGATCATTTTCCGGTTCAACATGGCTTTTTGAATGACCTAGATGGACCTCCAATCAAGATCGATATTCATGTAGATCCCAACGCACCTACCCCTGGACCTCTTCACGTGAATATTCCTATTGATCCCCACCGTCAACATCATCCCCATGGAGCAGGTACCAAATCATAACATTTTTGCTAAAAGGCATATAACTCACGGTTTTGGTGTCTAACCCACAGAATTGCCGCACTTCCCACCGATTGAGCCCGTGCACGATCTTCCGTTTCCACCAATCCCTGTGCATGACGGCGAAACCATATTTGGTGCTCGTCTACCTGATGGTCAAGCAGTATCACTTGATGACCCCAGTGACCATTATGGTCCTCCATCGAAACCTTTGCATATCTATGGTGCGCCATTGCCCGACGATGGCTATGGTATCCCTCTTCCAGAGGATAATTATGGTCCACCAAAGGAAAATTACGGTCCACCACCACAACATCCTCCCATCCACGAGCCTAGGGATCAATATGGACCCCCTGACCATTCTGAAATTCATGAGCCTAAAGATAACTATGGTCCTCCAGAACATTATCGGATTGACGAACCTAGCAACCATTATGCCCACACACCTTCACCTACCCCCCACCCAATAATTTCTCACTCTTCAACTCCACCTACGGAGGTTCCAATTTTTTATGATCACACTACTCCACATCCCAACCCAATTCACACAACCACAAGCTCACACCCCATTTTTCATAATGACCACGCCCACAAATTGGCTCATGCCATCACCAAAACACCCAATAGCTATCTCTTGACCACCAACCCACCGGAAGAAGTGTCGACACTTCCTCCTTTGCCTGCTAAACCTTTGCACTCTTTCCATGCTACCACCACATTGGGACCAAGACAATATGGTAAATATGTGACTCCGTCTATTATTTTGAATACCATCTTTACGACTACCAATCCCGCAGATCTTCCTTTTGTTCCACATCCATCGGGACACCATTCGGAGGATGGATCTGATCATGTGAAAGGTTTACCCAAACTCCCGCACAAACCTTATTTCCCACCACCAGCACCAAGCCCCAGACCTTTCCACCACTCCCCTGACCACCCAACTCCATTTCCATTTGAACACGAGGAACATCACGTTCCACACTTCCACGAATCAAAAGGACCTCTGCCTAAGCCCCACGAACCAGATGGTATTCTGAGTCCATTTGATTTGGTCCACGAGATTTACTCTAAGAAGGAACACCTTCATCAAGTTCAGGCTGTGCCACCGCCCGGTCATTTAGATCTGGTAAAATTTGGCAAGAATCAGCATCATGAACACCGTATACCGATTGTTGATCCCAAGGCTCACCGAGACTCCTTCACTACTCCATTGAAACCCACTCCAGCAGTTCCCATTTATCATAGTACAACGTCTAAGCCATTCCAACCACATCGACCTCCAACTCCAACGCCGACTGGGGGCTCTTTTTTCAAACATTCTTCTCCCAAACCACATTCACTCAAAAAGTTGAAGGCTGTTTTTGTCACTGCCAGTCCAGACAAACATGAGGTCAGAGGTTTGCCTAAGAAGTACAACCCAACTCCGAGATATCATCCAACCCATGGCCCTACTTATGGTCCTACTTATGGTCCCCATCACGGCCCTACCTATGGCCCCACTCATGGACCCACTTATGGGCCACATCATGGACCCACCTTTGGACCGACCTTTGGTCCTCAATTACCACCCCATCTACGTCAGGGACCCACCTATGGACCATTTCAACACCATGCTCTGAATCATGGACCTTCTCCTCAACCTCATCATCGAAGTACCGTTGCCCCTCATATTTACCGTCCTACTAGCCCCCCTCCACCCAAACCCAAAGTTCTCACTGAAGAGATCCTCAATCGCAAGCCCGTCATTCTGAAACCCAATCTTCCACTGGAGCTCAGAGGCCCGACTGCCAGGCCAAAATCTTTGGCTCGAAGGCCCATCTCCTCAGTCCTCACCCCAAGACCACTGAAGCTGATTCGAGTTCCATTGTCCATTGAGGAGCCCAAAACAGAGGAGTACGAGTATTATTACTACGACGAGGAGCCAAAGAAAGCACAGGAAGAGAAGAATAACGACGATTCCTCTTCAAGCAGCTCTGAGGAAGACACAAAGGATCGCGAAGGTCAAGATCAGAAGTCGGAAGAAAAAGAGCAATATGAGGATGAATATGAATATGAGGATGAATATGCTTACGACGACGATTATGAACAATCCTCTAATGAAGAGCTTAAGAAGAAGCCAACCAGTGATACCAAAAAAGGTGATGATGACTCATCAACATCTTCAGCAATTTTCGGATCTTCAAAGGCAAAATTGGAACAACTTTTGAGCTCTCAACTGACCAGCCTTGGATTTGGAGAGGCACCAAAGAAGAACACAAAGGAGTAAGCTGTGGCTGAATGGTTGCTTTTTCACGGCTTCTGATAGCTGTAAAGCTCAATCAAACCGTGTGGATCATGGTTTGAGCCTGTTTATGCATTTGGCATTATTTGTTTTCATTATTCCGAAGATTTTTTTTTGTTATTCCTTTCCGGCATTTGAATGATACTCTTTTAATAAGATGAATCCATACTTTATTTTCTTTCTTTCATTCATTGAACAATAATTGTGTGTTTTAGAATGGCGATCATTCCATAATATTTTTTGAGTGGTATTACAGTAAGAGATGGTTTAATATGTCATAAGGGGGTGACAAAGCTACTCATATCGTAAAGGTGTTGTTGATTATTATTATTATTATTTGATTTTGCGTTTAAATCATTAGATGACTTGAATTCTATCAATCGCAGTTATGTTCATACAACCGTTATGCACGTGCAAATAAGGTCAAAAAGGCCGGGAAATCCGCATTAAAAGTAGGTTGCTTTTATGAGGCGGGTGGGAAAAGTTCTGGGCAACTAGGAAAGAGAGGTGAACATCATTCCATTTCATGGAAGTGTGGACGAAAAAGTTTGGTGCAATTTTTGGAGAAGAGGGAGGGTGGGGCAAAAACACAGAAACCTTGGCTTTGAATAGCTGTATCTGACATTGATGAGGTATTCGCTTAATCAAAACTTACGTACGTACCTTATGAATCGAAAAGAAAGTGTTACTGTAGTAGATGGAAGGAGAGAAACAGGGTAATGCTTGAATTTCTGGATTGTTTTGATTACTTTGTTGGGGAGGAACGTTTTTTTCTTGTTTTTATATGTACATGCGGTTGAAGGATTTGGAGCAAAGAAAAGTGGCAGCATGAGCTAGGATGTTATTAAACTAGTTGTTCGTTCAATGTGTGATAGGAAAATGGCACTTCCGAATGCCCAGGACTGTGTCGCGAAAGAATAGGTTGTTTATTTTCGGTTTTATTAGTTGCGGGACTCACCGGTGCTGGAGGACCGAGGAAGCCAACCCGACCAAAAGAAAATGCTCTAGGAACATCAACTAACATGAACTCCCTCCTATAGTTCTGGCCCAAACTTGGACATGTTGAAGCAGTTGAATCGAAAACATGGTAGTTAGCAAGGGCCTAACTTTCAGTTAGTATCCAAGCCAAAATTACTGACTCCCTACAGAAACAGCCTTACATCACTTGCAAGACTTGGCTGGCTTCAAAGCAACCCCCCGGCATCACGGTGGCAGGATTGGACACAGTTCCACTCTCAACACAAATCATGTTGGGATATTCGTCGTCACCAAAGTCTGGGATGTCCTTGGCCTTGTCCCATGGGTTCCAGATGACTGTATCCGGGAAGTTATACTTCTGGATGCGCATTTTTCGTCCGGAGACCACGTTGGTAATTATGTGCTCAGGCGGAGTGTGGGTATAAATTCGGTCCGTCCATTCGTTTATTGTTACCACATCCCGACATTCTTGGTATGTGTTCGGAGGCTCTCGAGTTTTGTCGATAAAAGTGCATCCAGCCAGGCCTGTCACCTGCAAATCGGGGAGAATCCGGATTATGGTAAACTTAGAAGTTGGCGAAATTCAAGGTTGCGTGTTTTCAAAGCGACAATGTTCTTCCGGTTTATTCCCGGGGACTCATCTTTGTCCATCACTACTTTGATTCAAGCCAGATATATTTACCAAAACTGAATAAACTAGATAAGAATAGCTTGTTGGTTCAACTTTAACAAAATCTAAACCCAAAGTGAGGAATCCGGTTTTTACCTGGCACCTTCTGACATCTGGGCATTTAAAGTACGTGTGGAAAAGCAGATTGAAGCTGAAGGGAACCTCTTTACTTGGATTAAACACCACCACGTTCATGTGAAGTTCCTTCTCGCGCAAGATCAATCTGTAGGAGACCTTGAATGAGCAGTTCCACATGGATCTCGTCATGTCTGACTCCGTGAGCGAGAAGATAGCCTCCACATCGCCCGTGTGGAGTCGATCCGGTCCCTTTTCCAGTGACCATCTGGCAATGCGTGCGAATCCGTGTTGCGGCATAGGTCCAGGCCCCATGGGACCGCCAAATATGGGGAACACGAAGGGGATGCCCCCGCGAATGGGTTTCTTTCCATCAAAAACGGATCGCTTGGAGACAAACAGCTGTTCCTGATTGTTCACCCTCCATGAGACAATGGTGCAGCCGTGAAGGTTTATAGTACAAGTGGTATTATTTCCACGGTCCAAAACCACCACCGGTGTCGACATGATGGGACGGTGGTTTTTGCGGGGTGGTTACACAAGGATGCACACACGCACTGCTCACTCCCAATACAAGTCAACCGTTCCCTGAACTCACTGGCACAGGTTCCAAGCCTTTAACTCGAGTCTCACTGGGACTAAATCTCGAACCTTACCCAAGTATCTATGAGTTCTATGACTTGCGGGAAATTCTTCCGCCTCTGTTCGTCTGAGTCTGCTTTTTTCTCCCTCTCTAGCTTCAGGACGGATCCGTGAGTGATCAACGCGTCTCCCGGTCGCTCTCGGGTGGAACAGCAGTGCCACTTTTTGTCAACATTGATCCCTGCACCATCTATGGGCCAGACGTGGAAGCTACGGGGGAGACAGACGGCGGGCGGGTGGGTCGTCAGGCGAGTCTTAGATAGAGTACATCATCAATATCATCATGCTCAACAAGAGAAGGGCCACAACGGAGAGGGTCTCGCTCCCTCCGGGTTGGGACTCGTGTCTGACAATGAGCCCGACCACCAAGACGCACTCCTCGCACCCATCCAACGACTTGGAAAGGAACCAGAGCTTTGAGGGCCAAAGCGGGACTGGATCGTGTCGTTTTGGCCAATGGAAGAGGAGGGGATGACTAACATACATGGCGAGGGCGATGAGAGCTCGTCGATGTCGGGGCCAAAGCCGAGAACCGAAGACATGTGGGAGCACTGGGTAAGATGGATGATCTCGAAAATCATGTATTGACTTCTCTTTCTCTCCCTCTCGGAAACAGGCCTTATTTAGTATTTGAAATGTCATTCCTAATGTACCATGGATTTTGGATATAGAATATTTCTAAGGCAGACTGGTCAATGGGAGCGTCAGTTCTGTTGCTTAGCATGGCTCATGAACTGTCCAATGAAGAAGAGCGACGACCATAGAGGAGGAGGACAGTCGTCATCATCACCCATACCAACGACCGACCAACCATCCATCCATCCATTTATCCGCCAGTTACTGTCGAGAACGAGACGAACGAGCTTAAGGGTTTTTTCATGAGGAGTTTGCTTGTCACTCCAACGAAAGAGCGAGAGAAGAATCCAGCCCACGATTTTTGGCCCAAATCATCCGGCACGGAATCTCTCACCCGTTTCATAGGGTAGCCATCCGGATCCAAAAATGATTGGTTGTTTATAGGAGCTTACAAGGATAACGGCGTATGTCTGGCCTTTTCAAAATTATTGTTAAATCCTCTCATTTTACGCAAGACTTTCAGACTTAGAGTAACAGTCCTTCGAGCAAAGGTCAGGTGTTTCACATTGCTCCAAAAAGAAAAATCTTTGGCTCAGACATACAAATAGTAAAAGACAACCTCGCGGAGATATTGAACTAATAACCCGAGTTGTGTGTGCTTTCAGGAAATGTTGCCTAGTCCAGACAAGAGGATGCTCGAGTCACACTGATTGACGGAGGAAAAAGAACCCTCGTCCGCCTCCTATTTCTCCTGACGGAAGGAATGATAATTGACTAGACGGATGAAGAACGTGCGTGAAAAGGGCCTACTTCGCCTTGAATCTTTCAGGCTCAAGTTGACTGGATCCGAAGCATGAACAAAAAAAAGTCGTGGGGCCGAACGCGACGAATCTGACGACGAACGACGAGTAGACAGAGGTTGTTGACACCGACAAAAACGAAGAAACATGGAAGCCTCTAAAGGTGTATCTCACTGAGGGTTGTCAATCAGAACTGGGTTAGGGCCATTGAGGTGCGGAAGGTCACTTGATTCTCATGGAAATGGCTTAGCCTTAGCATAGACTTTGGACCTTTTGGAAGGTAAAGGGAGCGGCGAGATGTCTGAAAAGCCCTCTGTAGATTGCTACGACTGACGGATGATGGGCAGAGCAAAGTCGTTTCCATTCAGCGAGCTTTTGTGTAGGTATATAAGTTCAATGAGCTGGATTAGTGGGTGTAAGATTACTCATCCCCGAAACAAGGTAGATAAAATTAGAAACGACTTGGCTTCGGGCTGTACATCTGCTCTGAATGAAGGAGCAGGTAATGATGGACAAAGAAACATGACTTATATTTTGCTTGCATATTTTGTAACCCGTGCTCTGAAAGTTTCCGAAGTTCAGTTTCAGTAAGACCTTTTATTATTGTTTTTTTTTATTGGATGATTATTTTTTATGCTTTGATAAAACTCAATCTCGTCTGATGCAACGCGCACTTCCATTATCACTTGTGAAGCTCAAGTTGAAGAAAGAAGTTATTTCTCACGGAACTTATAAATACCTACTTTTTCAACCTATCCATGTTTTTTCGACTTAGGCGGGAAGCAAGGCAGTGTTTCTCCAATCATGGTACTATGACAAATCCTTTAAATTTAACATTTTTGCTTCATGAACCGTTCCAGATTGTTCCTTAGTATACAACATGCTTTGAAAATACCTAAAAGCGCAAGATCGAGCAGTGACACTTACTACATAGGTTACTTTGGTGGTAAATGCAAAAGTAATTGAAAATAAATCGCTTTTCGCCAAAATTTCTGGAAAAAAACGGTTTCGGTATGTGCCTATTGTGCTACAAAAATATCAAGCCCAGCAAGATGCTACAAGGATTCGAACTAGTGTTTTGGCCAAAAATTCAGCTTAACTTTTCAAATCAAACGATGGGGGTCAAAATTTATGCTCTGTCAAACCTTGGTTCAAATCCTCATGATAATGTGTAAATTTTTGGCAATTTTTCCGAGCAAGAAAGACGAGTTGATTCATTCTAAGTTCTCGTCAGTGTGAGATTGAGAAGGCTTTATGTCTGGCTCCAACCGTCGATTAAGCTGAAAACTGAAAGTGCGAAGGTTACCCAATCGAAACAAAGTCTCATTTGAAGACTATCGCAATGAATTTGATCATACTGCAAATCCGATTTTTAATCGCTAACATCCACTCCAGGAAATCTGTTGTTTCACGGACAAATATTGTATTTTTTCCTATTTTGAGCCCTGTTGAGGATAACGGTTAGAAAAAGGCCTTTTTCTAATCATAACTTTGTGGGCTTGTTATAACCCTTGCAAGAAAAAGAAGACAAATAACGTCATCCCTTTTCCAAGAGGAAACGCTAAGTGATGAATCTCCCATTTTATCTAAGGAAATATAAAATAAACTGTTCCCCTACAGTAGGAAACGGGTATTGCCTAGTAAAACATCAAATCAATTGTGATGCACCGAAAGAGGGCTTAGTCAAAACCTAAAGTTTTGGCCGAAAGCACATGACTTTAAATTTATCTACATACGAAATTCTCTTTGAATTTTTAATTGATTATGAGTACGAGGAAGGGTCATTATTCATTTTGATATATCCGAAAAAATGAATTCGGGAGGTGGATGGACCTAATGAAGTAATGCCTTCTCTAAGCTCTAATTGAATTGAATCGGATTCACTACTTGCTTCTAATAAAAAAAATTCAAAAGTCGGCAATCTCGCTCACTTTGTGCAGAATTTTCTTCTAGCCTCTCAGACAGATTAACTTTTGACTCCAAAATTCGATTAAGTTGAATTATTTTTCGTCGTGAACTGGACGCAAGGTTTTAGATGTAGAACAGGGGTAGGCAGCCTTTGGGTCATGGGCCAAAAATTGATATAATGTCACTTTAAAAATGCCTGAAAGACAATTTTGTGACTTTATTTTTATCAATTCCCGTTGTGTATTCGTCTGTACGTGGAACTGTTGACGACATCTATTGAGCCTTTGTTTTCATTTGAGCTACAAACGCCGATTGTGTCCTTCTAGAATTGTTTTCCAAAACATGCCATTGAAAATTAAACGACAAAAAAGATTTCACCAATAGTTCAAAGCATAATAATTGACTTTTTTATAGTTTTTAATCCGTGATCTAATTATCAGAACTCATCAGTCTATGCAGCATTTTCTAATTTGGGGCCCTTGTACCTACCAGCTTATGTAGGGTGGGCCTCTGACTGAACAACGGCAGAAGATGTTGCCGAACCCTAATGTACGTAGAGCAACCTAATCGATTGATCCTGATAAGGAGCGAAAAATCTCATCAATTTTAGTTTCGTTGTCAAAACCCAGGTCGTATTTATTGTTTATTGTTGTGTCCACTCAAGCATCACAATGATGATATAGAGTATTGGAAAAAAAGAAAAAGAAAAAAAGAAAAGGAAGAAAACAGAAAAATGAGAAAATCAAACAGAAATATTCATGTTAAAATATCATCGGTCAAATTCTTCTTAAAAGAAATTATAGAGTTTGTTCTTCTTATTTGAAGTGGCAAGCTGTTCCATTGTCGGGTCATTCGGATGAAGAAAGAAAGCGCTCTGATTCTCGTTCGAGCATAAGGCACTTGCAATTTTTCTCTCAACACACTCCTTGTGGTTTGTTCCTTCACTTTTTCCAAATTAAAGAAAGGATCGTCACAATCTATGGGCATAACTATAATGTTTTGGTTAATTATCCTGAAGGTAACCATCAAGTCCAGTTTTTTCCTTCGATTCTCCAAAGATGAAATGCCGAGAATTCGCAGACGTTCCTCATAGGCCAAATTTCTCAAACCATAGACCAACTTCGTGGCTCTTCTTTGCACCCTTTCTAATCTGTCAACATCTGCACGATTTGGAGGGTTCCACACTTGAGAGGAAAATTCAAGAAGTGGCCGAACGTACATTTTAAACAAAGAGGTAAATATGGTTTGATCTCGAGTTATGAAATGTCTTTTGATCATTCCTAAGACCTGATTTGCCTTAGAAATAAGAGCGGTGGGATTTAGTTGTTCATTTAAATAGGAAGTCTTACTTTTGATAAAATGTTCGATTTTCAATCAATTTATTTAAACCCTTATTTGCTGGCACGACAAGAAACGCAACTTTTACTCAATTCGAAATTTGCCACATATACATGCCAAATTTGGGAAGACACAAATAAAAAAATCACTTACTGAAGGTAATGCGGTAAAATTATTGTGGCAAAAAATTAGCAATTCGTCTGAAAACTGTCTAAAACGCAAAAAAACATGCCACTGAAAAGATTGGCCTTTCCTACAAGAACATCGTGAAACATGATGACTGCTCCATTAAAAATAGAAATGAATAGTTTGTGGTCATTTTTATGCATCTAGATTTACCGTCTATTTCTAAAAAATTAAAACTATTTTTCGTTCTCAAATTACACATAATGTTATCACACATACCCTGATTCCCAAAATTTCTCATCTTTTTATCCATGCGTTATTTGAAAAGGCAAGAATTTCCTTTAGTTTTCAGGCCCACCTTCAAAATTTAAGAGCTTCGGTTGGAAGTATTTAATATGCAAGCTCATTTGCACAGGCTTACGTTTATTAACGATGCTCATTGATTTTAAAAAGTTTCTTTTTGTTAGAGGAGCAGTGAGCCACTGGTTTTGGAGCAAAGGATTTTAGGCTTCATTTTTTTGGCTTGGGAAAGAACAGCACTACTCTACTCTGATTTGATTCGATGATAATTGTTTTAGCATATTCATTTTTTGAGATTTTTTTGAGAAATTTTTCAATTTTTTTTTAACCCTCGGAACAAAGACGAATGTTTTTCGAATGGCCCAGTTTTATCATTTAAAACCCATTTGGCTATCTATCTATCCAACATTCCTGACCAACCCTATGTTCAGGAGCTATTTAGATCTGCCAATTCAAATTCATTGATACATCAGATATTTTATCACTCTTGACCTTAATTTAGCAATACAGTATTTTAAGCCATGACATGACCGCCATTTGTTACCTTGAATGACTTTCTTTGTATCGGTTACAAATCCGTTACCTTTAAGCTACAAAAAAAATCAGAATTTCATTTCTTTGAGAAAGGAAACACAAGTCCACTAAATTTTTCACGTGTTTTTTTTCTTTTGTCGGGAAACATTTTTAAACTTTTCGCTTCTAGTAAGAACGCACGTGGACTTTGTTAGATGACTTTGGGACGAACCACATTATCTGCCTCAAATGCCAAGTCATTTCTTCACTCTCGAAGCATTAACTTGCGTCAGGTCATCATTGGTTTCAAATTCAGTGAGAGCAAAACTTTCACTGGGTGACTTAAAAGCATCAAAACTATTACTTCAACAAAATCATTTAAAATTGGGCTTTCCAAAAGCAAGTTTTTAAGTTTGAAGTTACTCGTAACGGTTGTGGAAAGAATTTTGGGTTTAGGAAATCACTTTTTGGTATACATGATCGTCACAAAAATTATAATCTAATTAAAAAAGTTTGAGTAGGATCGAACTACGTATTATACTAACTATACGGAGCAATGTTGACAGATCGAAAAACCAGAGCAAATTTTTGAGAGCACTTGATTTTTTTTTCAATCTCAGTTTGCTTTATATTTTCACTTTTCATCAAATCATTAGCGTTCAACACAATATTCCAGTAAATGAGAAACAACATTGTAAATTCGGAGAAGGCTCATAGCAAACACTACCCAAAGCCCAAAAGATATCGGGATTTTGACAAGTGTCCTAATTATTACGAATGACAATGCTTCTGACAACAATTTATCTGTAAAATAAATATTTTCCTGAATTGTAGCAGAAGCAAAAAATCTACAACTAAAAAGATCAATGAATTTTAGCTTTTATACATTCACTGTGCTTTGTTTTTATGGCTCAAAAAAGACGTTTGGAAAAAGATGTTCTGTATTTGCTTGCAGAAGGATGGGCTCTTTAGTTTAGTAATGGGTAGGGCCCGGAAAAATATTTGCAAAAAAGTGACAAAATATATTCAATATACATTTTTCTTCAAAAGACCAAAATAGGTGGAAAAAGCCAGATATTTAAGAAATATTTTTAGAAAACGCCATTATTTGGTATTTTTGTCTGTGTGCATAGATTTTCCAAATTTGTTTTCGGCGAATTTGATGCATTTGGCCGTTTTTGGAGGCAAGCTTGGCATGTAATTGATTTAACAATACAATTTTCAATTTGCCTTAATAAATGGCGCGGTATATTTCGTATATGACCATAGTTTTAGTTGTGAATGTCTAATCTTAGAGCAAAAGCCATCTTGTAGAGATTTTCCTTTTTTGGTAAGCTCTATTGAGCATTGGTCATTCATTTATTTTCCTCAATTTTGCCCGAATTATTTTTTTGACTAGAATTTCGAGAAAATATTTATTTTTCCTTGAAACAGCCAAAGTATTTAAAAAATCGAGGAAAAGTGGAGAATTATTTTTACAATATTTTATATTTAAACAAATTTATTTCCGGTCCCTAGTCATAGGTTTCGTTAAAGAAGGACTCCGACGGTCATTAAGGCTATTAAAAATTATGATTTGAACAAAAATATTGTGTTCATCTTGTCTTTCTTGAACAGGGGTTTCTTCCTCATAGAGTGCATGTTTCAATCTTTAACTCAATCGAACAAGTGTGTCCAAAGTTATGCTTCTAAAAATTCGGGCAAGAGCAGGCACAAAAGCAAACTTGTTAGTTCTCTTCTTGCAAGGCCTAACGAATTTAGTTTGTGCCTGTTATTGCCCGAACTTTAAAGAAGCATAACTTTGGGCTCACATGTTCAATTGAGCTTAACATTTGTGAACAAAGAATTGATCACTTTTGACATTGGTCCTTTTAAACATGAAAAATATCTCCAATGGGAGCAAAAAATGCCAAACTTTACTTCTACCATCGCCGTCCACTAATAGCGTGGTCCATGTTTTAGCCCGTTATCAGCCAAAGCTTTCAATTCAAACTAAGGGGCCTTTCCGGTTCATTCATGGAGGGCTGTAAATAAATTGTATTTAAAATGAACAATTTGCAAAAATGCCTTTTTTCAGCTACTTATTGTTTTTTATTGACCGCCTTCTAGTTTTATGAGACTTCCTCCAAGCCCAAAGAGGTCAGGTCCAAAATATTATTCACCTACAACTTACTTTACTACCCTACAAATCACTTTATTGCCCTATGAATGAATCATGCCTTTACAAATACATCTCAGACGCACAATTACTTGCACGTCTGAGGCCCCCGTCTCATTGACGGGAAATGATCCACTGAAGTGGTCGTGGTAGGCTTTTATACCATGGCACTGAGTAGCCAACACACCAACTGATGTCCTTGAGGTGAACGGAGCTTGCTCCTAATACCGGTATTGAGTAAGCAAAGCATGCTAGTTGAATAGTACGAATGTCTGTGGTTGAACTGATTTTCAGGGTTGAAAAATTGTAACGGAAGTCCCAAAAAGGATAAGTTGGTCAACAAAATACCATATGCACCCACAAATGAAGGGAGTAATGGTCAAGATCCGACATCACTCGTTTCATTTTAATTGACGTCCCTCGGACTGACGCCCTCGGGTCGCCAATAAAATGAAACTCCCTCCGCCGGATTTTGGCCATTACTCCCTTCCATTGCAGGTGCATAAATAGTATTTATGTCCGAGTTCCAAGAAAACTGTCAAAAGAGGCTCAAAACCTATTGAAGCAAATACAAATTCATTGCCATGCCTTGGTTCACTTGCAAATGAGAGCATTATGCAAAATTGCAAATTAAGAATAAGATTGCTCATGAGAGTAAAGATTTTACCCTTAAAAAATGTGAACAATCCTTTGCACGGCAAGTCAAAATGTAGGACCCTTGGGTGGTCACTGAGGAAATATGTTTTTCGAAATATTTTCCGCCAATGGGGGTGGATTTCTCTTTTGCTTCACCCTGTCTGATGGTTCTTTGTGCGGTTGAGTTCTTGCTCAAGCATTTTATGGCTAGAAATGGTGATTAGGAAAGGGAGTGGTGGGCTCGCTCTCATCCACAACCTTTAGAGCCCTACCATCCTGGGGCCAAAAAAGAAACCCAGTAGCTGCCAGCAGCAAAGTCATTCCCGATCTAAATAAGACGGAGTGTGAGAGAGTGGTGTAAGTGAGAGCTCCGCACACTCACACTGATCATCACCAAGTGCCGATATACGCAAATCGTGCGTCGCAATCACGCCGGATAGAACAAAACAAAAAGCCTCGTCCTTTCCAGCGAAAGTTCAGTTGTATCATTGCATCTCACAAGTGAACACATTTTCACAGAGCTCTTCAACCATGAATCCCAAAGTGGTAAAAACCAAACCTACAAAGTGCAAAAGTCTATTTTTCTGACTCCACTGTTCACTTTTCCTCCTTAGATTATCGCCGCCGTTGTCTTTGTCGTTGGGTTGGTTGGTGCCAAAGCATCCCAAATGTTTATCCTTGATGATGGAGGTAATATAAAGGTTGATCTAGGGAACACCCAAATCAAATTACCTTCATCCCATGGTCTTTGATTGCAGAATATGACCAAAATGTGCGAGTCAGAAGGCAAGCCGTGAATGGACCCCAAAGCTTCTCTTCTCCACAAGAATTTGGCGCTCCCATCAACCACCAAGATGCTCAAGGAGTTTCTCAATATGTCCCTGATCCCGCCATTGATCAAGTTTTGGAAATTGGAGCATCCAGCTACAAACATGGCCACTACAAACCCGGAAAGGTTGGACCCGTCTACACTCTCGTGAAAACTGATTATCATGGTAATGCCAAGTGGGGAGTGCGACACGTGGTTGGCAAGAAATACGCTGGATCCCATTAAAGCCAACTCATTTAGACCAACAAAGAAGTTCCGGACCTCAATGATAGTATTTTCGAATTGCAAAAACCAACAAACAACAAGAACAAAGACCAAGTATGACGACTTGGCTATAAATGGATTCCAAAAGGCTGAATAGTGGCACCTGACTAAGAAAAAAAGACCATCATCATCCACTAAATTGTATTCAGTCGAGACTAGAGAGACATAGAAGAATAAAATATTTAATTAAACTCAAAACTTGTATGAATTATTGCAAGTTAAAGAAAAAGTCCATTGCTATACCCGCACCATTTTTTCGCCAAAAATGTCGCCAAAATATTTGGTCCGCACTGATGGAATTCAGAATACTCGTGATGAGGAACATGCCAAATTATTTGACGTAAGTAATGAGACTATGCGAATGTTACATTAAAAACTTGAGGTCTCTTTTTTTGAAAAGCTTCAAAATTACTTAGACATGTCCTGAGTGAGTGATGAAATAAATGGATGTGGCTGGGCTGACCATGTCATGCCATTTTTTTCAATCTCCATTTTCTGTTGTCCAGCATACCAAATAACCACATGCAAAGTAAATTAGCTTTTCATTGAAAAGGAAAAGAGTGCCACTAATGGGACTTTACAAGATATATAGAATTCCCGAAAACCCATCATGGAAAATAGATTGTTAGGAAAATGACCTTGTTTGACAAAGGAAAATGGCTTTTTATCTCTTATTGAAAAACTTGAGCTCGCACTGATTCAGGGGAGAAAAATAGTCACGGCTCAATCATGCACTTGATTCAATCAGATCACCTTGCATATGCCCCTATCTTAAGGGTGGCTTTCAGGAAAAACTGAATTGGAAAGGAAGGACAAAAAAAAGTTCAAAAGAGCGTAAAATCGTGACATTCATGAAATTGGCCCTAAGATATAACTGCGTCAACGGTCATAAAAGAGAAATCGCCAGATTTGAGCTCCTCTGCACTTCCTCGTTTTCTTCAAAATGGGTAGATTTTTATGACATCGAGCGAAGCGTACGTAGACGGACGAACTAGGCGCTCTTTCAAATGACCCGAAAGTTTACGAGAGTAAGTTGTGTCGTTCGTACGTACGCACTTCAGGAAAGGTACAAGTACATACATGATGTGTGGAGTGCATCAAAACTGTTACTATGTCGCAATTTCTCAATGGCCTCAGAGATGGCCAGAGTGAAAACCGAGCGGTTTGTTCGGGGAAAATCGCTTTTTTTCCCCGAAGAACAACGAATCCAATTGGGAGTCAGGGTTAGAAGGCAGAAAAAGTCTTCCATACACGGGCAGTTATACTTGGTTATTCATTAAAACAGGGCCGCTCTTGAGTTCAGCAATGAAAAGCACCTAGAAAAGGTGAAAAAAGAGTCGGGGGGTAATAAAACTTGGGAGTTATTAAGTAGTGACTTCAAATACTTATTGGCGTCATACAGATTGAAGGATATGGCTTGTCAATGATTCAAGGAGAGAAGGAACTTTTTGCTAACACTGTGAAATAAATCGTCTACATTTAGGGTTGTCTTAAAATAGAGTCCCAAACACTTTCATGGCGAATTGTGACCAAGAGAGATGATAACATGAGGTATGAATAACTTACAAAGTATTAGTGTGTACCCAAAAGTTTATTTTCGTTGTCTAGTGAATTCAAGCAATATTAGTTCTTCTAATGGGCGCTCAAAGAAAGGATACTTTTTTTTAGAACAGAGCGTGTGTACCTTGGGTGAGGGAGTCGCTCTTGGAAATAAAATCATAGCTTCATGACGTGTCAGTCAATTTCAAAAATACTTAGTGCGAGTACAACTAAAGCTGTTATCTTTAATTGATATTTCTACCATTTAATCGTAAACGTGATATATCAAGCGGGGTTCTTGATTTGAAGTGGGACTCTGACTCGTGACAAACTTGTATACACCATACGAGTACATAAGTAAATAGGAAAAAGGAATATTACGTATGTTTATTATTGAAGAATGTTTTCTGGAAGAGACCACAATTATGTAAGGTTGCGAGTCTACATTGGAAAATACCGGAGGAAGAGGAGAACAACGTGGGAGGAGTTCTTGGTTGATACCCCGATTATTATTTTTTTAAATGGATGAGTGTAATCGAGCGAATTCAGCTGGGGATTCTGGGGCCAAAATGGCTAGGGATGCGTCGGAATCGAGACTCACCCTATATAAAATTTAATCAAAATTCGTTAGGCCAACTAGTTTTCTTCATTTTGACAATGAATTCAAATAAGAATTTGTTCCTCACGTAGCAAACTAAAACTATGAAATGTCAGAACCTAGTTCTGACCCATCCCTAGTCAGTTTGGCCCCAGAATCCACAGCTGAATTCGTTCGATTACATTCATCCATTGTTTGCGGATTTTCTACTACCGCTACAAGGAATGCGATTCCATGTAAACAAGGATTACTCCCGACAGTTTCAATTCGACCCCCAACAGGATTCGAACCTACGCCTTCTGGGGAAGCACTTACACTCGCCTCTTATATGAACGCATTAATACGCGCGGCCACTCTGACTTTCTTAAAATTTGGAAGTCTGATTTACCAGACTTCCAAATTACATTTTATAGAAATATATTATTATATCGTTTTAACTTATTACATGGCGCAGTGGTGAAGAGCGTCCAACGATTGAAGCATCGCAGTGACGCAAAAGATCCTAAAATCCTGAAATCCGGAGGAGACTGCCTGAAGTGGGTTGGGAATAGTCCATCGACACCGTCTTCATCTCCGGATCTAATCGTGTCAATCTAAGTAAGGGGCGCGGTCAGCGGAAGTCATTTCGAATCAGGTTCAAAGGCGTTGGGGCCGATGTCGCCATCTTCAAAAACCATTTTGACGAGGAAAAGGAAAGACCGTGAAAACCTATATTAACGCAGTTGGATTGGAAGTGAATCAGGGTTCGATTCGATTGCCGTATATGTGCATCCAATAGTCGAGAAGAGAAGCCACAAGATTGAGGGTCGCAATGGCTGATGCAGATGTGGGTGCATCAGGTTCCAGCAAAGAGATTTCCAAGTCAACAAGAAGTTCTCCAGGAGATATCCTCCAAGATGTTGCAATATTGGGACAGTCAATTGGTAAATTGGAGGAACAGGGCAAATCAGCGGACAAAAGAGCTAGGGATTTGGAGGCCAAGATCCAGGCTCAGAATGAACAGGTGCAGTACCAGTTGGACAGTTTACAGAAATTGTTGCTTCAAGTTCTACCGCAACAGAATACGCCGTCAGAGCAACAAGAGCCGCAGCAACGGGAGCAACAACAACAACAATTACTAGATGGTGGTGGAATCCAAATGTCTAATCTCGTTATCAATAGGCCAAGTCGTCCACCAGATGTCAGGGCCATAGAGAAGATATCAGAGACGATCACCAGATGTGAATTTGCGCACATGGCGTGTACAGTAGTCTGGGATTCGCTGGCTGATCAAATATCGCTTCAAGAGTACCCTGTTTCACAACAGTTTGGGGCATTGCTGACAAGGATGTCGGTGGATTTGATCAGGTTGCTGGAATTGAAGTGTAATGTTAGATTGGCTGACAAAGATCAAACACCTTCAGCGGTTTTGGACAAACTGGATGCTTACCTTGGAACATTGGAGCGTGAGGCAAGGGACAGGATCCAGTTCAACAAGCGATCTTAGCAAGAGGGTGAGACGATAAACTAGTACTATATGGCTCTGGAAGAACTGGCAAAGCGAGCAAACCTCTGTCAGAAGTGCAGAGACCACGTTATGTCTGTTCAACTCCTGGGAGGTCTGCGCAATGATGATATCAGGAGAGAGATCTTGAAGCTGGATCCTTTTCCCAAGTTCTCTGAGGTACTCAAGAAATGTTTGAGCGAGGAAATGAGCCGGAAGAACCAACGAAGCTTCAAGGTTAATAACTCTGGATCTGTGTTGGCTGTCAACTGCAGAGGAAGAAGTCAATCCAGAGGAAGGGTAAAGAAAGAGCGAGCCAAGTCTATTGGGCGTCTAGAAGACCAGAGGAGTCCCTGTTCAAGATGTGGATATAGCAAGTGTCCTGGGGATCGCAACAAATGCCCGGCAATGGGAAAGGAATGCGCACAATGCGGAAAATTGAACCACTTCAAGGCTATGTGCAGCAATAAACCGAAGGTCATACGCATTGTCATAAACAATGTATTTGGGGCAGACCATGCTCCACAGGTGAAAGTGTGGTTAGAAGCCGGTCAGTGCAAATCAGTTCTTCTCCAAGCACTCCCAGACACGGGAGCAGGAGATTATTGGCCAGGAGATGGCGTTACAGGTCGGAATGATCCCAAATTTACTTGATAAAACCCCATATGAAATCCAAAGCGCAAACGAGATGTTTGAGGTGTTGGGTCAAAAGGTTGTGACCGTCAAGTTTCAAGAGAAGATGGTGGAGACGACATGCATTGTGCGCCGGGACTACAAAGGAATGGTTTTGTCATGGAGCGTATCAAAAAAACTGGGTATTGTTACATATAATCCAGAAATGAGAGCTGAAGTCCACCATATTTCCACAAATGAAAAGACACCCTCAAACCGAAACAAGAGCAACAAGTGGGAACAGAAGAGTGAACACATACCTTTGAATCCCTCCAAGGAAGAAATTGCTCGGTTCAGGGAAAAGATTCTGATCGACTTTGAGGATGTGTTCACAAATGATGATAAAGTTGAGTTCAAACCCCAGAAATGCCCTCCGATGAAGATTGTTTTGAAGGATGATGCTAAACCAAGTTATTGTGGAACTCCAAGAAGGTTGCAATTAGCTTATCGAGATGGAACAAAGAAATCCCTTGATGAAATGGAACTGCAGCAAATCATCGCCAAGAAAGAGGCACCTACGGATTGGTTGGTGTCATCCGATGGTAGTGGTTCCCAAGAAGGATGGAACAGTCAGAGTTTGGGCAGATATGAGAAGATTGAACGAAGTAGTCAAGAGGCCAAATTATCCAGTTCGGACACCAAAAGATGCAGTGTCATCTGTTCCACAGGGAATGAATTCTTCAATACGTTTGACGCAGCCAAAGGGTACTGGCAGATTGAGCTAGACAAGGAGTCACAAAAACTGACCACGTTCATGACACCATGGGGACGCTACAAATACCTCCGGGCACCCATGGGTTACATCGCAACAGGGGACACATACAATTGTGAGACTGACAAATAGTGATGGACCGAAAGCGCTTTCGGCCGAAATTTCGGTTTCGGTTTCGGTTATGCCTACCGAAAGCGAAAGCAGACATGCACTATAAAGAACGGAGTTTGACAATAAAATCGAATAAAATTTCGTCCAAAAACCACTATAATTCAAGTTTCCCGATTTTTCAAAATCTACGCCCTACCCAACATCGAACACATGAGCAATTTAATTTTTAAGGTGGATTTTGCATTTACACAATTTTGTAGTCAGCTGCTTTCGGTTTCGGTTTCGGTTTCGGTTAAGCCCTCTTTCGGCCGAAACTTTCGGTTTCGGTTATGAGCCCTTTCGGTCCATCACTACTGACAAACCATTCATGGGGCGTGAAGACATGATCAAAGTTGTTGATGATTGTGGAACATTTCATGCAAATTTCCCAGAGCACTACGAAAAGGTGCGTGAAATCATGCAAATCTGTCGTGAGAACCAAATCACTCTGAACAAGAAGAAGTTTGTTTTCGGCCAAGAGAAAGTGGCATTTGCCGGATACATTATTGGAAGAGAGGGTACAGAGGCTGATCCAAAGAAGATCAGAGCTGTGCAAGAGTTTCCACAACCAACCAACCTGAAGGAAATGCGTTCTTTCCTGGGGCTGGTGGAGCAACTCACTAACTTTTCCTCTGAAGTTATGAAAAAAATGACACCGTTAAGGCCTTTATTGAGCAAGAAGAACGAATTTCGGTGGGATGTGGTCCACACTGTTGCTTTTGAAGAGACAAAAAGGCCCTTTTGTCACTTCCTATCCTTGCACATTTTGAGCTAGGCCAACCATTACACCTGGAAACAGATGCTTCAAAAAAAAAAAGGTCTAGGCTATGCACTCATGCAAACTGCGAAAGATGGCAATAAAAAGTTGATCCAAGCAGGATCCCGATTCGTCACTGATGCGGAATCGAGATACTCGATGACAGAGCTCGAACTGCTTGCTGCATCATGGGCCATGAAAAAGTGTCATATTTACTTGTCAGGACTTCCCAACTTTGAGTTGATTGTTGACCACAAGCCTTTGGTGTCAATCTTGGACCACCAGACGCTGGACCAGATCGAAACTCCGAGGATTCAACGTCTCAAAGAGAAGACCTTAGGATACCTCTTCCACACTACCTGGCGTCCTGGATCAACCCACATGGTAGCAGACGTCGTGCACCAGTAGATCAGCCAGATGAAGAGGATCGTGAGCTTGAAGCCGAACTAGTCTATGGAACCGCCATGGTGCGGAGAATAACGCGGAGTCGGCTGGTGGAGGAGGAAGATCCAGAACATTTGCGTGATCCTATCTTCGAGAAGATCAGCAAAGTGGCCAAGACGGTTTAAGATTATAAAGACCTTGTTGAGGCAATCAAAAACGATTTTTCTGAGGAATCCAGGGTCAGTACCTTTTGTTAAACAGTTTATGAAGTATCGAGAAGAACTTCAGGTGGAGGAGGACCTGGTACTTCGGGATGGACGGGTGATAGTTCCACGAGAGATGAGGCGAGAAATGTTGGCATTGCTACATGTAGCACATCAAGGCATCGAGAAGACTAAGCGAAGAGCACGCCAGACTGTCTTTTGGCCTGGAATAACATCGGATATCATGTCAACAGTCAATGCATGTTACAACTGTCAAGTATCAAGGCCATCTCTGGCAAGAGAGCCTTCTGTGATAGAGGAACCACCTTTGCGACCAGGACAAGACGGATCAGCCGATTTGTTTGATGCTGCAGGCAAGAAATTTCTTGTGTATGTGGATTGCTATTCGTCATGGTGCTCCGTAAAGCAATGGAACCACACCCCGTCAGCTGCAGAGGTAGTGAATGCCTTGCAGATCGAATTCATGAACATCGGAATACCAATTCGCATCCGAACAGATGGAGGTCCACAATTCAAGGGCAAGGATTTTCAAGATTTTACTAAAAAGTGGAACATTCTGTGGTCGCCTTCATCTGTAGAGAATCCTTCGTCCAATGGTCATGCTGAGTCCGCTGTAAAAGCAATGAAGCAACTTATCTTAAAATCGGGAAGTAACATTAATTCTGAGAGCTTCCGTATAGCGATGTTGGAGTGGCGCAATACACCGAACGCCACTGGCAAATCACCGGCTCAACTGATGTTCGGGCGTCCTCTCAGGACGTTGCTACCCATTCACAAGTCTTTGTTGGGAATAGGGGACGAAGATGTGCGCGAAATTAAATGGAACCTCACAAAGAAAGCAGCAGTATACCGTGATAGGTCCGCTCATCCCCTTAAACTTCTACAAATCGGAGATGCAGTTTTGGTTCAAGACCAGACCCCAAAGAAATGGGACAAGCGTGCCATTGTGATCGGCTCAAGAAATGATCGTTCATACAACATACAACTCGAGAATGGAAATACTACTCACCGAAACCGACGGTTACTCAGACCAGACCACACAATTTCTGGAAGAATGCTGGAGTCTGAGAAACAAGAACCCGAACCAATCTTGAGACGCAGCAGACGTGTCAAGAAGAAGACTGTATGTTTCCAAGCTTAAATCACGAAGATACGGTACAAGATTTCATGATTTGGTGGAGGTGGAAGAGACCGCAATTATGTAAGGTTGCGAGTCTACAATGGAAAATACCGGAGGATTAGGAGAACTACGTGGGAGGAGTTCTTGGTTGATACCCCGATTTATCCGACTTCCAAATTACATTTTATAGAAATATATTATTATATCGTTTTAACTTCTTACATTTTCCAATCTCAAACCGTATGTATTTTGAAAAAGATGCATATAAATATTGAATTCAGGATAGCTATGTACGATATAATCTAAAATCTAATCAATTTGAATAGTGCATTGATCTGTTGCACTTTTTGATTGGACGAATGAGGATATTGGAAACACCGTGCATCAGACAAACAATCCTGTTTTGTCGCGTAGAGTCTCTGTTCGCAAGAGTAGACTTTCTCCAAGTCCTCAACTTAACATTTTGAGTCCTGACCATTCCTTCCACAAACTAATTTTGTGTCATCAGCATATGAAGAAATACTGGCTTTTGTTCTAAACTTCTGGAGAGGAGCAATAAAGAGAATAAACAGGAGCGGACCTAAGATTGAACCTTGTGGAACACCTGACTTGACATCATACATGCCATGATCCTTCAACCTTGACTATTTGCTTCCTCTCACTCATGGAACTATCAATCCAATTCAGGACCTTTCCTTGGATCCCAAACTCTTTGAGTTGATCGAGCAAAAGGCCATGATCTACCTTATCAAAGGCCTTGGCAAAGTCAAGATAGACTACATCAACTGACTCGTGACTTTCAAGCCCCTCAATTATCTGTTAGATGTGGTCAACTAATTGGGTGACTGTACTAAAATGGGCTCGAAACCCATGCTGCCCGGGGGAATGATATCATGAGCTTCCAAATACTCAACAAGTTTGGACTTCATGATCTTCTCAAAGACCTGTGCAATACTGGAAGTCAGAGAAATGGGCCTATAATTACTAGGGAGTGACTTATCTCCGCCCTTAAAAATTGGAACGACATGAACTACATTTAGAGAAGAGGGAAACTTGCCCTTATCTAAGATGCGATGCACCAAATAGGAGAAAACAGGGGCAAGAATGTGTGAAAATTTCATTAGAAACTGAGATGTCAGTCACACCATCAGGTCCAGGAGAACTCGAGAGCTTTAAGCTCTTGATGGCCTCAAAAGCATCTTGATCTGTGACTACCAGATCCTCCAATGGATTATCCTGACTATCAATGCCAGTCTCATCAACAATATTACTACAGTCATGACCTGCTCTACCAACCCTTTTCGGAATTGAAAATACACTTGACAACTGATCTCCAAGCATATTAGCCATAACCTCACTATCATTGACGGTTTTACCGTCGACCTCAAAAGGTCCTACAGGATGCTTCATTTTTCTCTTTGTGTTTGCAAAAGAGAAAAATGCCTTTGGATTCGTCTTTACCTCCTGGACAACTCTACTTTCCTTCTCTAACTGATCGGAATTAATGGAGGCCCTAATCTTTGATTGGACTGCATCCAATTTGCTTTGAATGCTGGCTACAGCAAATGGATTTGAAGCACGTCAAAATCTATTTGAAATCTGACAACTCCTTTTGAACAACTTCTTTTTAAAATTTGGAATTCTAGACAATGGCCCACCTTTTGGCGCCGTTTCTGGAATACACAGACAAACAAACCTCCCGTAAAATAGAAATCAGCCTATTTATGGCCTCATCTATGGATGGTTCCTGCTTCAAAATGGAAATCAAGTCCAATTCTTCCAATCTTTCAACAATAAGAGGCCAATTTATTTTTCTATGTGTAGTATTTAAGGAAGCCAGAGTGGCCGCGCGTACTAATGCGTTCATTAAAGAGGCGAGTGTAAGTGCTTCCCCAGACGGCGTAAGTTCGAATCCTATTGTGGGTCGGATTGAAACTGTGTGGAGAAATATTTTGAGTCTCTTCTCGTCTGTCGTCGTGAGCACACGTCTTTTGCGTTGCTCGTGAATTACGGGCCGGTTTAGACTAAGTGCTGTGTTGTGTTGTGTCGTGGTCGTTTGGATCCAAGGTAAGCCATTTTTCCATATTTATTAGCCTTTCTCTTACTACTTTACTTCTATATTTAACATTTTTGGTCGTACTCTTTTCGTATTCTCATCTATTTTCAGTTTATTTTTATTTTTCCTACTATCTTTTCCTTGTGTGTCTTTTTTTCAGGTTTCCTTTAGTTCCTAAGTTCTATTTTGTAGTTTTTAATGTCCTTTTCATACTTACATTTTTAGTTATACTTTCTACACCAGGTCTCTGGTGCCGACATTTTAAGGCTTCAAGAGATTTTGAATAACGTACTGCCCGCCCATAAACTTGATCCCAATTTGATTGTAAATGTGAAGGACTAAACAAAATCCACTATCATTAATTTTTGTTCCATCATAAAAATAAACGCTTACCAAACTCCAAAAACAGACTTGCAAAGCAAGTAAATCACACACCCAGCTAGGGTATTGTAAAATGTAAGCTTATTTTTCCTCTCTCCAATTTATGTTGAACTAACATGAACTTAAATGTCTTTAGAATGGGTAGGTCTGTCAAAACAGAAGGGCACATTTTGTTTGACTTAATTACAAGGAACACGCTATCGGTGTCAATGTCGACACCACGACGTTGATGGGCAACTTCAACACAGGTGTCGGTGTCGGCGTGAGTGTCAACCTTGCGGTGTCGGAGTCGAGGGCAAAATTGCCGCTGTCACCCATCCCTAGGTTAAAGTCAGGGTCACTTGTTGTTTGTTTGGGCACAACTTAAGTAATAATCTTCGGAAATATCAAGTTTTCACCTGCAACCTTTGCTCTTCAACAGCTGTAACTCAATCAACAAATATTTCCGTATATCCGCCCTGTGGTTTTGGTCACCATTTTTGATTTTCATCTTCTCTCTTAAGGGATCCTGTGGCACGTTGTCTTCTTCAGATTAGTTATATTTGAACCAACAAATTAGCACAGACCAGCTGACTTAAGGTGTCAAAACAATAAGTTAAGTCACCTTTATATAAGTATAACATAAAGCAAGAACCCCTGAAAGGGGTGGACACGAACTCCGATTTTTGAAAAAATGGTATGAGGCCGAGGTTATATTTTGAAACAATGTCATTCATTCCTTATTAACGAGTAAAACTGTTAAACATGCATCTTGAAAGAATTCAGTCAAACTTTTTGTGTTAATATTTATTGACTAATTATTCTTCACCTTGGTTTTAGAGGTCGCAGCACTCCTTTTACTCGTCTCATGAACGTTTGACATTCAGCTCTCCAAAGGATTTTAGTCCTCTTAACAATCAGGAAAATACATAGATGGAATCTTGCTTCACCCATTAGTCCAACTTCTGTGAAACAATGCTAAATAGAAGTATCTGTGGTGATATCTGGAGGGTTACATGGAGTCCAGGTCGGAGATGCTGTTGGTTGTAACTATTGAAGGGCACTTTTGACGGTTCTGGATCAGATCAGCCATCTGATCCGGATTGGAATTGGAACAAAGGCAATCACGACGTCCTTGAGACAAAATAAGTGAAAAACATGAGGATTAAATCCTGGATTGTGGATTTGATTGAAAATGTTTCAAGTCTTGGGGCTCAAGAAGGTCAGGACCACGCAGGACTGGGGCTAAGGGTCTTCAGGACCAGAGGATCATGTCTTTTCATTGCAGGGATAGGCTCTACGTGCTTGATAGGGTTTGATTGATCTTCTTAGTTCTTAGATCCCTTTGTCCAGGAATTAACAATCAAATTGAGTCAAAAAATCCACACAATTCAATCTTGGTGTGAGCATTTCATTCTCAAGACTTTGAGAGGGTCCATGTAATCCGGGTTAGATTGTCAGATCACCAGATTGGGCTGACTGAGTCGAAAGGCAAATCAAAATATTGAGCCCATCCATTGCTAGTAGGTACTACACCTGATATGTTTTGAGTTCATCTTAATTTGTTCTTCATTTGATGGAATTCTTGACACTGAGGACTTCTTTCTTTGTTTTATGTGGACCTTAATGCGAACGCAGATTCCTCTTGGAAAGGAACCAAATTTACCCCAGAAACTCTCCTCCGGATCAAAACGGGGATTTTTATTGCGCTCATCCATTAGACAACTTGAACAACCTAAGAATATCTTACCTGTCCTTGAATTATCCTGAACTAAAAGACACAACCATATATAAAAGAAATTCGAGGATGGAACATCATTTATAGAACAATGCCAAGGTGACAAAACCTAAAACAAACTTGATTTCATACAAAGTTTGGCATGTGTTAGTTAAGTTCAGGATAATACATGGATGGGTTCAATTGTAAGTTCAAAGATATTAATAAGACGTTCAAATCGGATAATAGATAAGCTCCGAAAAGTCCGCTATTTTGTTGTTGATAATTCAAGGAATGGTAAGATATTCTTAAGTTGTTCAAGTTTTGTAATGGATGAGCGTAAAGAAACTCCCCGTTTTGGTCCGTGGGAAAGTTTGTTCTTAATCCTTTTGCGCAAAAGAGGAATTTGGGCTCAGATTCTGGTCCATATTCGTTCTTTTTGCTTTAGTTAGGTCTATCACTTCCGAAGGTTGTAGCAGGTAACCTAGTCATCATCAGATTTGATTTGATCACTTTGATCGTCATCTTGTAGAAAAGACACCTTGTGGGGGGTTCATTCGCACTCCATGATGTGGTCATTCATTCATTCACTATTTCATTCACTCGTTATTGGCTGAACTTAATGTCTTCGAAACACCCACATCAGACTGATTTCGGGGCGTGGGGTTGACCTTTACCAAGGCTAGGACTTGGCTGGACCCGCTTGAAACACAGAAAACCCCGATTGGCGCACTATCTTTTGGACTCTTGGTCGATTTCCGTTTGATTTTCCACTCCCAACATGGCCGTTTGTACTTCTTGTTTACTTACGAACTCTCGGCCTCATCCGTGTGAGGTTGCGAGCTAGGAAATTCCGCGAGTTCTTATCCAGTATTTATACTATTATATAGGTTATCCCTGCATAAAGTAAGTATTAACGTAAAAGTAAGTATAACATTCAAACCAATTATTGCTCTTGGGGCCAATCAATGAGCATCTTAAAGTCATTTTGAACATTGCAACAGTTGCATCAAGCAACCCTTAATCTAGAAGAGGCCTCATCTTTGGCAGTTCCCCCAGCCAAATTAGCCAGAAGACCAAAGAGGCTTCTCTAAATTTCCGGCTGAATTGGCATTCGATCTTTGCCTTTCACTTGATTTGGGTCACCTCCGGCCCGTTTTGCCGTGCCGTGAAAAGTCCACCTCTATTCTAGATGTCCTTGGTTAGGTCTATCACTTCCGAAGATTGTAGCAGGTAACCTAGTCATCATCAGATTTCATTTGATCACCTTGATCGTCATCTTGTAGAAAAGACACCTTGTGGGGGGTTTCATTCGCACTCCATGATGTGGTCATTCATTCATTCACTATTTCATTCACTCGTTCTTGGCTGAACTTAATGTCTTCAAAACACCCACATCACACTGATTTTGGGGTGTGGAGTTGACCTTTACCAAGGCTAGGACTTGGCTGGACCCACTTGAAACACAGAAAACCCCGATTGGCGCACTATCTTTTGGACTCTAGGTCGATTTCCGTTTGATATTCCACTTCCAACATGGCCGTTTGTACTTCTTGTTTACTTACGAACTCTCGGCCTCATCCGTGTGAGGTTGCGAACTAGGAAATTCCGCGAGTTCGTTTCCAGTATTTATACTATTACATAGGTTATCCCTGGCTAGGTTTGCTAACCTTGAAATATCTAGTTACCAACAGAGATAGCGGTTATTCATTCAATGTTTGTATTATGCTCGGACTAGACTCATCTCCCAACGCTTTCAACAATTTACCATATAGATCGTGATGATTGACTCACAACCAAAATCAAATGCAAATCTCATTTTTTTTATTGACAAATCGTTTATCAATACGAAAAAGCAAAAACACAGCTAACTTGTGTCATGGACGTCTATGAGCCCTATATGGACGTCTCGAGTGGACGCCTAAAGAACAGAATCGCCCAACCTCTCCGACCACTTGGTTGGCTAAAATTCTGAGCCATTTACTGTAGACCACAGGGCGGATATACGTAAATTTTTGTTGGATGAGTTACAGCTGTTGAAGAGCCAAGGTTTCAGGTGAAAACTTGATATTTCCGAAGATTATTACTTAAGTTGTGCCCAAGCAAACAACAAGTGACCCTGACTTCAACTTAGGGATGGGTGACAGCGGCAATTTTGCCCTAGACTCCGACACCGACACCGGCACCTGTGTTGAAGTTGGCAATCAACGTCGTGGTGTCGACACTGACATAGATAGCGTGTTCCTTATAATTAAGTCAAACAAAATGTGCCCTTCTGGACTGTAATATGGAGCACCAGTTTGGACAGACCTACGCATTCTAAGGACATTTAAGTCCATGTTAGTGCAACATAAATTTGAGAGAGGGAAAATAAGCTTACATTTTACAATACCCTAGCTAGGTGTGTGATTTTCTTGCATTGCGTTTATGTTTATGATGGAACCAAAAATGACGATATTGGATTTTGTTTAGTCCTTCACATTTACAATCAAAATTGGGATCAAGTTTTTGGGCAGGCAGTACGTTTTTCAAAAACTCTTGAAGCCTTAAAATGTCGGCACCAGAGACCTGGTGCTGATGCCGACACCGAAAGCCCAAAAAGTTGGTGTCAACAACTCGGCACCGACACCGGCTTCTCGCCCACCCCTACTTCAACCCTACAAACGAAACGAACTTGTTTGGGCACAACTCCTTGGAAAACGTCAAAGCCAAAGGTCAGCTGGGGCCTGAAAATTGTCCAACAAAATGATAGGCATGTCTGCCCCAGCGTCTCCTCTCTGCCAACTCTGTGCTGTAGACTCATTTAGCTTTCCAAGTGATGTTCAGGGTTAGATTTATTTTGACTTGAGCCCAATCAAGACTAGTTTTTCAAAAAGAAGAATGGACAAAGTTGTGCAATAATTGAACGTTGAATAATGATTTCCAAATGAATAGTATGTTTTGGGTCCATCTCATTAATCTTGTCTCAAAATACTATGACACAAGATTAGAAATTTGACTTGCCCTCTAAATGTTTGTGACCCTTGACAATGCCAATAGTTGTCTATAAAAGAAGCACTTCAGTTTGATCCTGGTTGTGGTTGAATTTAAAGCGTCAGGAAACAAAAATCCATAAAAAACAAGTCAAATGTGGTCTTCAGACTTTTTTGAAGGGGTGTGAAGTGAAGTGGTGGGCACCAGGGTGAGACCAAAGGGGCTCTATGAGTGGTGGGGAACTTCAGCCATCAATGACCAACAAACACAAGTGTTGAAAGATATGTTCAGGAGTTTCCATTCACTGAGATCTACTGAAGTGCATACAAAGGTAGGCAAATCTAGATTTATTTGAAGTATGAATAACCAATATGCTGCGATGCACCTTATTTTGGTTGCTTTTTTTTGGATGCAACATAACAAGGTTTGAATAGTTAATGACCAATTTTGTTTGGCAGAATGAAACCTATCTCCACATTTGTTAAACACAATCCAAAAATATTTAGGGCACTAAGAACTGGCTTTCTAAGGTCTTTATGTTAACTCTCTCAAGTCATAAGGTGTTTGCACTCACCAAGGTGTTATGATGAAGAAAAATGAGAAAAATTGGAGCAAAAGGTGTTTGTTTTAATTTATCTGTGCAATGGACTATACAGTCCTAAAAGGTGCAAAAATATGTAATTGTCATAGTGATCAAAATTTTGTGCTTTCAATTCACTTGCCATTTGCATTGACCATTTCTTTATTTGTAACTTTTTTCCTTATTTTACATTGTTCATACATTTTAATTGCTGGTTGTATTTGTCAAACAGAAAAAAAAACGAAAAATGTTGTTAAATATAATTTGTCTAGAATTGCATATTGCCCTTTCATGTAAAACAAATGATGGCTTAGCAATGTTGATCCAATTATGCCTAACATAACATAGCTCCATCAAGATCAACAAGTCAAGATGAGCAATAGAAGTCAACAGTAGGTCATATGTTTTGTGTTTGTAGATCCATGCTTTGAAGCATACTTCATCAATTGACTTCCATCCTTTCTACATCTTTTTAACGTTTTCAGGCTTCTAAAATGACGCCATATCAGCTTCTACGTATTAGATGTTCAACCCAAAATTTGGTAAGAAATGCTCTGGAAGGCTTAAAATATTCTTGAATTCAATAATGGAAGTATAAATATATGAGCTGAAGTGTTCAATCTTAAGCCCTCCATCAAATGTTTGGTTTGGAGGCTGTTCCCTGTTTTACTTATGATACAAAAATCTTGGACAATCTATCAAATCCAGTTCACTTTGAAACAGCCTTTTCACACAAAGTTGAAAGTTTCATCAACTTTTCCGGAACATTAAAAGATACATCATTGTCAGCCAGCTTTGGTTTTGAAAAATTCCACTTTGATGTTAGTTTTTGTGACTATAACTATCATAGTTTCTCAAAACATTTATACATTTGTGAGTAGGATGTGGTTCTGATTTGTTCCAAGGAAAATTTCTTAGTCCTTTATTCCTTTCACCAAGATTGGAAAAATACTTAAGGATAAATGCAAAGACTGTCTATCCTCTGAAAACAATAACACTGATGAATTAGACCACAAATGCAACAAAAATTAGGGGAATCTATGCCCTGGAAGGATATAGTGTTATATATTCTAGTGCATTAAGCAAATGTAATGAAATACTTCTTGTTAAATGTACTTCAATAAACACATATATAAATCATTGTTATCAAACACGTTGTAAAATAGATGAGAAGGAACAGGGAATAATTTGTTGCAAACTTGTCTATATTATGTGAAATAATAGATTGGCAGCAAAAAAAATCACATGGTTAAAATCAACCATTCAGGAAGAAAGATGCAAATATAACTACAATAACCTTCCCCTTAGCAGGTAAAATGGTTAGATAGTATTTCATGCAACAAGAAAATAGGAGAATTTTATGTTCATAGTTAAACAGAATCATTAAGAATGAGCAAACAACACCAAAAAATGAAAAAACTTGCTTCTTTGCTTCATTCCTTCCTTTAGCCAACCAAGCGGTCACCTCAATTTTCCGTACGACATCCAGGGTCTAGATATCTATGCCTGTGTCAATGAATGACTACATTTCCAAATATTCCTATCAGGCGACCAGGAAATGCTGGTGTATCAGAAAAACATATTTTCAACGAATAAACGATAATGAGAATAAAATGAGTTTGTAGACTGAATTGTCAATGGCATTTGTGGCCTTCATCGTACTGAAACCTTCAACCTCATTCCATTCTTGTACTTAAATCTCTGCTTGTGGACAAAGCTTTCCAGATTTGTCTTGACTTGCACAACATTTGTGACATATGGTTGAGATTGACGGTCATTTATTCAAATATCCTCCTGATCCTCCCACTTTTTGACAATTCATGGTCAAAACTCGTTAACGATTGCTCTTATTAGCCCCTGAAAGAGTAACTTCAAATCAGGCAGTTGAAAAACCTGTCGCCAAAAACTCGGAAAAAATTGACATCTTTACACATCAGCAGTCTAGACGTTTCGTTATGATTAACCGGCGTTTGTTTCTATTACTTACGATACTCACCCAACCTCCAATAACTCTTCAGGACGAATTATAATCCTAAAAATCATCTCATATACCTTTGGTAAGTCTTCAAAGGAAATGTCATTAACAAAGGATTACTACAGCCGTGGATGCCTCGGCCAGTGGCAAAAGCCATTTTTCGAATTTTGTGCCAGACAAAGAAAAATTTAACCAAACCATGTGTCCGGCTGGTAATTTAAAGCTCGTATGCTTAATGTCAACATGATCTACTGAAATTTGTTGCATTTAGAGTAATTTGAAGCATAGAGCAATGTGCACTTTTCCGACCGAGCATTTGCACCAACAAAAATCGTCCAAAAGAATGATTGTAGGGTCATTTTTTTCTCGTTTCAGCGCGTATGTTCTGAGACTATTACAAATTTCGAAACGTTGTTTCTTGTGAACAGAGGAAAGTAGGAGTATAATATAATGTCGTATAATGCTGAAATTCAGCAAAAGACATCCTGAAATGATTTTTTAATCAATCTCATCAAAACAAAGTCATTTCCTTGAATGGAATTCGATTTATAAAAAATCATCAGCTAAACGCCAGAGCATTAACCAATCTAAACATCTTAACTAGAGTAAGAAGCAGAAATTTGGCTTCCAGCAATTACCTGAACGCCAATATTGTGAACAGTTCTAGTGATTGAGCAATGACCTACCTTAAAATAATATGGTACCCTTCAGACTATCTCCAATTATGTTCCAATCTGATTCGTTAGATTGATTGTCTCTCTTTTTTGGCCCTTGCAGTACATACAATACATTTAAATTGGGTTTGTCAGAAAGAAAAACAAAGGAGGCCTTCAGCAAGTCAAACCGTTCCCTCATTAGATTTGAATTGATTCACCAAAATTTGCATAAAATATGTAGCGTTCCGAGCATGTTCCAAGTTATTTTTTCTCATTTTGGGAAGGAAAATGCCGGTTTAAAATGCATGCAATGTTTCCCTCGAGTCCAAGATCAGGCGAGGATACTTTCAAAAAGTGGCCAGTTCCTTCTTCTCGTTCTGAAATTGGTGGCCCCATCGCATCCAACCATTAGTTCTCTGGTGAAAATGGTTTCGCCTTGACTTTACGCTCCGGCCCAGTTCCTGTTCCGAGTTTCTACTTTCGGGAACTGTTCCAACGATGAAGGGAAAAGTTCAACGGAACACCATTTTGGAGAACATTATTTCCTTTCAAGGCCTTTGCAATGCAAGTTCACTATCAAAATCTCGCTTCCATGCTATTCAATGCTTTTTAAACAATTGTACATTAAAAATTTCATAAATGAATATTTGATTTGAAAATCATTTATTTGAAATGAGAATCCGTCTTCTGTTAACTGATATGCACTTCAAGTTGCATATAAGAATACTCCATGTGTGATAACTAGTCTGGCTAGCTAGTGGACTGTATAATACACTATAAAAACCTGGAGTAAAATAAAACACGTACACAAGGTTTGGGATTTTCACAGGATATTGATTGACAGCTGATTCAGCTGACAAATCATAGATCGTTTATTTCGGGTATAGACATTCACTAAAGGTTTCGTACGGAGCTCTTTTGACATTCCCCCCGAAAAATTTCGGGGGACCCAAATTTTTCTTACAACAGAGCGTAGTCTCACAGAGTAGTGATGAATGCATCTGTGTCTTAAGCAACCAGGAAGGTTAACTTGTATTGTGCCTGATTTGAAGATGACTAATATCGATGAAAAACAAATAAAACTTCCGTAGAAGAAAAAACAAAAACATTATTGACTTGGTGGCTTTTGAGGACTTTAGGTGATATTCCGGAAGATATGTTGTATTGACGTGCTTCGAAGTCTTGCTGTCACCCCCACTCAAGTTTCTGACATAGTCACCGAGAACTGTGGTTAAAATGCTACTCTATTGGTCTGATTTTCTGTCACAGTTGCGAATTAGATCTTTTCCACTTTCATCGATGGATCCTACTTTGAAGCATGTGGTCATCTCCAGTTACTTCGATCTCGGGTTTGGAATGGAAAAAAGAGTTGTAAATTCTTTTCTCCCCCGCTCGCTTCTCTTCATTAAGATCGTTATTCTCATTGATGATCCGGAATCAATCATTCTAGGATATTTTGCACTATCGTTATTCATCTTTTGTTTTTCCTTCTTGGAGTGTTCGATAGTGTCCTCTGGGATGACGTTTACGCTTACTCCTTCTTTCTGTGGATTGAATGTCACTAGAAAGTTGCGGAACTGTTTCCACCACGATCTCAGGGGTTTCCACAGTGATGTCCGAGACTGTAGCTTTGGGATTTCCATCAGGTGGTCGGTCTTCAACCCGCGGTCGGTGATGAAAAGGTTGCGCACCCTCTGCATCACTTCCAACAGCAATTGATGGACCTCCAAACAACTGACTTTCGTCTTGGGCCAAGTCATCTTTCATCGAAATGTCAAGGTCTGGTTCTAGCAGCGCTATTTGTCTTAGAGTTCGCTCCAAGATGTTCCCTTTTGGGTTTTTTACCAAAACCTTGGCCGCGTCGCCATTTTTATTGTATATCAGCTCTGTGATTCGGGCTAGTTGCCACAAATTTTTGGTCAATGTCTCATTCTTTAACATGACAACATCGCCTACTTTCAGGTTGCTCTCATGAGTTTTATTCCATTTCTTTGGAATACTCAATTGTTGAAGATAGTCTTTAGTCCATCGTGTCCAAAACGAATTTAGAACTTGTTTTCTCTTTAACCATTTGTTTGAAAAATCAATGGTTTTCAAGTGATGGGAATTTCCTGAGCACAATTGGGTCAAATTGCGACCATGGACAAGCATGTTTGGTGTAATGGGTAGCAAAGAGTCTGGATCTTCTGTCATTGTTGCTAGTGGTCTATCATTTACAATGGACTGCATTTCAACAATCAGAGTTCTTAAAGTTCGGATTGATACAGACTCATTTTGGAGACTAATTCGTAATTGTTTCTTAAGAAGACCACACATACGTTCAGTGACTCCTTGTGTCCATGGAGCATAAGGGGTGCTGAATTTCCATTCGATAGGGGTATTTCCTCCATATTTGTGATTTTGGACTACTGAAATTTCGATATTTCGGTCTTTGAGCAATTCTTTCAAATTCTTATCAGCGGCAATGAATTGTTTTGCTCTGTCTGAATAAAATGTATTTGGTCTACCTCTATGGCCGATAAATCTTCGAAAAGCATCAAGAAATTCTGATGTCGAACAATTTTCCACTAACTCGACATGGATTGCTCTGGAATGGAAACACGTGAAAATTGTTAACCACACCTTCGTCATTTCTTTATGTCCATGGTGGCATTGATTGACCAATTCGTTAGTTTTGTCACGCTTTTGTTTTCCATTGAGGGATGAATAGCGTGTCTCTGAATCAACAATCTGTTTGGCCTCGTCAAAGCAATCGTGTTTGCAAAACAGTGGACCAACATAATCAACACCTACATTTGTGAAGCAAATTGGATCATCCAATCTCAATGGTGGGAGTGGAGACATCCGCGGAATTTCAAATCTGACATATCGACATCGCGGAGTTTTGCAAGAACGAACAATTTGCTTGACGAATTTGTATCCGCCCAAGATCCAAAATTGTCGTCGTAACTCGTAGTGTGTCTGCTTTTGGTTTAAATGATAGCGTTGTTTGTGCACATGTAAAATTAACTTTTCTGCAATAATTCCTTTTGGAACGACAATTGGACATTTAAAGCTTTCGGTGAGAGATTCGCCTAGGTGGAGTCGAGTCTTCAGCCTTATTAATTGTGAGGTCTTGTCCCAGAACACGGGTAATTTTTTCAGGACTGACTTTTTCGGAAGGGGGTTGTTCTGAGTTATGTTTCCTTTCTTTAGAGCCTCAATTTCTTTCCATAGTTTCAAATTTTGTGCTCTTTGAATTATCTTATTTTGAGCAATGTCCCATTCTTTTGTTGTGAGTTGGGTAATCATTAGGGCTGAATATTTTAGGTTAACTTTTTAGACAAATTATGACATAAATAGGTTGCCCAAAATCAGGTTTTAGGTTTTTTTTAGGTTGACTAAATAACACGCTTTACAAACTCTTCAGACCAAAGTCAGCATTTTTTTTATTATTTTAGCGCAGTTTACTCTTTGCAAGAGTAAAAGTGGTTGAGTAGAGACAGAGGCAGCGAAAAATTTATCTGTTTTGGGGGATAGTGGCAGAAAATGGCAGGAAAGAAAAGTTTGTGACAGTGATGTTTGTTAAGTGGCAGATTATAGTATAAAGTTAAAAAATCGACCAAAAACCGAGAATGTAAATTTTCACGTTAAAAATGAGATCCGATTTTTTTCGATCTAAAAACCGAGATCCAAAAAGTTTTTTATCTAAAACAACGAGAAGTAAAATTTTCGACCTAAAAAAAGAGATCCAAAATGTTCGACCTAAAAAAGAGATCCAAAATTTTCGATCTAAAACAACGTGATCCATAATTTACGATCTAAAACAATGAGGTCCAAAATTTTCGATCTAAAACAACGAGATCTAAAATTTTCGCCTTTAGAAAAGGGATCCAAAATTTTCGATATAAAAAACGACATCTAAAAAAACGACATCAAAAATTTTCGACCCATAACAACGAGATTTAAAATTTTCGACCTAAAACCGATATGAAATAATTGAAAACGAGAAAATTATCGCTCAAAAGTGGCATGATATGGCGGAATGTGACCTCAAAAATGGCAGTGAGCCCCCTTAATTACCAGTATTTCAAACGACAATTGTGAATGTCGGCCTGAAACCAAGTGCTAACGCTGATTTGGAATGTGAGGGGGGATGAAAAGCAGTGAGTTCTCACTCTATTCTTCCCTTGTTTTATTTTCAAAGACAATGGGGTAAGGAATCTTATTCTGCAAATGACTTTGGGCTAAGAAAAAAGTTATTATTAGGTTGAAAACTCGGTTTTAGGTAAAAATTGCCCAAAAAAGGGGTTTTAGGTTAAAACCTAGGTTTTTATGTAAAACCTAAAATATTCAGCCCTAGTAATCATGTTATTTCTCTCATGTTTAGCACGAATGTGTTTATGTGTTTGGCATTTTTGTTTGAGTCGGATGATTCGGATGATCACATTGACAATTTTGCTCCAATTCTCAACTCTCTCAATTAAATTGTCAATGGTTTCTTTAGACTTGTGTTTGATTTGAGTTGGTGTGATTTGACTCGCAAAGATCTGAGTTTCAATACTAAAAAGTTGAATTGCAGCTGTTTGCGTTTGAAAGGTTCGGATATCTGGCAAAACATTGTCAAAGTTGGTCGTAACAAACTCATCTAGTTTGTTGATATCAACTGGCGTACTTGGTTGTTTGGGCCATTGTGATGTTGGTTCGCACAAGAAGTCTGGACCATGGAGCCAGAGTTTTTCTTTTTCTTTTAAGATAGTGAGGCTGCATCCTCGACTTGGTAAGTCCGCAGGATTTTTCAACCCAGGGCAAAATTTGAGTGAGGAATTGAACAAGTTATCAATTATAAATTCAACTCTTCGTTCTTCCCAGGCTTTGCAATGACCTTTACCTCTTTGGATACGTTGGAGGTTCAATAGGGAGTCGGTAAATAGAGCTATTTTGTCTGAAGGAATTTTTAACGCGTTAGCCACATATTGGCTCGTAGTAACGGCCATTTTCAGGGCCACTAGTTCCGCTCTAGCAATCGTGAATGCATCCTGTAATAGAGCTTTTTCTCTTAAGATTTTTGGCATTAATGAGCTCTTGGCAAAAGCAAGGTTGCAAATCATTACTCCTTTTATATTTCTGCAAACCGTGTAAACCGCAACTCCCATGCCAATTTTGCTGGCATCTCCAAAAACTGCGAGGAGTTCGATTGTTCCGCCAATATATCTGGGGAAAGAAAGAGTTTTTAGGGTTGGTATTTGGGTAACCCAATTTGTAAAAATTGATATGGCATTTTGGGCAATAGGGTCAAATTCTTGGCCACTTTCATTTTGAATCATTTTAGTTCGCAAGTTTTCATCCCAGCCTGTTTTATTGTGCCAAAGGAGAGGCAATATTTGTTTGAATTGCATAATGTAGGGAGCTACATATCCCTGTGTGTCAAAAACTTGACTTGCCAAAGATACAATTTCTCGTCGGGTAATACTTTTGGAATGAGCATCGAATTTTTGAAACTTGTTATCAAGATCAAAATGAAAGGTGTCAGTTTGTACATTCAGCTTCAAACCGAGGATCGAAATAATTTCTCTTTCGTCTTTTCTACAAGTTTCAATGTCCTTTAGGATTTCTGGGTTGTTGGTTGACATTTTGTGTCCTTGACATCCAACCGTCTCCATGATATGGAGAGTATCCATTGCCAGTTTGTGTGCATTTTTCACTGAATTTTCGCCTGTCCCAATGTCATCCATGTACAAATAGTTTTCAAAGACATTAGATGCTTCTGGATAATCCTTTTTCATGTTTTTGGCGGTTTCTTTAAGGCACCACATCGCTTGATATGGACTAGAGATAAGGCCGAACGGCAAGACCGTGAATCTGTAAAGTTTAGGTGTTCCTTTTTTGAAGTCATTCCAGATATATCTTACCATATCTCGATCCGATTCAAGTTTCAGAGATATAGAGAAGAACATTTTCGAAATGTCTACTGTAAAGATGTATGGATATTGTCTGAAAACTAGAAGTACTTCCATAATCTGAGGAAGTAAGTTCGGTCCTTGCATTAGCATCTTGTTTAAAGTCATTTTTGATCTGGGGTCTTGTTGGGAAGCATTTATAACAATCCTGCATTTGGTTGATGTTCTATCCAATTTAATAACTGGTCGTGACGTTAAAATGTAGGTTGGATGTTTTGTTTGCTTTTGTTGATTAGAAGTTACAAGTTCCGACCATCCATTTTTGAATATCTCGTGATATGCTTTATTAACAAGATCTCTATGTTCTGGTTTAACTGTTCGTTCAATCTTTTTCATGAGAGCAAATGCTCTGTTATAGTTGTCACTTAATGTGTGTGCCGAGTAATCCGGATTTTTCCAGAGGAGTTCACAGGCCCATTTCTTTAATATAGAGTCATAAACAGCGGTTTTTCGTTGTTTTAATTCTGCCTTGACTTCAAGCGCTGTAAACTGCTTGCCATCAGTCTCAAGAGGAGAGATTCCCACGTTTTCTGTGGTCCAGAATTTTCGAAAGTCGAAATTTTCGCTCACTTCTTTGTAAATTTGAGCCAATTCGAAAGTGATGGCATCCTCTGCACTCGTGTGAAAGTTTAACGCAGTATCCTGTTTACGGTAACCTGTGGCTCCATGTAAAACCCATCCAAGCTTGGTTTTGGTGGCGATTGGTTCACTCATCTTTGACGTTTTTCTTCGTTGTTGACAAATTAAATGAGAGTAGTGTGGTTCGGCAATCAAGAGATCAAATGGTCTTTCTTGAAGACATGGGTACTCTTCAGTGAATTCGATATCACGTAGATGCGCAAAATTTTTCGGATCGATTTCAATTGGTTGGAAAGGAGCGCCGATTTGTGCTATTGTTGTGACGTGAAATGGAAGGGATTGAAATTCCCCATTCAAGTGCTCTAGGGTAATAAATGTTTCAATTTCCATTAAGGTTGAGACAGTATTACCTGTGACAATCATGGATATTTCTGTCGGTTGTCCGGATAAATTGAGCTTTTGAAAGAGACTTTTTGTTAAAAAATTCGAGTTTGCTCCGCTGTCTAACAATGCTCGAACTTTTATCTTTTTCCCAGTTGCAGGATTGATTGCAAAACAAATTACCGTGGCTGATAAACCATTGAATTTCTGTTTGGGTTCGTCAATTTGTGTCTCTGCCTTTTTGGGTTTTGCTGTTTGCAAAGAATGATGATTTTTTGTTAATGATGTACCATTATTAGTGTCATTAAGAAAGGATAGCTTTGTTTTAGGGTCTGGTATATTTAAAATAAAACGCTTTCTCGTCAACAAATCATCTCACTTTGTCTCATTTGAAGGAGGGTTTTGACTCTGGAACAAATCGTTCAGCTTCTTAATGATTTCTTGAGAAGATTCCTTCTTTTGGGTCATGTATGATTCATGGGGCGGGTTATTGACGTTTGAAGTTGAGGTTGTTCGTCGTCCCCGGAGCATTCGTCGATCAGTGTTTGATCGATCGCGCTTCAATCCCCGATTACGATTACGATTGTCTCGAGGCATATCGCGGGAATTTCGACGGGACCAATTTTCGGGGCAAACGATCTTATGTGGACCCTGACAAAACGGGCAGGGTTTCGCACATGCATGGCCTTTGACCCAATCAACCAGACATCGGCTACACTTTTGGGCTTTGACACACGCTGTCCTCCAAAAGGTTGGACTCTCTGACAATGCTTTGGAGCATTGAACTGGCCGGTGATCGCCACTACATACAAAACATTTAATTGATGGTTTGTACGGTTTCTGTGTCATGAACGAATGACTAGTAGGCAGTGAGAGGGCGGGTTCGTTCTTTGGAGTTGTCTTGGCCGCTGAGCGAGTGGCTCTGAAAACATCTAACCATGCCTTGAACGTGGTGGAATTCTCCACCATACCAACTTGCCAAGTTTCGGTGGAATCAGGGCTATTATGTTGGGCTAAGAATTCTTGGCGTCTTCGTTCTTTAAAGTCTAACCATGATTCCACCATGTTTGGTCTTGTGTTCATGATTGTGCGAAAGCTCAGAAGAATGGAAAAATGGAAAGGATTAACACGTTCTTGAATAAACGTTTCTTCCATGTTTTCAAGACCAACAAGAGAGTCTTCGAAGGCATCTGCTAATTGAAAGTCGTCACCTTCAACATCGACCAGAGACGTGATATAATTTGATGCCAGGGAGAGCTTGTCTGCGAATAAAGTTTCTAATTTGGCCATCGCGGATTCATATGCGGTGGGCGATCTAGGATTGATATGACCAACCTTATTTAGGGCTTCATCAGTGAGCACACTTTTCA